>CAJQZJ010032828.1:310303-334650 GCA_907164525.1 Lophiomys imhausi
CACACACACACACACACACACACACACACACACACACACACACACACAAAATGCATTTGTCTAAGGCCCTGGGAACCTGCTGAAATTAGCATAGCAGATCAACTACCAAAGGAGACATCAGACCTGAACAGAGGTTACATCTGTGGTCACCAGCTCAGACAGACCTTGTGCAGGGACTTCCTCTGTGAAGTAAGACAGCTTTTACCTACAAAGAAGTTCAATGTACCATTTTCCCTTAGCTATAGGTTACTCACAGGGAGTCAAGAGAAATTGTTCCTGGTAATTATTTTGGGGCTCATTCCTAACTTCTAAATTCATTTCTTACTCCTTCAAAATTACCCATTTTCCATTATTTCTCTCTTCCCTATGAAGAAATTATTTAATCTTCAATCTTGTGAGACTTCTTTGATTTTGTTATTATTGTTGTTTTTGAGACAGGATTTCACTTTGTAGCTTTGGTTAGTCCAGAATTCACTATGTAGACCAGGCTGGCCTCAAACTCAGAGCTGGCTCTGTATCCTGAGTGCTGAGATTGAAGGCATAAGCCATCATGTCCAGCATTCTTGTATGGTTCTTATACTTACACATATTAATAAATTAGTGTGCCCTTTCTCCCACTAGTCTGTATACTATCTACTAGTTCCAACAGACTTTCAAAGAATGGGGCTTAAACTTGTATTACCTGTGTCCCTACACATAAGAAAGGGCTGCATTGGTAGTTCAATGGTAGAATTCTCGCCTCCCACACATAAGAAAGGGCAAAGGATAATTAAGATTGCAGGTTGAATTAAGGTGGCTGTCATCTCACCTTAAAACAGATTATTATGGATTATTCAGGTAGGCAATATCATCACAATTTAATTATAGAAGAGAGGCTAGAAAACTAAGAGTCTATGTGCTGTGACAGGCTTTTGTTCGCTCTGCAGATAGGAGGGAATTTAAGGAATGTAGGCAGCCTGTAGAGGCTAGAAAGGCAAAAGAACACAAATTCTCTGTTACAACATCCAGAAAGAAACACAGACCTTCCAGAGTTTGGTTACAGTCCAGTGAGACACAATTAGTCTTCTGAGTTCTAACACTAATAGGTAAATATTGGTACCTATTATAAGTCCCCAAGTTAATGATATTTTGTAATATAAGCAACAAGAAAGTAATATACTTAGATGCCTCCTCCTTTCTCTTCCTCCTCCTCCCCTTCCTCCCACTCCCCCTCCCCCTTCTCCTCTTCCTCCTCCTCCTGCTGCTGCTGCTGGATCTTCAAGGGTCCATGCAATCTCTGGGTAGATAAAATGTACTTGTAGGACAGTGTGGCCAGAAGTGAGTGGATATGTTTGTGGGTAGATGTTTCTGCACAAAGTACAAGAGCCTGTTGGTCTATGTCCAAAAGAGGAAATACTGCTGAGTGTAACATAAAAATTCTAGCCCACACTGAAGGGACAGCTCACTGCTACTCAGCTGGATTGGGGGGCAAATGTGTGGAAAGAGCACACGTTTTCATATCCTTTACCTGTTCAGATTCTGTGTTAAACTTCTGAGTAAAAAGGCCACATTTTGATTTTTACAAGGGATATTCTAAGAGGGTAAGAAGAGAATTAGAGAAGGAAGGAAAGAAGGAGTTGATCCAGGAATAATCTGGAAGCATCATTACTCCTGAACCCTAAATGTGATTAAATTCAACTCACCAAAACTCTAAATAGATTTTCTTCCAGATACTGGTGGAGGAATAAGTCGTTGTACCTGCAACACCATGGGGCTGTGGGGAATACTGGAGCATACCACCTGAATCACTCCATGAAGGAGGCTTTCATTTCCACAGTTCTGTGTCCAGCAGCTGCTGGTGGTGTACAGCTGTGTGTTTCCCTGGAGAGTGGCTGCTAAGACCTGGCCTCCTCAGAAGTGCTATCCTAGGCTCAGAGCACAATTTAGGGCTATCTGAGATTCATGTAACCACTGCATCAGAATCTCAACTTCTCTTTAGCTTTCTTCCTTTGACTCCCTCATAGGGTTTCCAAGAAAATTTCCCGGTAGAATTCTAATATAGAAGTCATAGAGTCTCAAAGTGAGCTTACTACCAAAACACATCCATAGCAGGAGCAGAAACGTAGACACAGCCAAATCCACAAAGACCATGAAGTCAGAAGGAACTGGGGGGAAGACAGCTGTGAATAAGTAGAGGTCTGAGTAGCAAAAGGCCATGGGTTTGGGTGATGTAGGTCCTTGAGGGTCACGTCGGGAGAATGGTCTCAGAGCCCATTCATGTTCAAGAGCCAAGTGTCTACTCCAGGACCAAGACTTTTGCAGGAAAGTCCTTGTCTTTGGGTCACACTGTCATTTTCAGGACTTATGAATTTCTGTATGTTCCTCTTTTAGGTTTTACTTAGAAATAAAAACAGCTAGAAACCAAGGGCAGGAAAGACACATTTCAATGGGTTGTGGGTGATGACAGATCAGTAACATAACTCTATGATTTCCATCCTTTCTCAAGTTTAAATCTCTACAATTTCAGTCTCCTTGATCCAATATTTACTCTACCAGGAAAATACTTGTGGGGATTTAAGCAGCTAATGCTGAGTATATGATGAAACGTTATTTACAACTCTTGATCTCTTGAAAACAGAAATTGTATTGCTAAAAATGAAACAGAAAGTTTCTGCAAATTCTGACCCATACAATGAGTGACATAAGCCTTTTGTCAGTCTCCTATATTCATAGGATTTGCATATGATATGAAACAAAAACTGTCAATATAATCTGGCAAAAAAATGCAAAAATACATAAATACACATCAGTCTTATTTTAAATGAAAAGACTGAAAGCATCCAAACAATTCATTTAGAAATGTGGGCTCCTTTGTAATACATGTTAAAAATTTTAAGTGTGGGGTTAAGAGGCAAGCTGCCATACCTGTAAACTGCATGGAAGAGCAGCATCTATTTTATAAATAGTCCATTGAAAGATCTATCTCTACATGTGAATAGCTACTTCATTGTTCTATTTATCTCAACAACAATGGCTCTGCAGTAGGCATTAATGGTGACAAAAAGCTTAAATTCAGGCTCTTCCTTGGGTAAGCCACACAGAAAATCTCTGCAGCTAGGCCAGTTAGTGATGAAACATCTCATCATGGTTTATAGAAGTGATCTCCTCAAAGTCAGATCTCTGTACCAACAATGTCTACACCACCTCGGCACTTACAAATATTTTATAACAACTGAAGTCTAGTCTTCATCCCAACCATACTAATCCAAAAACCCTAGATTAGGACATGCAGCCTATTTAATAAGTGCTCTCTGGAGGACTATAATGTTAGTGGATGCTTGACCTCACCATCTAGACAAATAGTCCTGAGGTCAAGCACACTTGAGATTTATCCATACATTTGTGTTGGAGAAAGGTCTTATGCACGGTTTTCAGATGCTGATCTCAATGCTCTCAGATCTAGTTACCACCTACATGAGGCATTCTCTGATTGGATAATAAAAGTTGCTGATGGTCAGTTAGCTGGGCAGAGAGAGATGAGGAAGGTGGGACTTCTTGTGAGGAAGAAGAAAACTCTGGGAAGAGACAGAGGAAGTGCTCTTTTCACCAGGAAACGTGAAAGGAAACAGATGCATCTGTGGACTTGGAAGGTACAGATAGTCACATGGCTGGTTGGGACTAGGTTGTCCAGTTAACATAGGTGAGCTAGTTGAGAGTCTGACCAGTTAAGGCTTAAGTGTTGAAATATTAGAAGGTTTAGTGTATTTGTTTTATGAGCTTAAGGGCCACCCTGGGTCTGAGCTCTCCTCACGTGGAGAAATAAGCTCTAGGCCTAATACAGCATATTTGTGATTCATTGCTTTAACTACTCACTAGTAGTCTGTCACAAAGCTATCATCTCACAGTGAGCCCATTCCCTCACCAGGAGAGATTTAGGTTGGTTCTAAGTTGAGGCAACTATGAAAAAGGCTCCAATAAACCCACAGAACCCAAGCATTTATAGGTCTTGATCTTCCTTGGATAAATGTATAGTAATGAGATCACTGGGCAATATACATTTAACTTTATAAGAAATCATTAAATTATCTTCCAAAGAGGTTTTACCATTTTTCCTTTCTACCAACGATGTATAAAAATATCTATTCACCAAGGAGATCTTAGGGAAAACCACCTTTGAACTTACCAAGTAAACTAACAAATTCCTATTTTAAGTTTCGTTTCTACTACTTATAGCCAAAAATGTTGTACAATATGAGAACTTCACATTTAATATTACCCATATTTTCCATATAACCTATTCTTTCTCTATATTTAAGAGTAGGTCCCTGGAATAGACACTATTCTAAGAACCAATGGGATATATTTTTAAAGTTTTTTTTCCCCTCAAAAGACCATAGACTTTATTGATATAATTAGCCATTGAGAATTTGGGGCATGTTTTGTCTTTGTGCTTAAACTAGACTCTACAGCAAACTACTAAAGCAAACTCCATTCTACTCATGTGGATCTAAGAATGAGATGTGTGACCCTCCAAAACATGGAATATTAATGTTCATTTCACATAATGGTGATCATGACTATGGATGGCTACATAGAATATAGTATGTATTACATATCCTACATAAGAACATTCTTTTTTTTATATACGTACTTTATTTTTTTTTTTCAAGTTACTCTCAGTCACAAACCCTTCCCTATTCTCCCTTCCTGTCCCACCCTTCCACTCCCTTCCCCCCCAACAGCTTTCCTTTTCAATCCAACAAATGGTTCTTTCTCTTATAACAGTAAATTCTATACAAAACAGCAGAATTAAATATGCCACATTTATGAGAGTTAAATGGCCCAGTATAACTTCCCAATGTCCAGTTCATACATATTTGGTCCCTGATTTTAACCTTCTACCTTCTAACCATCTCCATGAGTTTAAAGTTCTATAACTGACTTAGCTTTCATACTAACTTGCATCACTATTATAACCATCTTCTTAGATCTAGAACACCCTCTTGATTCCTAAACAACTCAAAATTTAGCTATGAGACTCAAGTTGTCTATTCTTCAACCACCTCAGAGAGCTGAGAAGGATAAATATATCAGATTATATAGGAAGTGCAGGGACTGCAGATTCCAATACTAAGAAATGACAAACCAGTGACTACCTGGACAGTTCCCATTTTCTCTCCATACATTCCAGCATCAGTCTTCAGCCTTTTGGTCCTGTTTCTCTGACAGACATTTATTGTATAGCAGGGATTGTGAAGGACTAACCTACCCTGTCTTGGCAGAGCTAGGCTGTCGACTTCCCTGCTACCAAGTTTTGTCCTTTTTGGACAGCAGTCTGTCTGCAGTTGAAGCAAGGAGTTTTTACATGCCAAGAGATAGGCTTGCCACTAATTAAACCATCTCACATTGGAGATTCTTCGATGCTTATCTTCTACTTGGAATAGAATAGTGGGTGCTGTCAGGAGCTGATATGTCATGATATCAAAAAAAATTCTTAATTTAAGACCACATCTTTGAATGCCATATTCTGCAGATCTCTTGGGGTTTTTGAAGATGCCCTATCTATCTCTTGTATTTAGATAAGCAAATGTTGCTTGTCTCTTAACAACTTGATTACTGAGTAGCTTAGAGAATATCTGTGATAGACTGTCATAGTAGCTAACCAGGTGACATGCATGCATGACTAGGAGTTTGTTTTTCTTAACTATCCTAAACAGTTTAAGACGGTTGGTATCAAGAGGCCAGAGCTTCACATTTCATTTTTAAGTATCTCTAGGTACGATACCATTAGGAAGCGTTACCTTTAATTTTGTATCAATATACAAAGATCTATTCAAATGTGGCTAAATATACTCTTAATTTTGTATCAATATACAAAGATCAATGCCTATGTGGCCCAATACAATCTTAATATTGCGTCCATATACAAGAGTCAATACCATTGTGGCCAACTATAATCTTAATTTTGTATAAATATACAAATATCAATACTGACGTAGTCTAATACAATCTTATTTTTGCACAATAAACAATGGTGAATACCACTTTAGCCAAATATACTACTAATTTTGTATCAATATACAAAGGTATAAGGGCATATTCAATAATCTGACCCTTCTTCTTGGTCCTTCCTGTGCTATGTCTATGTCTCAATTTTTCTCAAGTCCGTGCATTCCTACATAGGAGATAAAGGATACAGAAAAGGGAAAGAAGGAATACCCTGGGTCTAACCTCCAAAACCCATTAAACAGGACCATTTAACAACTTATAATCTCTTCCTCTAAATTACAGAGTTTTCAGTTGTCCTTCAAATAACCAAAAAGGGGGGGGGGCGGAGAAACACCCTCCCCACCCTCTGGGTATGGGACGTCGTTCTCTTAAAATGACTTCCTGCTGGTTTGGGTCTTAGTAAACCTGTTTGGGGCCTGAACCAAAATGGAAAAAATGGTTAAAAATGTTAGTACAATCCTTTTATGTTCACTCCTTCTGTTCTCAGCTGTTTAGATGTCCTAAGGAGTTTGTAGGCAGAAGCTGAACTTCCAGGCTTTACTGAGGTTCTGGCTGGAGCATTGGGTAGAGCTGAACGGTCTTAGCGATATTGAGTTGTTGTGGTTGTAGGCTTTTGATGGAGACAGCTGTTGAGGAAGTCTGTCAGGCTGAATCATCTGGGTCACTAGTCTTCTTTTGGTGTCTGATTCTGTTTTCTGCTGATGTTTCCGTTGTCCAGTTGTCCCTGGGTTCCTTGAATGGATGCTTTGATTCTCCTGGAAAGATAAGAACAGAGCCCTGCCCTAATCCTCACTCAGGGACAATCATCCTCTTTTTTTTTTGGGGGGGGGGGTTGGTAATATTTCTCCTGAAGCAAATTTGATTTTTGACAATATATAAAGTGTTATCTTTCAATCTGGTTTAAAGAAGAAATTATTTTGTTATTTTGGAGCTAAACCAGCTTTAGTGTATATATTTTGAGATCTCGAAGGACAATTTGTTTGTATTGAGTGGGCCCTTTGTAAGTAGCTTTTAAACCTAGGTCCTTCCAAATCCTATGTGTGTGTCTCTGCATTCTAATTATTGGGATCAGAGACCTGTGGTTCCCATCTGAAGGGATTAAAGATGTGTTCCACCACTCCTGGATCGAAGTTTTTCTCTATTTAGAGTTTGTTTTGTACCAGGCTGACCTTGAGCTCTGAGATCTGCCTGTTTCTGTCTCAAGTGTGTTGGGGTTAAGGGTGTACTCTTCTTGAATGATGGGATTAAGGGTGTGTACCCTCACCACCCTGTTCCATGTAACTCTAGAATTTATAAGTCCACTAACTGTATGGTGCCCCTCCTGTCTCTGCTGAAGTTAAAGGCATGGGTTAACACCACATTTCTCCTGTATTTTACCTTAGCTCTACGTTTTTTCGACAGTTGGAGGTTTATAAAACAAGGTTGAACGGCTGTATACTTTATTTTATCTACGGTGTTTTAACGTTGTTACCTGCTTTTTTTTAATTAATAAATTTATTTGTTTGTTGCTACAGGTTACATCATTAACATATTGTCCTTTCCCCCCCCCCCCGCTTCCCAGCCCCACCCTCCCATGCTCTACCCCCTGACCCCTCCGTCTGTATCCTCTGGGGTGGAGTGTCCCTGCATAACAGTTTCTCACCACAGATCAGGAGTCATATGAGGGCCAAGAGCCTATTCATACACCAGGGGCCTACGAGGCAGTACTGCCAGGGAAAGGTGTCTCCTTGCTATGGGGGGAAAACTAAAAAAAAGACCCACATACACACAAACCCACAAAAACACAGAACAACAACAAAAAAAGAGAGGAAAAAGAAAAAGAAAAAAAAGAAAAAGGAAAAAGAAAAAGAAATGAAAAAAAAAGTTTATGTCCGTGTTCCTTTTGGTGTGTTGGTTGTAGTACAGATATCCTGTACGATATAGCTAAAATCCTAGTATAAGTGAATAGATGCCATGTGCATCCTTCAGAGTCTGGGTTAGCCCACTCAGGATGAGCTTCTCTAGATTCATCCATTTGGTTGCAAATTGCATGATTTCATTGTTTCTTATAACTGAGTAATATTCCATTGTATAGATGTACCACAGATTTTTTAATCCATTCTTCAATTGAGGGACATCTGGGTTGTTTCCAGTTTCTAGCTATTACAAATAAGGCTGCTATGAACATAGATGAGGAGACTTCCCTATGTCTCCGTGAGGTGTCCTTTGGGTGTACACCCAGAAGTGGTATGGCTGGGTCCTGAGGCAAAGTTATTCCAAGGATTCTAAGATATCTCCAGACAGACCTCCATAGTGGTTGCACAACCCTTCACTCCCACCAGCAATGGAGTAGGATTCCCCTTTCTCCACACCCTTGCCAGCATGTGCTGTCATTTGAGCTCTTTATCTTAGCCATTATGACAGGTGTGAGATGGAATCTCAGGGTCGTCTTGAGTTGCATTTCTCTGATGATTAAGGATGTTGAGCATTTCTTCAGGTGACTCTCGGCCATTAGGGATTCCTCCTTTGTGAATTCTCTATTTAGCTCCGTCTCCCATTTTTTGATTGGATTATTTGGTTTCTTGGCATTTAGTTTCTTGAGTTCTTTGTAGACTTTAGATAATAGCCCTCTATCAGATGTGGGGTTGGTGAAGATTTTCTCCCAGTCTGTTGGTTGCCGTTTTGTTCGAATGACAGTATCCTTTGCTTTACAGAAGCTTTTCAGTTTCATGAGGTCCCATTTATTGATTGTTGATCTCAGGTCCTGAGCTGTTGGTGTTCTGTTCAGGAAGTTGTCACCTGTGCCAATGAGTTCGAGGGTTTCTCCTAATTTTTCTTCTAGTATCTTTAGTGTGGCTGGCCTTATGTTAAGGTCTTTGGTCCACTTGGAATTAAGTTTTGTACAAGGTGATAGGTATGGGTCTAATTTCATTCTTTTGCAAGTGGACATCCAGTTGGACCAGCACCATTTGTTGAAGATGCTGTCCTTCTTCCATTGTGCGGTTTTGGCTTCTTTGTCAAAGATTAGTTGGCCATAGGTGTGTGGGTCCATATTTGGGTCTTCAATTCGATTCCATTGATCCACTGGTCTGTTTCTATACCAGTACCATGCTGTTTTTATTATTATTGCTCTGTAGTACAGCTTGAAATCTGGGATGGTGGTACCTCCAGATGCTTTTTATTGTACAGGATTGATTAAGCTATTCTGGGCTTTTTGTTGTTCCATATGAAGTTGAGTATAGCTTTTCCCAGGTCTATAAAGAATTGTGTTGGTATTTTGATAGGAATTGCATTGACTCTATATATTGCTTTTGGTAGAATAGCCATTTTTATTATGTTGATCCTACCTATCGATGAGCATGGGAGATCTTCGATCTTCTAAATGCCTCTTCCATTTCTTTCTTCCGGGGCTTGAAGTTTTTGTTGTATAGGTCCTTTACTTGCTTGGTTAGAGTTACCCCCAGGTATTTTATATTGTTTGTGGCTATTGTGAAGGGGGTTGTTTCCCTTATTTCTTTCTCGGTATGCTTGTTTGTTGTATAAAGAAGGGCTTCTGATTTTTTTGAATTAATTTTGTATCCAGCCACCTTGCTGAAGTTGTTTATCAGCTGTAAGAGTTCTTTGGTGGAGTTTTTGGGGTCACTTATGTATACTAACATATCATCTGCGAATAGGGATAATTTGACTTCTTCATTTCCAATGCTTATCCCTTTGATTTCCTTTAGTTGTCTTATTGCTCTAGCAAGAACTTCAAGTACTATATTGAAGAGATATGGTGAAAGTGGACATCCTTGTCTTGTCCCTGAGTTTAGAGGAAATGCTTCAAGCTTCTCTCCATTTAATTTGATGTTGGCGACTAGCTTGCTGTATATTGCCTTTATTATTTCTAGGTATGGTCCTTGGATGACCGTTCTCTCCAGAACTTTTTGCATGAAGGGGTGTTGGATTTTGTCCAATGCTTTTTCTGCATCTAGCGAGATTATCATGTGGTTTTTTTTTTCATCTTGTTTATATGGTGAATTTCATTGATAGACTTTTGTATATTGAACCATCCCTGCATTCCTGGGATGAAGCCTACTTGATCATGATGTATGATATTTTTTATGTGTTCTTGAATTCAGTTTGCTAGTATTTTATTAAGTAACTTTGCATCTATGTTCATGAGGGAGATTGGTCTGAAGTTCTCTTTCTTTGTTGGGTCTTTCTGTGGTTTAGGAATCAGAATGACAGTGGCCTCATAGAATGAGTTTGGCATTGTTCTTTCTCCTTCTATGTGGTGGAAGAGTTTGAAGAGTAATGGTGTTAGCTCCTCTTTGAAGGTCTGGTAGAATTCCGTGCTAAAGCCATCTGGCCCTGGGCTTTTTTTGGTTGAGAGATTATTAATGACTGTTTCTATTTCTTTAGGGGTTATTGGGCTGTTTAAGCTGTTAATCTGATTTTGATTTAGTTTTGGTAGGTGGAATTTATCGAGGAAATTGTCCATTTCGCTTAGGTTTTCAAATTTGGTGGTGTATAGATTTTTAAAGTAGGACCTGAATATTTTCTGGGTCTCCTCAATGTCTGTTGTTATTTCTCCCTTTCATTTCTGATTTTGTTGATTTGGGTTCTTTCTCTTTGCCTTTTAGTTAATTTGGCTAAGGGTCTGTCTATTTTGTTGATTTACTCAAAGAATCAACTCTTGGTTTTATTGATTCTTTGTATAGTTCTTTTTGTTTCTAAGTTGTTGATTTCAGCCCTAAGTTTGATGATTTCTTGCCTTCTGCTCCTCTTGGGCGTTTTTGTTTCTTTTTTTTCCAATTCACCCAGCTTAGCTGTTAATTCACTAATATGAGCTGTCACAATTTTCTTTTTGAATGCACTTAGTGCTATGAACTTTCCTCATAGCACAGCTTTCATTGTATCCCATAGGTTTGGGTATGATATGTCTTCATTGTTATTGGATTTTAAGAAGTCTTTGATTTCCTTCTTTATTTCTTCCCTGACCCAGTGGTCATCCAGTAAGGAGCTGTTCAATTTCCATGTTTTGTAGGCTTTCTGTTGATTCTTTTGCTGTTGAAGACCAGCTTTATTCTGTGGTGGTCTGATAAGATACAAGGTGTTATTTCAATTTTCTTGTATCTATTGAAACTATCTTTGTGTCCAACTATGTGGTCGATTTTGGAGACGGTTCCATGTGGTGCTGAGAAAAAGGTGTATTCCTTTGTGTTTGGGTGAAACGTTCTGTAGATATCTGTTAGGTCCATTTGTTTCATGATCTCTGTTAGACTCAATATTTCTCTGTTTGTCTTCTGTCTTGATGATCTGCCCATTGTTGTGTGTGGGGTGTTGAAGTCTCCCACTACTAATGTGTTGTGATCGACGTGCGATTTAAGATTTAAAAGTGTTTCTTTTACAAAAGTAGGTGCCTTTGTATTTGGGGCATAGATGTTCAGTATTGAGATTTCCTCTTGATGAATATTCCCTTTAATGAGTATATAATGCCCTTCTTTGTCTTTTTTCATTAACTTCAGTTGGAAGTCTGTTTTGTTTGATATTAGGATGGCTACTCCAGCTTGCTTCCTGGGTCCATTTGCTTGGAAAACCTTTTCCCAGCCCTTTACTCTGAGGTAGTGACTATCTCTGGTATTGAGATGTGTTTCTTGTATGCAGCAAAGGGACGGGTCTTGCTTGAGGATCCACTACGTAAATCTGTGTCTTTTTATTGGGGAGTTGAGTCCATTGATGTTGATGGATATTAGTTACCTGGGGTTGTTGTTTTCCATTAGTTTGGTATAGGTGATGGTCCTGTGCCTCTTTTGATTTAGTTGCTGAGGGGTTTTCTATTCCCTTTGTTTTCTTGGGTGAAGTTTTCTTCTCTGGGATGGAATTTTCCTTCTAGGATTTTCTGTAGGGCTGGGTTTGTGGGTAGATATTGTTTAAATTTGATTTTGTCATGGAATATCTTGTTTTCTCCATCTATGTTGATAGAGAGTTTTGCTGGGTAAAGTAGTCTGGCTGGGCACCTATGATCTCTCAGGATTTGTAGGATATCTGACCAGGCCCTTCTAGCTTTTAAAGTTTCTGAGGAGAAGTCGGGTGTAATTCTGATGGGTCTGCCATTGTATGTGATTTGGCCTTTTTCTCTTACAGCTTTTAATATCCTTTCTTTGTTCTGCACATTTGGTGTTTCAATTATTATGTGGCGAGAGGAGTTTCTTTTCTGATCTAATCTGTTCGGTGTTCTGTAAGCCTCTAGGATTTTTATTGGCATCTCTTTTTTCAGGTTTGGGAAGTTTTCTTCTATGACTTTGTTGAAGATATTTCCTGGACCTTGGAGTTGGGAGTCTTCTCTTTCCTCTATGCCTATGATTCTTAGGTTCTGTTTTTTTCATTGAGTCCTTGATTTCTTGTATGTTGTGGGTGAGAGATTTTTTAGCCTTCTCATTTTCTTTGGATGTTTTACTGATTTCTTCCATCAAATCTTCCATGCCTGAGATCCTGTCTTCCATCTCTTGCATCCTATTGTTGATACTCACATCTGTAGTTCCTGTTCTCTTCCCTAGGTTCTCCACTTCCTCTTTTAACTCTGACTGTGTTTTCTTTATTGTTTCTATTTCTATTTTCATGTCTTGTATGGTATTGTTCGTTTTGTACATTTCCTTCTCCAGCTTACTTGTTTTTGTCTGAAAATCTTTCATTGCTTTGTCTTTTTCCTGTTCAAGCTCTGTCACCTTGGCTTGGAGTTCTCTAATGGTATTGTTCATTGTTTTGGCTTGTAAAATTGTGGCTTCTTTGAATTCCTTCATGGATTTAAGTTCTTCTTGAAGGGACTCTATCACTTTCCATAATGTAGAATTGTCATCATTTTCATGTGTTACTGTTGGTGTGAGGTCATCTGAATTGGATGAGCTAGGATAATTCTGCTTTGTTGGAGTCATATTTCCTTGATTTCTATTTTTTCTTGGACCTTTGGCCATGTGGGTGTGTTTAGCTGTCTGTTCTTGTCGTTTTCTGTGCTTGGATCCACAAGGGATGCTTTGGTGAAGGAGTCGAATTGCTTGGCTATCTGTCCTTGCTTACAGGGGGATCTCAAGGTCACTGTGGTTTTAATAGACTGAATCACTGTGAGCTGGTGCAGCCTATTCCCAGGTAGTGAGTAATGGTCCGGGATTGTTTCACTGCTCCCAGTTCAGACTTCTCTATGTTGCACACTGAGTGATCAGCCTGTAATGGTTCTGATTGTATGGACCTGTTTGCCCAGGCACAGATTTTGTGGGCTTTGTTTGTTGTCACGGAGGCTGACAGGGCCCGGCTCCACACCTAATATGTCTGGGTTTACCAGAATACAGCTATGGTCCCCTGGCTTCTGGTTACCCACTAGGCTTCTCTGCCACAGGCCTTGCCGCTTCCCTCCCTATTTGCTCCACCGTGGGTGGGCGGAGCTTCGGCCCCTCCCACCGACTGAGCTGGCCTCCTTCCCTAGCTGCTTTGCAGTGGGTGCGTGGGGCTTCCTCCACTCTGTCGCCTGAGCCGGCCTCACTTCCTAGCTGCTTTGCCGTGGGTGTGCCGGGCTCCAGCCCTGTCCGCAGCCTGAGCCGGCCTCCCACCCTAGCTGCTTTGCCGTGGGTGTGTGGGGCTTCCTCCCCTCCAGCCACCTGAGTCTGTCTCACTTCCTAGCTGCTTTGCTGTGGGTGCGCCCAGGTCCAGCCCCGCCCACCTGCGCCCACTTCCCACCCACCCGCCAGCCTCCCGTTCCTGCTGGAGTGGCTGTGGATCACCCGCCGAGCGCCCTGTTTCTTCCTTTTTAAGACTCAACTATTCTGCAAAGTTTCCTAAGTAGTTATAAGGTCCTCCTGAGGTGTGGGAAGCCCAGTAGGCTAGTGGGCGATCACCATGTGGCCTTTGATTCTGCCTGCTTTGTGTTGGGATCGATCTTACCAGGCGCCTCTCCAAATGGGAGTTCCCGAATTCTGGATTTAGTGGCTTCCGTGTCTGCAAGAGATGGGGGGAGAGCCTTGCCTTGGGACTTTTAACAGTCCCTTGGGAGCTGTGAGTGTTCCCGGGTGGGTCCAGACCCTCCGGTTTTTGCACAGTGTCCAACAACTCTGTGTTTTCTATGGCTCTTCTCTCCCACATTCAAAATGCGTCCGTGCAGTTCGCCACCATCTTGGCCCCCCATAAGAACATTCTTTGTTGAACATTTGAGATTTTGATCCAGAAGACATTTTTAGCTTGATTGTTCCTGTCATCTAAATGAAATGAGCTCCTATTTGTTTCTTAGCAGCTTTTGGATGAAAGTTATTATTTCCTAGGAAATTTGTGGTTTAGGATCATCTTCCAAGAAACTGTTTTCCAATAGTACCTCTGGAAATCATGATATAAATAAGACTTGTCTGCTCTTGCCAGTGAGAGAAACTGAGCTACAAAGGGGTTTCATCTGAGACCTTAAACAAAACATTTGTTAGAGGCAGAACCAAGAAAATATCACTATAAAAATTTCTCATTAGTATCACTACCCTAAATGAAACTCTAGAGTAGTTGTTCTCAATGTTCCTAATGCTGCAACTCTTTAATATAGTTTCTCATGTTGTGGTGACTCACAATATAAAATTATTTTCATTGCTACTTCACAATTATAATTTATGTAATTTATTGCTACTGTTATGAATCATAATATAAATACCTGTATTTTAAGATGGTCTTAGGTGACCCCTGTGAAAGGGTTATTTGACCTCTGAGGGGTCATGACCCACAGATTGAGAACTACTGCTCTAGTTGAACAATGTGGAATATCTGGTGCCATTTGGGGAAAGCAAACTTTCCTGTTTCCTGTAACAGTAAAGTGAACCTTCAGCACACAGCGTATATGAACTTCCTTGTCTTCTTTCACATTCTATTCTCCAGAAGAGTCCTCAGAACATTTATTAAGAGCTCATGGCACTATTAAAATCTTTATGGGACCAGATATGGTATTGGTCATAAATACACAGTACATGGGAGGCTATGGCAGCAGGATCTTAAACTAGAGACCAGCCTGTGCTACATAGCAACACCATCTCAAGACCCATAACTACCTAAATAAATGCATTACAATGAAAGGATATTGACTATCTCCTCATATAATAAGTTTATTTCAATGTTTGTCCCAATTTCAAATAACTTGGGAAATTTATTGAAACACAACATAATAGATCACTGAGATGTTCCTCCCTACTCTAAACTAATACTGTGCAGTGTTCATACTTTACTTACTGTTCAAATAGAAACAGAGGATTGGACTGGGTTATTGTTCAATGTCCACTTCAGTGACATTAATCTCAACAAAAAAAGACAAAGTAAAATAACCCAAGATGCTCAGTCCAGTCAGTTCAGTCAGTTATAATGTGTGTGTGTTCCACACCTGTGAAGTGATGAACAGTAGAGTCTAAGTTAGAAGGCTTTCTAAAAAGGTGCTAATGTCCAGTAAATAAAAACTACAGATTGGAGAGATGATTCTGTCAAATAAAGTGCTTACCATTATAACATGAGGAACTGAATTTAAGGCCAAAACCCATGTAAAAATGCCAGTTATGGTGTCATATGCTTATAGTTCCAGGACTTGGAAGACAGAGAGAGAAGGGTCCCTATGACTGTCCAGCTGATACAGCCTAAACAGTGTTCACGAGGCCAATGAGAGGCTCTGTCTTAAAGGAGATGGACAATATTCCTGAGAATGACATGCACACACCCATAGATGTGCACCTACACACATAAACACACACATGCACAAAGGCTTTGAAAGTGCATGCATATAAATATTTTCATGTTTGTATATGACATTACATAATATTCAGCAGCAAATTTAAACCATCCTATAGTAAAGCTAAAGGAGAAAATTTGAATGTGTGCCAGGATATGTGGAAATATCCTTTCTGTGTTCTTTCACTTTTCTTACTTTTCCATTCTCCCATTCAACTACTTACTTTTATATCTCATACTTAGAAATACTCATTGTACTAGTTAGAGTTTTTATTGCTGTGATGAAACACTGTTACCAAAAGCTAGTGAGGAGTAAAAATGTTTATTTGACTTACACTTCAGTATCATTGTTCATCATCAAAGACAGTTGGGACAAGAACTCAAACAGGGCAGGAACCGGGAGGCAGATGCTGAGTCAGAGGCCATGGTGGAATTCAGCTTATTGCTTTGCTCATTGTGACTTGCTCAGCCTGATTTCTTATAGAACCAGGACCACCAGCACAGGATAGCGCCACTCACAATGGGCTGGGCCATCCTCTATTAATCATTAATTAAGAAAATGCCAAGAAATAAAAAAAAAACAAACAAAGAGAAAAAATGAAAAAAGAAAATGCCCTACAGCTGGATCTTATGGAGGCATTTTCTATACTGATGTTTCCTCCTTTCAGATGACTTTAGCTGTGTAAGGTTGACATAAAACTAGCCAGTACATTCATTTTTTGTGATTATGTGGTTGGGCAGTGTAACTGGGGGAAGGATCTGGGCAGCATTGGGCCTGGTGGTAGCCTGAGCCTCGCAGTGGCCTGAGAACCTGCCCTACTTATCAACAAAATGCTCCTTTATTTGCTGCATCCACACTTCCATACCTGTTGCTACGGCAATCTCTAGTTCTGCTTCTCTACATTGAGCATCATCTTTTTCTCCAATTCCATGAAACCACTTTTTAAGAACATCTTTCCATAAGACATATTGTGTCTGCTGCAGGGCCATCCTCCACCACCGAGGCTCCCCTCAAAGTCTCCGTTGGTCTCTCGGGCTCCTTGGAGTACTCCCTCAGCCCCTTGAGTGCTGCTGGCCACCATCTTAAATCTTTATCTCTTAGGGGTTAAATTCTTTATAGATAAGGGTGGCTCAGAAGATGGTACAGGGTGAGCATAGAGTATTCTAGCTAGAATATTCCTCCAACAACACTAAGTAAATGCTTTAAAAACAGGCTTTGAAATAATGGGAGAAGCCAGACTATCACTCACCCACCTTCCAGCCTCTACTAAAAGCAGCTTCACTGCAAGCATCCATAGCTTCGCTGCTTTAGAATATATTCTGGCATTGCTGCCTCTCCTTCCCTGTCTTGTTTCTCTGTAGACAGCACTGCCTTTCCTTGGAATCACTTTGGACAATGCACCTGCAAGCCAGCTACTTCTATGCTCTATATTTTGAAAGGAACAGGAAAACAGGTAAAAATATCCTGAGAAGTTGGCTGAGGCCTTAAAGAAGTTTAGTTCCTGTAGAACTCTTGCAACATGGTTGTTCCTCCCTACTGCAGCTGGTGTCAGGGAATTCACCAAATTGGAAAAGTCATCCTGGAGGTCAAACTCAACTATCTATCTTTGTCTTCCATCCTCCTTATTCTCTTTAGAGGATGGAAGAGTGAAGGCAATGCCTGATGCCTTGTCTTCTTGAGTTTTGATCTGTGGAATCTAGTGCACTCTTCTTCTCCCTTTCTTAATAAGCCTCTTTTGGCTCTCTTTTCTTGTTTCCCTTTTTCTCATCATTAGTCTTCAGTTTACTCAGCCTGTCATGAAAATTTCAAGCACCAAAGAATTAACCTTGCACACAGAAAAATGGGAGAACCCTTCATTGTTTTCACATGAGCAGGACCCAGGTTAATGCTTACAAGAGGTGCCCCACAATTTCTTAGAACTTTAGAGATCAAGTATCAGTTTGGCACCTGAGGGTAGTTTCTGAGTCCTGTGACCACCAAAAGAAACTTCTGTCACAGATAGACATGTTTGCAGGAAAAAAAATTGCAGAAACAAAATTTGTAGTTAGACATTTTGAAGTCACACAGACATTTGCAAGTGGAAAAAATCCTTATTTAACAAATAGGATTTATAGGAGGACTTTTGGAGGGATAGCTATGGTAATCGTCCCTTACAGCAGTTTTTCTCTATGGTTTGCCTTTCTAAGATAAGAAGAAGGGGTTTTAATAACAGGTAGAAGACAGCACACTAAATTTGCTTGAACTCATTCCATGGTACACAATCCTATAGAATCTATTGAGGCAGAGATTTCTATTAGGTTACCACAATGTACAGTGGTAATTTTACTTTGTTAGGTGTGCATATAAGAATATAAAGTATATATTCATGACATATCTTCATGAACTTCTCCACCTAGCACATCATCAGGCAGTCTCCCTATTTTTTCTTATGAGTAGTGTTCATCTGAGTTTTTGTGTAAACACTACTAAGGTTTCTTTATTAATTCTCACCACACATTCATGTCCATGTATTTTTATATAAGCTCAATATATCCTTTAGTAAGACAAAATTTCACTCTAAACTAGAAATAAAAAGAAAAATAGAAATAAGATACAAATATCAAGTTTTAAAAAAATAGAAATAAACAGCACATCCAGTTGCCTGATTTGGGGAACAGACAAGAAGATGAAGTCTCATCATCACAGCCTGGCAGATGGGAACCACAGCAATGACTTGCAGAGTTGCCAAACTGGGAGAAGATCTTAGGATCTGGAGCAAGATGAAGAACTCTGCTTGGTCACATCAGGCCTCCATCCAGAGCACTGCCCCTGCTTGGTTTGTTTGTTGGAAGGCTTGGGTCTTCATGTGTCTTTGCTGATGTTGGACATGCATCCGTTCTTTGATTTCTACTTTCTTTTGTTTCTCAGTGACTTCTTCAGAAAAATGTCATCAACTCTCAAGAAAGCATTTCCCTCCTAGCCTAAAGCCAAAGCCCATTACTTTTATAACTAAGACATAAAGTCTAATATTACATAAAATAGAATCAAAAATAAAATCAATATGTTTTAAACATACAACACACAAAATTAATCACCAAAAACCCCAAGTGGTACCTTGTAACAAACAGAAGCTCTAAAACTACCTTTTATTTTGCACAATTAGCTGCAGTGTCTGATTTATATTATTTAATGGTTGGAACTCACCAAGATAAACTCTATTCTTCAAACCTTCATCAAACTAAGCTCAGCATCCATAGAAGAGTTTACATACTCATGTAAAGAGGTCAGTAGCATGGGAAGGATGCTCTATTTATTCTGACAATTTGCCACTTGTGTACAATGCACTCTGATCATACACCCTTCTCTACACTCTTCCTTATTCCCTTCAGATACCTATCAACCCACTTCTCAATCAGTGAGCCTCCTACCCTTTTGCTCCTCTTTTCTGTTCTTTCTTTTCTTCCATTTTTTTCAGGCACTGTAAACATAGTGGCAACTACTGTGTCTTCATGATTACATCATCAGTGTCTGGTCCAGTAGACAGATACACTTCACTCCTCTCTACCCTCCAGTTCCCACAGTCCTTCCATTCTTTCATTCACAATGTCTCCAGGACTTGGAAAGGGTATCACAGATGTCTTGTTTAAGGGTGAGCATATAGTGGTTACTCATCTCAACACTTTAACCAGTTGTCACTCCCCCCTTTAGAACATAACCCACTGCCCCAAATAGGTGGCTCTGAGCAGCATGATAACTTTAGAAGACAGATACTTCTCTTTGCAGAGGTCTGAACATGGCTTCCTAACAGCCCATTTTGCTTGTCACCGAGTTCTGTGCCATTAGAAGCCTGTTAATTGCTACCTTGGTGACAAAGGAAAACAACACCATTGTGCTGCTAATAAAAGATTGTGTGAATTGCTTCCCATCTGAAATGCAATGATTTTAATTGACTTTATTTGATTCCGAAAAGAAACAGAGATGCACAGTCATAGCAAGGTCTGCCCTCATTAAAGGAGACTTGTCACTAATTTCAAATGAAAATAGAATGTGCATGCTTATCTATCTTGTTGCTCCCAGCCTGAAACATACAGAACCAAGCTTGTGAGGTTTTTTTATTCCCTTTTTCTCTCAGGTTTCCCTCCTGGGACCCAATAAAGGACTTTGGAGCAAGTAAAAAGCAACACATTATTCTGTAGCTTTATCCCAGTTGTGCTTTCAAAAACAGATTTGCAGGCTCCGGACCAACAGGCAATATGTCACTCAGCCCATTTTCGCAGAATTTCCGCCACACTGTTACTGTTTGCTTCCCAATAACTCTGTAACCATGGACAGTAACAAATACACGAAGACATTTTCTTCTTTGCACTCAGAAAGCTACACCTTCATGAATATCCCTTCCCTAGCTATTTCCTAATCCAATTTTTTCATGTCAGAGCTAGGAATCTGTGTGACAGGATATTGGTGAATTTCCATAAGGCAGAGCTAAGCCAAAAACTAAACTAAAATAAAATAAAATAAAGCCTTTCTGCCTTCCTTCTGTGTAGCTTTAACTTATTGCTTATCATGGTAACTCTGTGACAAAGGAGCTGAATTCACGGGTAAAAGGGGGGATGGTAATAGTGAGAGGCAGATTATTAAAGAAACATAGGGAATGGGTATTAATAATGAACAGTTTATAATCCTTGTTATGATCTGCCAGAGGTGTTACATGATAAAACATTCCATGCACTCGTTACCCAATAAATATTAACTGTGCATTAAATGTTTGGGAGAATGTAGTATGTACAGATACAGTTATGGGCAACATGTTTCATTTTCACACTCTTGTAGAAGTCATATACTGAGTAGGAAGCAACATTGAAATCACGCAATTAAGCAAGTAAGTTTACAAACTGCACTTGGGTAACGGTGTTATGAAGGAAATATAAAGTAACAAGAAAATTACTACGGTGGGTCAGGTAGTGATGGCCGTGTAAGACCTCTCTAAGGATATGGCACTGAAGCTGATGTGCTGGGTTTAAAGCATGGCTCCCAAATGCTTTAAAACTCTTCCCGTTGAGAGTGGGGTCTGTGTTCCCAACCCTTGAACCTGGGCTCTTTGGCTATTCAGCAAGTAAATCAGATGAGATGATATCATACCACACTGACAGCTTCTATCTTGAACTTCTAAGAGTACGTCTAGAAATATGTCTACTGCACTGTGCGAGAGCCCAAGTGATCATTGAAAAGGCTGTGCCTACTATGTCAGCCCTGCATGCTAGTGTCCAGCCACATGTCACTGACCAAAAGTGGGAGATACCTCCATCATTCTATTAGATCACTGGATTAATGGGTAATACCTCTTTACAGGGACTGCTTAGAAATGAAGTTGCTGAAACCTATGCTGGCTTTCAGGCTAAGCACTATATATTGGATACCTAGAAGCCATGATAAATGCATTATTCTTTGTCTAGAGAAAGGATATTGTATGCACTTCCTACCTACTGCTGTTGCAAAATACCTGATAAAATTAAGTTGAAGGAGGAAAGATTTATCATGGCTGCTGTTTCTGAGGTTTCAGTTCACTGCTAGCTTGGCCTGTGATGAAGTAGATCATTAGAAAGAGAATCTTTGGCAGACTGAAACTACACCTTCACTATATAGCATAGAGGTTCAGGGGCAGGAGAATAGAGAGAAAGGAGAGGGGGAAAAGGAGAGGAGAGAAAGAACAAGAATAAAGGATAGGGACATTCCACCCTTCAAGGATACACTAGTGATTTGGCTTTCCTTGCCCTCTTCTTGCATTTTTCTACTACCTCTCAACAATGTCCTTAAATTATGAATCTATCAGTAGATTATGTTAGAACCCTCTTGATCCAGTCCCCTCCCAACACTTCTGTGTGGGATCAAGCCTCTGCCATTTGAACCTTGAAGAGATACTTCAGATGTAAATCTTATCTCTGTAGGTACTGGAATATAAACTTAGAATTGTAGGAAAGCTATAGGTCAGTGGAAGAAATAGTGTGGGTCAGGAGATACCTGAGCAGTGTTAGATATTCGACTCCTGCAGGGACGGACTCAAATTTTCCTGCAGTGATCTGTGCTTATACGTGGGTTTAGACAAGGAGAAGGCCAAGTGGTCTGCCTTTCCTCCTTGGAATGTCAGAAGCTGAGTGCATGGTCTGGGTTTTATGTAGTGACTCTGCATTCCTTCTCATTTCTAGGATGAGCTGATTAAGTCATTTTGCTTCATCAACATTGAAGGGTTTCAGTTGATTTTTCTCCTGGCAACAGTTAATTCTAGTGAAAAGACATCATGAAAATATTGATGGAGAACAGCAATATTAATCCATCCGCCCTTATTTATTAGTGATGTGTTGTATAACAAGTGCGACTCATAAATTTAATGAAATGCAATGCCGTTAATCACTCACCATTTATAATGAAGGCCCATGAACTTCATTTGAACATTTTCTTCTTGCAATCTGCTTATTACAAGCTTAGTTGTGGCTGCCTCCTCTCTGCTGTGACAAATCCCCTTTCTTCTTTACTTGCTAATTACTAATCCTCCTTTACAATTTCTAAGGAAAGTAACTGCTCTCTCAGTCTTGTTGCTATGGCTTCCAGCCTAAAGTAAGTTCTCTATGCCTCATTGCTAAGAGGAGCCTGAACTTTTTTAGGGCATAATATGCACAGCCCCTCCAAAGGATAAGTCATCTTAGCCCACCAAAGAATTCATCCCACTTTGCCTGTGATTTGTCTAGATCAATTTTATATGATAATTGTATATAGCCAATAGGATAGAAAGGAGTCCTGATGGAACACCCAGATGAAGATTGTCTACCAGAAAGAAAGAGTACATTCTAGGAAAAGAATAGGTTTTTGGTGCTTTTTGCTTCTTGTTCAAGACACTGTCAAATGACAATGTGATGTTTGGAACTATAGCAGCCACCTCAGGAACATATGGTCAGGTATTTCTCTTTCTGGAGAGGCAGCTCAGAAAGAAGGAAAGGGCTGTATTGTTGATGCTACCAAAGTAGCAAAACTCTTTGTGGGCACTATCCATTTTGATTCAGGTGTGAAGATGGCAAACTGAGGGGGAGTACAAGAGGTCAAGATCATTCATGACAAGACTGTCCAGAAATAAGGAACCCAACACTATGTACCAGAATAAAACACTTAAAAGTCACACCTGACCCAGGCATAGTGTCCTATATCTGTAATCCTAGCACAAGGGACTCCATCACACATACATAAAAGAAAGTCATCAGTAGTCCACAATTGATAAGATTTGTTATGACTTCATGCCTGGGAAAATATTACATCATAATAACAGAAAGGTCCAACATCATTTTGAAAGGTTCAGACTCCTTTTGGAGTACTGTGATGGAACATGGTGATAGGCAATTAGTCACTCTGAGATAGTTGGTTTGATGTCACTTTTCTATAAGTTACAATCACCTAAGTAGGGAGCCTCTACTGAAGCATTGCCTTGTTTACCTTAACCAGTGTGGGAAGACCCAACTTGAATGTAGTGGCACCTTCAGGTAGCAGCCTAGATTAAATTAAAAAAAAAAAGGACACGGCCAAAGGAAGAGTATTCTTTTATCCTTGCTCTTCACTTTTCCCAGATCTGCATTTGCTTTTGCTGATGAGTTGATTTACCTGCTTCTTGTTGCTGATTATTCCAGTTTTCCCAGGCTTCTACTGTGGACTATGATCAGTGGCTCTCTAGGAACCTTCCAGGTTTTCCTTGCCAGATTGGGACTGCGCAAACAACAAGCCTAGTGATCTGTGCAACTCCTTGGTTGTTCTGTGAAACAGCCAGTAGGGGACCACTCACATTGTTGAAGTATCAAAGAACACAAGACAACTGTTTTTACTATTTTAATATAGGCTGATATAATAAATTCTTTTAATATGTGTATACTTATCATATGGGTTCTGTTCCTCTGGATAACCTGAAGAATGTACCCTCTCTCTCAACCTCAGATCTATATCCTAAGCAGTCTCAGTCTTCTTTTTCTCTGCCCTTGCTCTGTGCTTCCTATAAAACATCTGGAAAGAAAATATTTGGACACATTAGCCTGAACATTCAAATTCTGCTCAGTTTTATATTTTCAATAGCCCTCTTCATCCAGTCCTTGGGCATCAGGATGTAAACAACTTCAAAACTGGTGGATTTGAGAAAGGGGCACACAGAGGCCCAAGATAGAAATCATGCTACTTTGGAGTAATGTTTCTGGATCTTGAGTTTCTGAGAACCAATCCACATCAAAGAAGCTTAGCACCACGGAGTATGGCAGGAGTGGGTGGTGACTACAGCTTACAGTCTGGGAAGCACCCACCCTGTGCCTTTGATCAGCTAGGTTTCAAAGGATATTGTTAAAGAACCTGTGAAGGTACAATGTTGACCCAAAGTTCCAACTTCTATCCCAGATCCTGCAAAAGCAAACATATAAAAATTATAATGTTTCTCACATTTCTTATAGGATAAAAGCATAAGTGAGTTTTTTGTTTATGTTTTAGGTTTTGTTTCTTGACAGACATCTTCACCATGTAGCCCAGGATTCCTTGGAACTAGGTATACAGTCCAGACTATAAAAACATGTTTGGATGCATTAGCCTGGAAGTTCAAATTTTCACTTGCAGTTCTCTGTAACCGAACTTTTAAATTATTATTTATTTACCTCTTATTTATTTA
>CAJQZJ010032828.1:335050-371671 GCA_907164525.1 Lophiomys imhausi
TTAGGTATTCACTAAATCTAACTTATATTAACCTATCAGCCCTTTCAGTTCTCCATTTTCAATAGCCCTCCTCAGCCAGTCTTTGAACACCAGAATGCAAACAGCTTCTGGAACTCATTCTCCTCTTACTTCAACCATGCAATGGCAGGTATGTTCTCCCATCCCTGGATAAACCTGGAAAACCTTCAGTGGTTTTCAAAGCAAACCTAAAAATGACAAGCAGTTATTCATGGATGAAAGCCACAGCTATGGATGTGTCACAAAGCTTTAACAATACATTCACGCTGGGATGTGGTGACCATCTAGGAAACAAGAAGGTAGGTATCACCACAGGCTGAAGAGGGGGGAATGAATTTTGTTTTGTCTAACTTAGCGTATTTCTTTTTTTTTTTTAGACTTTATATTTAAGTTAAATGTGTGTGTATGTGTGTTTACGTGCATGCATGCACACATGAGTGAAGGTGCTTTTTCACCACTGTAGAAGAGGTAAGACCTGGGAGCTGATAAATGAGGCAGACTAAAGCCTAACGGAATAGCCAACTTCACTCTGAGGACAGGACAATTTATACTCTGAGAGTTAAGGAAAAAAAATCACACAAGTAAAGGTCTCATGAGTTCTTCAAACTGTATGCAATACAAGAATAAGCCATACATGGCAAAAACATGTTTATAGAGGCATATAAAGGATTGTTTAAACATTTAATTAAATAACATCAGAAAGCTCTAATAAGTAACATAAAGTAAGCTCATTCCTATCCACTATTCCTGAGAGGAGCATGAAACCACATTCCAACAATTCAGCATTTAGAGGAAAGTGAAGTCACCAGAAACTTGTCCTGTTTTCTTGGAGTGTTCTCACAACCACTCAGACTTCTCCTCACACGACTCCATTCCTAGATCATGATCCAACAATGCTTGTGGATGGCAGAGGGACCAGTCTCCCTAAAATTGGAGTTACAGGAGGTTGTGAGCTGCCAAACATGAGTGCTGGGAATGAAACTAAAGTCCTCTGTAAGAAACCACTGAGTCATCTTCCAACCCAATATATATATATATATTAATTCTTTACCTTACCTCCAGTGAAAAATTGTACCCACAGTGGAAAATAGTTTGGTGATTCATTAAAAGCTTATAAAAATTACTATGTGTGCAGCAATTCCTGCATCTGCACACAAAAGAATTGGGAGTGGGACTCAAATACAGTGCATCAATGTTTCAGCAGACTTATTCATGGTAGTGAAGTAGTATTAACAATCTAAGTATCCATTGATGGATAAGTTGATAAAAGCAATGGGATATAGATATAGGCATAGAGATAGAGATATAGTGATATAAATATGTAGATATGTGTGCATAACTTTCCCATGTGTATGAAAAGTTATTGCATTTAAAAGAAAAAAAACTTGATATATGATATGGCATAGGGGGATAATGATAACATGCTACAAATTAAGTAAGCCTGATACAAAAGGGCAAAGATTGCAGGATATCACTTACTTCAGACACTAAGTTTACTGGTCAGGTTTACATCATTTTAGTAATATACTTGAGATTGTCAGCTTATAAAGAGAAAAGTTTTCTTGGCTATCAGTTTTTGCAATTTATGGCTCTGGCTGATTATCCTTATCCCAGGGGTGTGTGGCAGGTAACATATCATAGTGGGGCATTGTGAGAAAGCAAGGCTCCATGCCTCATCAGGAGCCACAGTGATGGGGAGGGGTGGATGAGAATGAGGCTGAGGTCCCATAGTCTTCTTCAAATTAGGCTCCTAATGACTCAAGGACCTCTTCTTATATGTTCAAATCCTTCCCAATATTGCCCTGCCTTGGGACCTAGCCTTTGATACAAGTCTCTTTGGTAGACATTTAACAAAAGTTCAGTGCTCAAAACAGTACATATCATAGGTTCAAAAATTAGACTAGAGGCAAGAGTAATGGAGTAGATAATTGGTATTTTATGGTTACAGAATTTCTGAATTAATAACAAAAATAATTCTAAAAAGTATTATAATACGTATTTACTACCATCTAATTGGATACCAAAAAATGGCTAAAATGCTGTATTCTGTTACATTCATTTCACAATATAAAAGCCTTCCATCAAATTTTATCAATATGGGGCTCCATAAGACAAATTCTCCCTTTCCAATTATTCAAACTAATTACAGAAAACATTCAGTGTTTTTGAAGCACAGATCACCACAAGGGTCCCTAGAAACAAAAAGCCACCCTCCTGCTCCTAAAATTCTTGAAGAGTGTCATGTAATAGGGATTGTGTTGTCAGTCTCTTTGAAAGAGTGGGAAATGTTACTTGATCTCAAAGATTTTTGCTGTATGTCCAAGACCAAGCTATGCAAGAATAACGAATGCAAATCCAGGCGGGAGATTAAAAAATAGTGTGCATAAAGCACTAAACATGAGACTTATGAGCACTAGACATTATGCATACACCTCACTTTGTAACTCCCGGCATCACTAGATTCCTCTATCTTCTAGGAAGCCAAAAGAGCAAAGAGTAATCTACTTTATTCCCAAGAAGAATTTTGCTGATTATATGCTCAGTGTTTGGGGTAAATTCAAGAAAAAAACAATACTGTTTCTTACCCCTTCTAAGAGTTAATATAGGAAGAACATAGTCTTAAAAGTAGCCAGTCTTAGGGCTAAAGTTTTAAGTCTTTAAGTCTTGACAACAGGGTTTTGTTTCCAATGGTCCTAGGAAGCACCACTGCATAACAATGAGGTGAAACTGGGAAGCAGAAGACGCCACTACTGGGGGAAGCTATATGCAGGTTGCTCAGCTAGATTGTGGACATCCGAGGTGTATATCCATTTTGAACCTCCAGGAAATTGTATAGAGTGAACCTGGGTACAGCCCTACCTCAGGACCTAAACTGGTGCATTTCTCCTCCAGTTCCCATTGATTATTAGCTGGAGGGTTCTTGTATAACTGACATCAAGCTATTCCAAGTGTATCCTGACATAGAGAGAAACCAGGGGTCTTGGAGAGACCCAGTAATTTCCACCTCTAAGAGCAAATTTAGCAACGTTGGATGTGATTAAAAAAAAAAACAATATTCTGCATTAATTTTCTGAGGTTGTTGTCATTAAGTACCACAATCTGAGTAGCCTTGATTTCCTGAAATTTTCTAGTCTTATAGGTCTGAAAGCAACAAGCCCAAACTCAAGGTACCATCAGGACTAAGATGACTTTGTCACTGAGCAGATCCCTTCCTTCTTCTCAGTGTCTATCCCTGGATATCCCTTGGCTTGCAGATACAACCAGAAGTTCCTGCCTCTCTTGTCACTGATGGAGAATTCTCCTCTTCATGCAACAATGCAGCCATAATAGACTCATATTAATTTGGTTACCTATGCAGAAACTTTGTCTCTAAGTAATTCACAGTGACCAAAAGTAGGTATATCATTCAATATATCTATCAGCTTAGGGAAAATAATTCAGTGCGGATGACTTCATGGCCTTAGATTATCTTCTGAAACTGAAAATAATGTTACCATTGTGAGTGAGGGCGGTCTGAATTATGTAAATAATCATTAGGCAGTCCTGGGGGATACAATGAATTGAACTACCCATTAAAAGTCAAGCTTTGAAATGAACAGAATCAGAGCAGAAACATAGAAAAATCACTCTTAAAATAAGGCAGAATGGGTGACCTAATGGAAACTTCCTGGTCTCCATCGAATATCTTGCCTGGAAATGGCTTCTTCAGTTGTGGAAACAAATGACAAAGACAGACTGCAATCGCTTGCTGTTTCCATTCCCACAGAACTCCGAGAAGGAAACCCCTTGGGTTTCTCTGTAGGCCAAAGCTCTCCCTGCTAGATCCCTTGGGATGCAGACCCTGTCCCTAATTCCAGGTGAGCCCATTTCTGCTCAGCCAGACACCTGGTAAGCTGATTGGATTTCCCTATTTGCCTTCCCAGTGAGATCAGCCTTGCAGCTGTATGCCTCTAGACTCTCACCAGCTTTGCCTTCCACTATAAATCAATTCCCAGGCAATCTGATTTCATGCCTCAGTCTTAGCAGCTCATTTCTGAATCCCTGCAAAATGTATCCTTCTTCTCAGTTCTGATTCTCAGACTTAGAACATCAAGTTTTATTCAAGTTCTGTGGGAAGGTGGAGAGCTCCGTTCATTTAGTATGCCCTTTAGTGCCAGATACAGCCACCTAACACATTAGTGTCTACTTCATTCTCCTCCACCTTCTATATGTACTTAATTATATTGACATTTCTCTATTGCCAGATTCTGACCTCATGTGTGTTAGGAATGCCTCAGCTATAAGTCCAAAGTGCACTGGTATTGCTAATCATGCTGGTTTGAGATTTGTACTTTAAAAACAATTAGACTTCAGGTACAAAGTGTGGCCCGTGGGTAAAAAAGCATCATACCTGCCTAGGGGCTCATCAGAAATGTGTTTCCTTATGCCTCAGATTATCCCACTACATTAGAATCTGGATGATTGGGACCCAGAAACCTGGGATTTGCCTATCCTCCCTATTCTCCTGTGCTCAAGAGCACTAGTCTTGGACTTGTCCCTAACTAGGGTTACAATTTTGTGACTCATCTGCCATGAAAGATAGAAGGAAGTAGGACATGCATACATCTGAATCCTATGAGTATCAATGAATCAAAGAGCAGGGACATATGAGGGACCCTAGGAATTCTTGGAATCATTTTCAATGCTAAAGGAATAGAAGAAGGACCAAAACTAAAATTGTGCAAATTGCTGGTTGCATCCTGAAGGGCTTGTTTCACATGTAAGATAAAGTCAGAGACTTGAGATTAGGGAATCCAGGAACCCGCCACTCAACAGAACAAGAAAAGTTCTGATCCTGGAAAAGTTTTCATCCTGGAAATTGGCAAAATAGACTTGAAGGTGTTCCTCTCTATTAATGACATGGTGAGCATTTTAAAAGTTATGATTTACATTCAAAGGATACTTAAAAATTAAAATTACACAAAATCATTATTCAGTGAGAAAATGTGATCTCTCTACATTAGATATTTTGGTATGTATTCTATATCCTATCAAAAACATTCATAAAACCATATAGCAAAACCTGTTTTAATAAATGCAAGTATTCTTACACATAATATGTATAATTATAAAATGTAAATATTCATGTACATATAGTAATGTTATTATATATACCATTTATACATATAATATTTATATACAATAAAATTTTTGTTTTATTGTGCTGGAGATCAAACTCAGTGCTTCTGAACATAAGATGAATATATAGATATAACATAAAACAACAGAAAATACTTTCGGTAAATATATGTGCAAATCTTCATCTTAGTACCATGTTATACTTTACTTGTATAAACAAAACATTCACACAAAAAGTGAAAATTTTAAATTCACCATGTGTCCACTATTAACCATATACCATCTTCACACAGACACAACTAAAGCTATAAACCTTTTTGATTACATGATGACTCAGTGAAAAGTTAAAAGCAAAGATCAGCTCTTCCTTCCTATTAGACTCAGTGAACCAAGTAATTACAGTGGGATGGCCGTCTCTAATCCTGAAGTGCTAGGTCACCACCTTGCCATGGTGCCCTTCACATACCAGCCTGTATGCTCAGAACCCATGCAGCAGGTACCCCATCCAACCTCTACTGTCTCAGTTCAGTCACCCCAATTCTCCACTACTGCATGGATTCAAAAAATGCAGGGTAAACTGAAATTAATTTTCTCCCTCGATTTGGAGAAATGATTCCTGATCTTCTCTTAAACAGAGGAGCCAGTGTGACGTCCTACACTAGCTTAGAAACCATGCTTCTAGAGTCACACACAACAATTCGCACCACATACAAATGGTCCCAGCTCTCTCTTCTTTTCCTTGTCTTTATAAAGAAGTCTAAGCACGCTGTCCAGAAAACTGAATAAAATCAGTGCAGCCTTTCACTAAGAGCCTTTAAAACAAATGATTTCACAGAGCTCATGGCCATGTTTATTCTGCTGATTAAATTTCAGACAAACTGTAACACAGCACTCATAATAAGCCCAGGCAGTCCAAGGATCATTTTCATTTTTAGGATAATAAGTCTTACTTTTTCCCCCTCCTTCTGCTGCTGCAATTATGATAGAATAGAAAATTAGATTTTAATTAACCAGCAAGGGTTCCTCTCCTCCAATCACTGGGAATTTTGAGCCTGTAAAACAATCAAGTAGTGAAATCACAGGGCTGCAAAAAATAATGGCTCTTTGGCTGACGGTCCTCCTCCCTGCAGAAGTTAAAGACAGTTGTAAACAACATTCTCAAGATAAGGTAGAAATCTGTGCAGGCTTCAGATAAACTTGCTGTGGGCAGGATGCTGTAGCCGTGGTGTTGCCTAAAACTTTGAATGACAGTTCGTTCCTCTTTCTTTCCCCTCTGCATCAACCTTGTGTGTGGTAGCTATCTTTTTCCTCAGAGAAACCTCCTACTGTCACCACAATCCAACCCAACTTTAGAGGTGGAAAGCATGCGGTTGCAAATTCTCTCACTAAACTTGAAACCCACTGCCCCCAAATTGCTTTTGTCTCAGGTGCTGGCATTATGGGCCTTATTAATTATAGAACAATCTGTAATTTGGAGGTATGTGCCAAGACTGTAGGGGGTCTCATTAACATAAGATTAAAAGCTGACTCAGAAACTAATTATTTTGTAACCATAAAAATTCAGGCTGTATTGAAGTTTGAGAAAAGCAGTCTCTCAGCAGTGGGTACATCTGTGAGAGGTGTTTTAAGATACACCTGCCCCTTTTTTTCCTGAGTCTGTTTGTGACTATCTTTGTTTATCTGTCTTATTGCTCATGGATATGTCTACTTATGTAGGCATATATAGGAAAACAGCAGGTGAGAGTGATTTCCACGTTGATGAAAGGAGTTCTCTAGGAATGTGTTGACCAAATGTGGAAGCCTGGTGTAGGACAGAAAGACAAAATGAAGGTCAAACACTTAGGAAACATTAAGTGAGCTTTGTTTATTAATGATTACTGATGTAATTAGGCAGAGGCACTTCAATAAATGAACAGCTTTATTTGCCTAAACTATAGCTCATTAGGGAAGAATGTGGCGTGTACAGTCTGCACTAGCAGTTAACAAATGTTGTCTAGAATGCCTTTACATCTCTGCTTTGCTTCCTTTTATTGTCATCAGAATGAGAATCAAGATGCTTACAAATTCCAGATTTACCTAATTAGTTTGTTCTGTTTGTTTGCACAAGTTAAAACACCATTTTATCACCATGGTCACAGAAGATGGAAGTTAGAGCTGTCACTGTGATTATTATGTGATTGGGGTCTTGTTTTTTTTTTTTTTTTGTATTTTAACTTAAGAGAATGGAGTCCTCTCTCTCTGTGTCTCTCTCTTACTCATCTCTGTCTGTCTCTCTCTCTGTGTATATATGTGTATGTGTGTGTGTGTGTGTGTGTGTGTGTGTTCCTGTCTTTGCCTTTATCTCCCTCTCTCTCCACCTAGCTCCCTCAGAATTATTTAGCTCTAAGTAACAGGAAATCCAGTTTACTGTGGTTCAGGCTAGAAAGGTCTGCATCCTGCAAAATGTAGCATATGGAGGTAAAGGTTTCAGAATTGAGTCGCTGTCTTTGGTCTCTGCCATCTTAATTGTGTGCCATGTCTATGGTCCCAAGAAGGCTGCTTTAGGTCCAGATACTATGCACACTCAGAGGAAGAAAAGGAGAAATGTGTTTCTTGGACTACTGTTATACAAAGAAAGCGGTCTTTGCAGAGCTGGCCTCAGCCCTTCGGACTTCTGGTTTAGTTTCCCTGACTGGAACTGTGGTATAGTATCACATGCTGGCTCTGGGTTGCAGAGCAGCTGTAGAGAGAGATCATTCAGCTTTCTGCAATTTCTACATCAGAAGCAGGCAAGAGATAAAGAGCATGGGCGGGCGGCATTTGGCTACGCGATATTATACCATCCTAGGCAATCTAGAAGTCGGATCTGCAACACGATCTTTTTCAATTTCTTAACTCGGTGATTGCCAAAACTTGGTCTCTGAACTAACAGCCCAAGCATCTCCTGGGAATCTGCTAAGAACTGCACATTCTGGGGCCCTACCTTAGACTAAGTAAATCAACATCTACAGTCATCTATAAATCAACATCTATAGCTAACAATGAGATTCTGTAGCACTTAACCACTTTAAAAGGGATCATTTTAGGAACCAAGCTGTGATCACATCTCCCAGAAGCAGTTCATCCTCCTCCGTCTTTCTTTTCCTTTCCATCCTCTTCCTCTGCCCTCTTTTCTAGTGCTGAGAACTAAATCTGGGTCCTGGGCATGCTAGTCGAAGTGTGATAATGCTAAGCCACCTCCCCACACCCTACAATATTTTCTAGTTTGAAGGGTGATATTTTTGTTTTGTTTGGGTTTAGTTTGATTTTTTGAGGCAGGGTTTTAAAGTAGGCAACGCTGGCCTGGAACTCACCATGTGGATGAGAATGATCTTAAATGCTTGAGCCCCTGTTTCCACCTCACAAAGGTATATGCCTGTGCTACCAAGCCCAATGAGAACATGTTCTTGAGAATACACTGAAATAATCATTACAGAATATTTCAAGATACAGATATGTATGGCCCCACTGTCTTGTGCCCTTGTTCTAACCCAGGATGTATAGGCTGAAGCTCTTAAATGATATTCCAACTCTGACCCTGTGAGGCTGGTGCTAATCTCGCTGGGAGACTAAAGTGTTGTTGACAGTCCATCAGAGGCACAAAAACTTATTAGAAATGCAGACATGCTGAATCATTGAAAAGATACACTGTAGACTCAGGCCACCATCTCAGGCTGAGCAAAAGTTTGTAAAATTCTAACACCCAGACCTGCCAGCGATCTTCACCACCACCCCTCCACAGAGCTGTTGCTACTAAATGACTAACACAACTGCCCAGCCCCAGGGTCTCCCTCAAGTCTCCTTGAGCAAATGACTGCAGCCCCAGAGATAAGACAAACATCGAGGGCCAGAGTTCCTGACTCTTGAAGCAGGACCCCTTCCAAAGTAATACACACCAATGACTGAGCTATCCTCCCGAAAACGTATATAACCCAAAGCTTTGCAAATTTCATGGTTGACTCTCCACCTCTCCCTAGAGTGTAGGCCACCCCACCCATGTTGGCCAAGTGCGATGGAACAATAAATTCCTTTTGCTTTTTGCATCGATTTGATGTCTGTTTCTCATTGAGGGTCAGTAGAAAGGGCAATAGCCCCTCCGGGGGTTGGGTCTTACATCAGCACCTTTGATAATGAGGCCCAGCAATTTGTAGCTTGGCATGTTCTAAAGGTACTCTTACGTGCCTCCAAAATTTTAAAGCAAATGTCTTAAACTAGCATTTCTTATATACAGAAATTATCTGTAAATGATATTAAAACACAAATTCTAACTTAGTAGGTGCATTAGACTACTATGGGCTCTATAACAAACGGAGAAACTGGTCAAATGAAGTCACAGAATTTTATTTTCTCTCAGTCATAGAGATTTAGAGAGATAACATATAAGCAAGATTCATTTCCTCAGAGGCCTCCCCTTTGCTTTTACATGGCCACTTTCATCTTCTCCCTCTGTCTTTATGTGGTATTTGGCCTATGAGTTTGTGTATCTGAATTTCTTCTTTTAAGAAAAAAACTAATCATAATGACTAATGGCTGCCCTAAAGACCTCATTTGTTGTTGCATCTCAAAATTCCTTGTCTCTAAATATGGTTCTGAGATATTCTAGTCCATGAATTTGAGTGGGCCAGGGGGATGACATTCTGACCAGCTACCAGCTGCAGAGGATGGTGATGTTGTTAGAAGCACATGTTAAGTGACAGTGGTGAGATTCTACATTTCATACTGTGTCCAGGCACAGGCTGATCTCCCAGTCTCATTTAAGGAACTGTCTGTATAATTCATGCATTGACCATATATCTTTTATGCACTTTAATGCAGTATATAATATAATAAACCTTCCATTATCTGATGTTCTCCAAATTGATTCCTCCTGGAGGAATTCTTAATTCTTAATTCAATTGTCCTAGGGACTCTCCTTGAGCATAAGAATTAGAATGTTGGGCTACAGGATCAGAATTCTAAGTAACTGACTAATTAGAGAAATGTTACATTATAAATGATCATGATAAAGTCCAACAGAGATAGGTGTAAAACCCTGCCCTAAAGCACCAAAAAGAGGATACAGCATGAGGAGACCTAGAAAGCACACATGATGGGAATTCCAGAATCTCATCACTCATGCTGAAAAATTATTTTGAAAATGAGAATCCAGGCAAGAAATGACAGAAAAGTCAGACAGCAAATGCATCTTCTCTAATGTAATACCCTGACTTACAGAGAAATACATAAGTAAGTATTAAAATCTCTCAGTGTGTTACTAAGTTCTAAATATGATCTGTGTGAGAATTGTGTCTACATAACAGAATTTAACCATTGTTTCCTATTTAAGTTGTACATGCTATATACCTGGTGCCCTTAACAGTAGATGTCATAATGAAAATCAATGCTCGTTATATATCAGAATCACCTCAGTGAACTTTCAATTCTATCACTCTCCAAGCCCATCCATATTAATTTCCTGGGGCTGCTGTTACAAAGTACCACAAACTGAGTGACTCTGAAAAATAGAAATTCAGATGGAAAGCTGACTCACTGGGTAAAGCGCATACTAAACAATCAAGAGGACAGAGTGGTATCCCCAGCACTAATGCAAATGCATGCTAGTGCAGCCCACCTGTAACCCCACTGCTGGAGATGCAACACAGGGTTCCAGGAGTAAGCTTGCTCCATAGATAGACTAGCTAAATCAGTGAGCTCTGGGTTGAAATGAGAGACCCTGCCACAATTTATAAGGTAGAAGACAATTGAGAAAGACATCCAATGTCAACTTCTGCCCTACACACATACATGTACTTAAGTGTATGCATGCGCACTCCACACATATGTAAATATGCTTTTCACATTCACACACATCACATTAGGCACACATGTGAAGAAAAGAAAGACAGAAATTTTTGTTGCACAGGCACAATCTAAACCAATGTGTTGATCATGTCTTCTCTGAGATACGTAGAGTAAGAATCCTTTCTTGCCTTTTCTATCTTCTAACAGGCTGTAGCCCTATATATTATCCAGCATGTGACAATCTCTCCATACATCTCTTTCTCTAACTTTATCTGACTCTGGGATCAAATGTCTTCTTTTCATAAAAGTACTAGTCATAGAAGATTAGGAACTGCCTTGATGACCTCATTTTTAACTTATCATCACTAAGATGTTATTTCCCGTTCAAGTCATAGTTGGAAGAATTTGGAGTTAAGATTTCCATGCACCTTTTTGGAGGGACACCGTTCACTTCTCACAGCATCCCAGAACAATTACACCAGAGTGTTTCAGATAAAGTTCAGTCATTCATATTTTGTAAGTGCTCCCAGAAAGTCTAATATGTAACTAGGGTTGAGAAATATCAATCTTAGTGAGAGTTGACAACAGTCAGTACAGTTGGACTAACACTAGTCTTGAAGAGGCTTTGGTTTGTTAAAAGGTGGCATGTGGGCAAACTGAACTCCCTTCTGTTGATCATGAAGTATGGATAAGCCTTTCTCATCTTCAAAAGATGAAAACATAGTCCTTATTCCCAACCTGTTACCCTTCATCCCTCCCACAATCATCAGGTAAATCTTCAAATATCATTCTATACTTATCATTTTAAACTCTTACATTCTTAACAAACATAAGTTTCTTTCCTGGCAATTTGAAAGGGAGACCAGTGAATCAAGGGCAATATTTACTTGGTGAGCCAGCACAATGGAGATTATGAACTAGTAGTGCTCAAAAAAGAAATCTCTGAGCACAAGTTTCAGACTTCTTTTACCCTTAGGCAAGGAGAAAAGAAGGACATGTAGTTTAGGAGAGGACTCCTGATCAGAGACTTGTAGATATTGTGTTAGGCACATTGTGAAACCTGGTAGCTGGCACACACATAACCACAAGATCGTTACGTTCCTGTAAATAACAGACATGGTGTAATCATCCTCTCCTTGGCTCTTCTAGCCTAAAAAGGGGAAAAACAACTTAAGGAAGAGTTTTGAAGAGAGTCCGGACAAACAGTCTGTAAGTGAGTAACACATCTACGTGCAGGGTTGAACAGAAATTGCCGGACTCAGAGGTGAGGGAGTAAAGGAGACAGACAAACTCAGGCAGAGGCTGAGCCCTGCACCCTGTTTTAATCTCCATTAGAATGTGCGTAGGCTCACATGAAGAGTCACAGCCTGACAAAGTTGGCACTCAAGTCCTTGAAAATTAATCAGTAATCCTGATGACCATACCCCTACAGCAAAACTACTGGGAAACTACTAAAGCACTGCTCCAAAATTAGTAATTTTTAAAGTCAGCTGAAAACAAATATCTACAGGCAGGTGAAACTGGAAGAGTTCTTTAAGCCTCCTCTGGGTAACAACACCCCAGGGGACTTAACTCAAACACAACTGCTTTGACCTTTCTCAAACACTGAGCTCACCCAGTTCCAATGGCCACCTCCTTGCCAAATGCAAAAGGCACAGCGGGGCTTTTGTCTCTCTTCCTCTCCCTTATCCTCTAAGGCAAGCATTGCCTTTCCACTCCCTTCCTTTCAAGGGGAGTTTTCCTTTGGCCTCTACCCAGCCATTTCTTTCATTTCCTTTTGAGGGCTTCTCAGTTCCCTGCCCCCTCCACACTTACAAGTTGGTGTTAATTTTAGATTTCTCCTGATACCACTGTGCATTTAGTTGAAGTATATACAAGTATGTTTTTTTTTTAGAGGCCCCGAGTAGATAAACACTGGTCTAATATATGGTTTAGCCTAACTTCAGCTTCAGCTATTATATTATCTTTCTGGTTGATACGAAAACTCATTATTATGTCTCAGTAACTCAAAAAATATTCTATTGATCCTCTTCTTGCTGTGAGTGGTCTACAAAGGAAAGGAACAACTGACAGAAGTATTTTAGATATCATTCTGGACAAACAGACTGCAGTACTTCTCACCAGCTGGGAACAAGTCATCCACTGTCACCCCAACAGAGCCCTCTCATTATTTAAATGCCTGCTTCTCTTTCTGAGACCCTTAAAAAACTTCTAGTATATCCAATCTCTGAGATTCGGCCATGAGACTAAAGACAAAACTCTGTTCTGATTGGCTGGTGTCCATATTGCAGAGACTGTTGACTATGTATTATTATTTGCTTCTATAATCATATTTTCTAAATGTATCTCTTTAGCTTAAATATATTTTCTTAGCCATGGAAACATGTTGTCATCTGTCCTTCCTACTTTGACTGCACACAACACATCTTAAACATGTCCATGTGTAATTTATGCAACTCCAAATGGCTGCTTTTAGTGTTCTCATTTGCACTACAATCCAGGGATCCATGCTCTTGTGTACTCTCCTTTCACACTGACCCTGGCCTTGCCTGTGAGATTTGCTTGAGATAATGAGGAGACATTGTTAAGTATGACAGAAGCAGAGGTATAAGAAATGCTTGGCTCCTGGAGTGTTATCTCATGGGGAATAACTACTAGAAAAAAAGCTTGAGACAGGCTTCCATGCAAGGAGATTGTGATGTGTGAGGTCCTGGCAAAGATCTGAAATATCCCAGAGTATACCATTCCATTCCATTCGCATGTCTTAATGGAAGCAGGATGCTGGTTGAAACTTCTACATTAGTATTCTCCCAGAACACAAAACTCATGGAGGTATATACAAATAGAAAAACAGTGTGTTAAAGGGAATTAGTTCATGAGACTAAGAAGCACTAAGAGCTACAGGATCATCTGGCAAGGTGAAAATCCAGAAAGCCAACCGCTCCAATATCCCTGGGAAGGCCTCAGAAAGAAAACAGATATGTAGAATTGAGAGGTGGCTTTGCACTCAATGGAAACCTTTCCTCTCCCTTTAGGTTGGCTTAACTGGATTCAGATAGCTAGGGCCCAGAAAGCTCAGAGGCTACAAAAGCCACCTTGAGCTGATGGCTTGGAGTCCTTGTCCTGAGAATTTGAAGAATGAAGTTAAAGATCACAGAAGGTGAATTTTAGGAAGAAGTTTATTCTTAATTTACAGGTGGGAGCTAGAAAGACAAAGGGGAAGGATAGAGTTCTTGCATAGCAAGAAGCTGTCCAAAGAAGTAGAGTGCTACTGAGCTGTGAGTCTGCAGGCTTCTTAAGGGACTTATGGCAGAACCAGTTTGAGATGTGAGGATAGGATGAGCTAGGTAGTCTAGCTGACCCAATTATAATGGGTCCAGGTCCCTGTCCTCAGGGTTGGTCATGTGCTCACTTACAGCTTCCAGACATGAGTGGGGGATGATAAGGAATATGGAACCAGCATGCCCTGTTGGAGTTTCTGGACACCACTTAAGACTGTCAGCCCTGCTGTTTTTACTGGACTAGATTTTAATCTCCTCAGTTATGAGTGTTTCTCAGTTATGAGTGTTCCTGGTTCTTAGAACCTAAGAAGGGAGTTATAGCCTGAAGACTGGAAACCCAGGAAGAGCTAAAGTTTAAATCTAAAATTGAAGATAGATCAAAGCAACTGTCCCAACTTAAAGGCTATTGGCCAGGTGTAATTGCACTTTATTTGGGGGTTGGTTTGTTTTTTCATTCTATTCATACGTCAACAAGTAAGAGTCACTCAACACTGAAAAATATCATCTCTTTTACTCCTATGGTCCATTTCAATGCCGATATCAGTCAAATTCCCACATAGAAATAGTCAGAATATGACAATCGCTCCTCAATCACATAGATCCGCAATTAACTGCAGTCTGCAGATATTAAATGGAAAATTACAGAAACAAGCAATTCAGGACCATTAAGTTCCACAGCATTCCAAGTGGCATGGTTAAATCTCATACCATCCATCACGATGTTACCGTCCTTTTGTCTAGTATAGCCCAAATGCATGTACTGCCTGCCTGTTAGGCACAGAGTAGACATGTAGGCTCTCAGACCAAGGACTGTGAGTACTACAGTGCTACATGTTGAAGGAATGTTTATCTTTCTCACTAGTGGCCCCAAAGCAGAAGAACAGTGACACGGCCAATCTAGGTATGCAAACAGGACAGGAAGAGTGTTGATAATGAAGGCAAGGTCAAAATTCTCAACGTAATAAATTTTAAAAAGTTGCTAAGAATTATGTTAAAATATTCTGCCCACAAAATTCTGAAAAAAAGAAAGCATCTCCTACTACACTTGTAGAGAGTTAAACTTCAGCACTGGCTGTGCATGTGTTGGAAAAGCACAGCACATAGGGTATTCAAACTATCTGTCACTTTTGACGTTCACTTGGGGTCTCAGTATATGTCCTTCATAAGTCAACAATGGCTAGTGTAATATGCCAAATATCTGTGTATCACAGAACCTATTATAGCTTCTATGTTTTAGTGTGTCTTTTAATATACCAGAAAGTAGCCAAAAATGTATGTTTCTAAAAATAAAAATGACAAAAAATCTATAAAATACTCAAGCCCGTTCCTTAAATAGATGATCTAAGAAATGACATAATTCACTGAAAACCCAAAGTTCCAGATTTTCTGACATCCATAGCTTCCCTTCACCACTGTTTTCTAATTCTACCTCTTAATTGCTTCTAGAAGCTCTTTGACCTCATAGCTACTGACCTTGATGAAATAGAGACAGTGGCCTATACATTCACCATACCATCAGTTCCCCCTTTAGTTACCACAGTGGGCATGGCCAATCTATCTAGGCTGCGGGTTCAGCTCACCCCGAAAAGTGGCCATATAACTCTCTGCAACACCTCACTGTAGGCATTTACTACAAATCGATCACATAGCATGCAGCCTATTTGCTATCCCTGACTTAGGCCCTCCTGATTTATCACATGCATTAAAACAAAAGCCACTTCCCTGGTTACACCAACCTCCGATATCCCCACCCAAGTCAATTTATCTTCTACCTTTTTAGAGAGATCTCCAAATTAATCTATCTAAAGTGCATTTGGAATGGTCTGGGCTGCAAACTTGTACTTGCCCCAGGATTCAGAGGTGCTTAGGGTGTGACAGAGTGGTTGTGCAGGTGGCTCCAATCACCTGTCCTTGCTATCATCTATGTACTTTGTGATGTGACTTCTAGTTACCCTCATGAAGAGATAAAGTACTTCCCTGTCCGTTGAATCTAAACTTACCTGGTGGCTTTCTTTGAATAGAAATGGCATTCTGGGGGGAGCTGGAGAGATAGCTAAGCGGTGTAGGGAACTGACTGATCTTGAGGTTCCAAATTCAATTCTCAGCAACCACATAGTATCTCACAACTATCTATAATGGAATTTGATGCCCTCTACTGGCATTTGGGTGTAAGGTGTGCATGTAGACAAAGAATTCGTATAAATAAATAAATCATAAAATTTTTTAAAAAGTGACATTATGGAGATTCTGACTCTACGCCTCAAGAAAACTTGAGTGATTCCCTTTCTCTCTGAGACATGGAGCTATATTACCTAGATTTGTCAGCAAACATAGCCAAAATGATGCAATCACCTGTCTCTCACCAGATTACCGCAGATATGTATGAGCCCTAAGCACCAGTTTACAGACAAATTTAGTAGATTATGGGTTATATGTTATGAAGTATTTTGTGACCATGGGTAACTGATAACAGAGTTTATACAAAGGATCCTAAGCTAGATCCATCAAAACTATTTGAATGAGAGAAACAAACAAACAAAAAACCAAAACAAATTTAAAAAACAAACCAAAAACAACAAAAAACCACTTCAACAACAACAAAGAAACAAAACAAAATAAACAATTATGTCAAGAAAAGAAATATAAATGTCGAAAAGGTGGTTATTATGGAACCCCATAGGGGTAGAAGACTATTAGAAGCATCTACAAGTCCAACAATATTGGAATTTGTGTTTTCTTTGGCTTCCGGTGTGGCTCATACCTTGTCAGACACCAACTTGAAAGTGCACTGTCCTCCACCAGAAGGGCTACATCATTCTGGGCAGAAAAGGGTGGAACACAGGAAGGGATTCATCCAATGCCGCAGGATAGGACAAGGATTTTCTCCACCACCAAGTGTTATAACTCTCCTACATAAGCAAGTAGGAGGGTTAGGGCAACCCTAACCCACTCTGTCATACAGCCAAAAGTTATTGCTCTCTTAGCTAAGCTGCCAGTGTTGGGCTGGGCAGCTTCAAGGAGCTCGGAGCTCCTGGGCTCAGCCAAGTGACTTTGGGGGTCCAACTTGGCTCAGGTAGATTTTGAAGTCTGTTTTGTAGACAGCCAGCAACCAGCTGCTGCCATAGATGAGCACTATTGGTGCTGGCGCCAGAGAAATGGGAGCTTTGGAGATGGTACTGGGGTGACTGGTGATGGTGATTGAGACACAAGTTCATCTAGGGTGGGTGGTGTTCCTGGGGTGTGAGGTGGTGCTACATGTAGTAGCATGGTCCTACATCCTATTATAAGAAAGGGAACACAGAACCTAATTATTCCATCCACAGAACCTCAATAATCCCAGTTCTTCCCAGTGGGGGAAGAACTCCAGGTACAGTTAGAGGCATGGACAAAAAATCTTTGGCTGAAAGCCAAAGCACCAAGAGATCTCATTAGCATGGGTAGGGTATTCCCTGGAATCCCAGGTGCTCCCTGTGAGGTCTCTTATCTGAAGAAAAGGCCAGGCCTGCAACTTCCCTGAGGGCTACACCTCAATCCTCAGATAGAGGGTGTGGGGTTTGGGATTCCCCAGATCTGGTAGAAAAGGGAACCCCAGTGAGAAAAGTGAGTCTGTCATTTAGCATTGAGCTCAGGGGCTTTTTGATAATGTACAACGGTAGGATCCAACTAACTTGCCCTTTAATCACTGCTCCAAGAAAGATCCTGCATCAGCACCTAAGTATCCCAGGACTTCAAAGGGCATTCCAGTATCAGGGGATTCTGCATCTGAGATCCCTGCAGGGAACTGAAGCAGGGAAAATGGCACCACATGGAAGCTGAGGAGACTGAAGTGCTGGCACAAAAGGGTGTGTCAGAAACAACAGAAGGCATCCTAAGAGCCTGCATGAGATAAAAATGCCTTCTGATGATTAGACAAATTAATAAAAACTGATTAAACCATTTTACTTTATGACTGAGTAATAAAAGCCTATTCATAATTATTCGATATTTTACCTTTGCCCACAGAAATTGAAAACTAGGTGTACATCACAACACAGATGAGTTCATCTCATGCATCATCATCACAAATGTACACATTTTCAGGGATACAATTTTGAGCTGCCTTGTTTCTGCCTCTTCCAGTTTCTCCACACCTACTAGAGTGTGTGGTTTTTCCTTTCTGCCACATCAGCTGGAGAGATGAATCTCTCTTTCTCAAAGAGCATCATCATCATACAATCCCCACAGTTGACCTCCTTATAGGGCAAAGCATATTTTATAAAAGGCTGTAGCTGCAGTTCTGTTCCTTAAGCTACCATGTATGTAAGGAAAAGGTGTTCCCTCCCTTCCACATCCAAGAGCAAAGTTGAATTTGTGGTAGGATTTGAAGGGAAAGAAGTCATGAAGTTTTTGCAAGTCTTGCCCATAGCAAAGGCCCTTTTCTCCGTCCCTTGAATCCTGGCTTGGACATGTGCCTTGTTTTAGCCAGTGGGACACAAGCAGGTGACATTCAAGGAGGAGCTTGCAAGAAGCTTGCACATTGAAGCTTGCCCTTTTCAGCACACTTGGAGGTCCATGATAATGAGTTAAGTGAGTTCAAACTAGCCTTCTGGAGAAGGCAGGTATGCAAAGACCAAGGCACCTCAGCCTTCAGTCTGCCAAACCTGTGTGTGAGGTCATCCCAGTGAATCCAGCCAGAGCACAGCTGCCAGGGTTCCTGCAGCAGCAGGGGGAAGAGGTAGGCAAGAACAGCTGGAATGTCTTGGGTGACCAGCCTTAATTGTCAACCCACGCAATTCTGAGTCAATAACTCACTATTGGCTTAAGCTGTTAAATTTGGGGGTAGCTTATTTATTTGTTTCATTTGTTTGTTTGTTGTTTTTGATGCAGGCTCTCTTCATTGCCTGGGTTTTTTGGAACTCACTATAGACACTAGCCTGGCCTCAAACTCCTAATTGCTAGGATCAAGGACCACATATTTATAAGGCAAAGGAGAATAGTTGCACCCTCAAAAGATAAGGTATGCAACTTCAGAGGTTTATACTGCAAGATCCACCACGAAGTTCAAAGGAATAAAATAGGAGAAGCTGTCTTTTTCTCAGTCATCGAATCTTATTTCAAAACCTGTGGGAGAAAGATGACAAAGTGAACAACGTAAGTACAGAATCAAGTCAAACACTTCTCCCAAATCTTAGAAAATGGGACTGGTGTGTTTTTCCAAGAGTCGTTACAGTGATATAAACTATGTAACTATTCATATTTTTCTCTTTTCTTTGTTTTAAAAATACAATCAATTCAAATTAAATCCTGCCTCCAACAATTAAAAGGATTTTTCCTAAATATCTTTAAACTGATGACTTTTGGGATCCCCCATTTTCTTCATTCTACAAAAATATTCACCCCTATTTCACTAATTTTTAAACTATTTACCTATTATGTTTTTCTTTAAGGTATTTCAAATAGCTTTTGAACCTGCCAGATATGGCATTTACTGTACTTATTGATTTGTTCTAGTTTGATGTAAAGACAAAGCTTAAATTCAGTTGAAGATAATGACCATTCATTTTTGTTGTCTCCTTTTACCTTGTTCCATTTGGCTGTGATTATGGTTACAGGAAGAGAACGGGTACGAAATGGAGGTGATAAAACATTTTGCAATTTTCCAAGTGCTAGAGATAATCTAAGATATGTACATTTTCTCTTGAAATAGTTTCCCCCATAACAGCACACTCTCTTATTAGAACTGTATTTTTGCTGACAACCCAGAGGTGCTTTGCTCAGCATCCTGTACACACACACACACACACACACACACACACACACACACACGAAGAAACATGCTCACATCTTTGATACAAGTCTACTTTCATTTGCCTGATTTCTTATTTATATTTATATTTCTTTATTTTAGATCTCTACATTCTTTCTTGACACTCCCAATGGCTTTGTGCCTAACCATTTTAACTAAGTTATTTGAATTTTAATCTATGTCTTTAATCAGTCGCATTGCTTTGAAAACATTAGTTTGAGTAATAAAGTCAAATAGATGCAGCTTTTGTTCTGTTATGTGAGTAAAGAAATTAATAGGATTTGGGGATTGGGTTGAATGTCTTCTTTTATGTGGTATAGATAACACAGTGTCTTATTACTATAGTCCTAACAATAAAGCATATAGTGTTTTTCAACAAGGTAAAACTATAGCTAAATTAATATAAAGCATGTTATCCATATCTATTGTATATTTAGTTGTTAATTATTAATATTAATCATCTCTTCTTTCTTCCAGGGAGCTTAAAGTCCCATATATTTTACAATCACAGCTGTCAAGAATTATAATCCTACTCTATGTGATCTCTATAAAAGGAGATACAAATGCCAATCAAAGGGGCCATTGGTTACTTCATTTAAATCCAAAGTGCTTCTGTCCATAAATTACATTAAGAGTCTATATTCTTCTTGCTTGGTCTCAGAAGGAGTGAAAGCATGTGAAGTCCTTTCATTCTTGTAACTCCTACTTAACAAGGCAGAATCCCTGCCAGGATGCTGAGGTCCCATTTGTCCCATACACCCCTAAAGACAGAGAACAAGTCCACCCTTGCTAAATATCTCTGGACTCACTGTCTTTGTGTGAGTGAAGGAGAGATGATGCAACTGTGCGTGCTAAATTGACTCAAATAATATCTCTAGGCCACTATTATCACAGTGTCCACCAGGTTAAAACTGTTAAGGCACATGGACCTTATTTCTCTCTTCTTTAGCTGGAAATAATTTTATTAATCACTACATACAGAGAGGTGTCCTTTAAGATCATCTTAGCACAGATTCTTTGTGAACTTCTGGAATTGTATGTGTGATAATGGGGTCCAGGGCAGGCCAGCCTGATACCAACTTGTACTCTATAGCAAGTAACATTTAAATGAAATTCAAGAACACATCCAATTTAAAGCATCCTTGATTAATCCGTTTTGAAATGTCACTACTTTCTTCCAGACACTTCTGCAGAATGTGCTAACAAGCAAAAGCAGTGACTGTCTGCTTCAAGAACGATGCTGAAATGAGAAAGGTCATTCCCCCAGGATATCAAAATTACCCAATCAACTAGAAGATAATTCTTGAGGTAATAATAGTTTTTTTTCTGTTTTCTTTTCATTTTCAAAGCCATGTGTTATGTGAGTTATGAACATTGATCCTTATTGGGAAAAGACTACATTCCAATTGATTTGCTGGTCAGCCATCTCAGATGACAGGCAATGGAAGGACTAGCAAGCAAACACCTACAGGTTCATTGGCAAAGAGACATCTTGTCTCCTGGGTTTTATGGTCTTATGATTTTCTTCTTTCTCTTAATACAACTCCTGGGTCTAATCAGAAATATTGTCAGATGAGTATGGAATATTCATTCTGGTCAGCTCTGACTAGTGTGTAGATGAGGAAGGAGAAACAATATGAATAAGTGATGAGAAATGGAGTGTGGTTGGTTCATTGTTGATTTTCCCTGAAATCAAGTTATTCTAAACTACCACATTTAATAATCATTATTTAAATAATTTTATCATATAGACATGTCTGCCACTGTTTAACATATATATATATATAAAACCAAAGCAAAGTGGGCCCAGACTCAGTGCCACTTCTTAGGAAAGATGTTCATTCATTTATTTAAATACATATTCACTGAGTCTTAGTTTGTGTCAGATAATCTTCTAACACTAAGAAAAGAACAATACATAAAATAAGTAAAGTCTTGTTTATGTGGAAGCTAGTTTTCTTAATTTAATGGGAGAAACAACAAATACTAGGATGTGTCAAACATGCAGAATCTACGTACAGAGAATTTTTTTTTAATTAGTGGAGGTGGAAAATGTTTTAAATTTTTACACCATGTCCAGGGAAGTACTTGCAGAGAAAAAATATTTTGGTAGAGATGTAAAGGAGGTGACAGAGGTGGCCACATGGGTATCTAAGAGAGGAACACCATGGCAGCAACAAAATCAAGCCCGCATAGAGAGCATGCTGGTGATGATAAGGGAATGATCACAGATTTCATAGTCCACAAATACTCACCACAATACTTCCTTCCCCACCTTGAAGAGTTTTTTTCACCCACACCTATCCTTTATGAGTTATAGTATTTTCACCCTGAACTTGGACAGCTCTTTATAACTGCGAGGACATTCAGAAAATGGTAAAATGTCAAGATGTGACACTGTGACTTCCAGGCTAGGTCATAAAAGGCACAACGACAACTTTTTTTCCTGTATTTTCTTCATGGGAAGCAGCCATCATTCTGCAAGGAGGCAAGTCCAAGTGAAGAAGGGGACTTTATCTGATAGCCAGCTGCCACAGGAAGGAGCCAATTTAGAAGTGAACCTTTCACCTTATCCGATCTTCCTCACCTAGTGACATGTGCAGTAAAGAGACCCTGAGTCATGTTGCAGAACTGAGTAGAATAAACGCTCATCACTGTTTTCAGTCATTCTGTTTTGGAGTGTCCAAACTGCTAGATAGATAATGAAAACAAGTGAGAATGGAGGTGTGGCTAGAAGGCGCTAAACCAGAAAGGGAGCAAGTCCTGGGGATATTATGGTTTTTTTCTTTTGCAGGAAAAAAATTGAAAAATAATAATAATAATAATAATAATAATAATAATAATAATAATAATAATGTGGACTACAGTTAATTTTGATCATTCCCTAGGCCCAGGTGCCACTGAGAGATCAGGGTCCAAGACCAACATCTCCTTAAATACCTTCAGGCAGAATTTTGCTTCCAACAGAGAGAGCCTTCCTTTTACCTCATAATGGCACCCCATTGGCAGACTTATCTCACCCACCCATGTCCCAGCACAAAATTTAATATGCTCCTCTACAATAATTAGTAGTAGCTCTAATGGATCTAAGGATCTAATGGAATGTTGACAAATACTGCCCTAGGCTGTAAGGAGCATCCTCATCGTCATGTGTGCAGGTTGTTGTCAGCCAGATTAGACCTCATAATGCCCATTTGGCATTAGAGAAGGGCTGACTTCCATGGAGGTGTCTTGACAGTATTCTCTCTCTGGTGTAATAAGCCTGCAGGTTGCTGACTTCTAAAGACTACGGCATGGCCATTTGTCATGGAGACATTTGCTTCATTGTGTAGGAGGACAGGCAAGTACAGTGCCGGAAACAAAGCATTTTTCAATGCTGAGAGCCTCAGAAGGAAAAACCTTAAAATAATCCATCATTGCCAACGTTTTAAGCAGGTTAGCATACTAGAGTGAGGGGCATTCCTGCTTAGGGCTAAGCCTGTGCAAGTGCTCACTTTATAATTGTGGGAGGCTGGATGTTTCCCAAATATGGGGGGGGGGGGGGGGGGAAAGACCAGTAATGGCAATCAGTCAGTTGAGCATAAATCAGTCAGTTGAGCATAAATCAGTCAGTTGAGCATAAGCAAAAAGATCATTGCCCTCTTCTCTACTTGTGAGAGTCTTTGAAAAGTTAGGATTATACCCACTTTCCCTTGGGACTCCTCCAGGAATTTGGGATGAAGGTATAAAATTAGCCAGAACAGGCCTGCACCACTCAGATTGTTCAAGTTGAGGCCACTCTTTTCAGCAATAAATTTCCTAGTATTCTACTATGTCCCCAGATAGAACTAAAGGGAACCTTTGGGTAAGTGTATTTACAACAGGATTTCACAAACATAGTTTTGATCAAGACCAGTCAGAAATATATAAGCACTTCTGTTCTCACTGTTTTAGCAATCTCAAGACCATAGATAGTATGGAAATTTGCTGAGAACATTTCTGGTGCATGACATACATGTTTACCTTGAAAATCAGCTTCTCAGCTACATTTGGGGGAAAGAAGGCAGCCCTGGCCCTGAAAGGCACGCTGAACAAGTAAGAGAATAATGTTTTGCTATTAAGTATGGAATTTGTTTGCTTAGATTTTAAAGCCACCTCATTCTATCAGAGAGATATCAAACTTTTTTTAAAGAATCCGGTGAAAAAAATGTCAGGATTAAATGATTCATTGAGTTGTTTTCTTTCTTTATGGATGTGAACACAGAACCAAAGAAAAATTAAATGATTTGTACAAGACTCTGTGAGGACCAAAAACGATACAACTTATATTCTAGAGTTCAATATCATTTCCAGTAGATACAGATAAGATGGAGCAGTTACTTCAACATCACAAATGTCTGCCACACATGACCTACAAAATCCACTCAATAATGGTGCCTGCCCATGCAGGGGTATAAGGTTTGGATGAACCAGGATTTCTCCTAATATTCAAATATTTAGCAAAGTGAGACTCATTTAAACTAGCTAAATGGAAAAATGTTGGATTCCAAACACATGTAAAGTGGTCCATTTTTGTTTCTTATTTCTAAAACTCTGGTATATTAATTGATTCCTGGTTGCTTGTTCTTTGTTCACTGTGCATCTCTCTGCACTGGCTGTTCACAGTGGATAGAGTAGTCAAGCCTGGAAGCCCCTTGGCCTCTTGTGAGGGACCAGCATAGCCAAGCAGTCCAAACAGTTGAGGCAGCTCATCCACCAGATGGAACATCAAAAAAGAGGCAGATGTTCATAACTAAGAAAAGCCACGCATCTCTTTTAGACAAAATGGTGCGAGTCTGATAGTGAGTTTTATAATTGTCGCTCAGTATAGGCAAAGTATAGGATCCCAGGCATTCTGATCAGTTTCTTAAGAATCTGGAGAGCTTTGACACAGATGAGAGAAAAGGAGATAATAACATAGCATGTTTAAGTGGCTAGGACTGATGACTCTGGACAACCAACAATTTAGGTCAATGAAGACATGTAGGAAAACTAGTCAGATGGTATATATTATCAGTTGTGGAAACATTCATAGAGATACAATAAGACCTTTAATCTCCATTCTGAAAAATAACTGGAAAATGAATGATAATATTCTCACATGCACTGTAAAGACATGCTGGGGATTTCTTTTCATGACCCTCCCTCCTACTCCGAGCAACACTTCAGCAGGATTGAAATATGGTGAGGCTCTTATGATACAGGTTGTCACATGTGAGGGATTAGGTCTCTCTAGTCATTTTCTCAGAACATACTCCAGCGGCTAACAAGTCACATGAATACTCCATAAGTAATACATCAAAAAAATGAACTTCAAGTGTGTACTTTTCTTTGCCTGTCTTTCCGTGGATGTATTCTCTGTGAACTAAAATCAGAGTACAAGCATATTAAAATACATTTGACTTCAAAATTAGATATTTACACATTTTATATATTTTTGTATATACCATGGCTATAAGTCAAATTCAAATATGCTGATCATGAAGGGGTATGTGTAGGAGGAGGAAGCTGTTGGTTACTTAATGAATGAAACGATCAGGTTTCAAATTCAGCATATTGATGACCATGAAGTCAAAAGTTTAGTCTAAATATTAAATTGAATTATAGGTCTTACCTATTGGTCCTCCCTGAATTGATCTTCTTAGCTTGCTAATTTGAGGGTTCCTTTATTCTCTGTCACTTTCATAGTCCTTTGACTTGGTGTGAACACACTAAGACAAGAGTGAAGACTAGCCAATATTTAGCTTAGACATTGTGTGTGTGGCTGCTTTGTTTCCTGATATCCTTCTAAGCTACCATGTGAAAACGTTCAGCTAACCTAGGGATGCACCACCATATGGAGTAGAGCCTACTGTCTCACCTTAGATCATTGAACAGCTTGCCACAAGAACATAGCCAAGATTAGCAAGCCTGTCTGACCTATTCGCTGACCTTAAATAGGTGAGCAAACCCAGCTTAGACTGTAAGTACCAGCCTAGCCAGCCTGAAGGTACACAGAGAATAATAGATGTTAGTGCTTTGCAACATTAAATTTCAGGGGCTTTTTACGTTTTGTTTTGGTTTCTTTTTTTTTGAATGACAGCTAATTGGCACAGCACATACTCCAGCTATAGATTATTGTTTCCTGGGATTTTAAGGTCTGGCTATGTACACAGGCTAGTCTTGAAGTCATGATCTTTCTGCCTAGGCTTCTTGAATGCTGGGATTGCAGTCACACCACCATGTCCAGATATTGGGGATTTACAAAATGTTGATTTCTGTTCTGCTTCCTTCCCAGCCTCAGATCATGTTTAATCTGTCTAGGAATTGTTCTACTTTGTTTATTTTCCAGCTGATTCTGAAGTACAGCCAATATTATAAACTTCTTAGGCTAGAAGTCCTGTTTTTCAGACCCTTCAGAATATTAAAATTCCAGGAGGGACATTTTCTTACCTATATCTAGATAATTCTAAGACATGATTGCTTTTGCACACACATCACGAGAAGAATAAGAACTTGTATTCCAACATGGAAAATGGTCTTTTCAGGCAATAAGACAATAATTTCTGCCTCTAATATAAACATGTAGAGCTTATGAACTAGGTGAGAGAGCTTAGCCTCTCACGTCTCTTTGCTTTGCTCTGGAGGCTAGCCTGAACAGATCCAAGTTTCAGTTTAATATTTAGATTGGCGCTTTGGCATATAAGTATATGAAAGTAGTAGCTCTTTGGAGGAGGCAGAGGACAGATATTAAGAATATTACACTGTATTTACTTTCTTTTTCTTTCTTTCTTTCTTTTTTTTTTTTTTTTTTTTTGAGACTGGGTTTCTCTGTATAGCCCTGGATGTCCTGGAACTCACTCTGTAGACCAGGATGGCCTTGAACTTGCAGAAATCCGCCTGCCTCTGCCTCCCAAGTGCTGGGATTAAAGGCCTGCACCACCACGCCCAGCAATTACAGACAGCTGTGAACTGCCATGTGGGTGCTAGGATTTGAACCTGGGTCCTTTGGAAGAACAGCCAGTGCTCTTAATCGCTGAGCCATCTCTCCAGCCCAACTGTTTTTACTTTCTAATTAAATGTGTGCCACAGTTGGTCTGGAAGACAGTGTGATCTAATGGGAAGGTCAGACTCAGAACTATTACTTTTTAAAAAATATTTATTACTTTAGATTACATCTCCATGTCAGTGTCCTCTTTCCACATCCCCCCCCAGTCCCACGCTCCCACCCTCTATCCCCTATCCCTTCCATCCCACTCCTCTGGAATGGAGTGTCTCTACATAACAGTCCCCCATCCCAGTTCAGCAGTGATATGAGGGCCAAGAGCCTCCTCATACACTGGGGGCCTACAAGGCAGCACCACTAGGTCAAAGGGTCTCATTGACAGGGAAAAAAAAGTCTATTTTCATGTTCCCTTTGGTGCATTGGTTGTAGTATAGTTATCCTATACTATATGGCTAAAATCCAACTATAAGTGAATAGATGTCATGTGCATCCTTCTGAGTCTGGGTTAGCTCACTCAGGATGAGCTTCTCTAGTTCCATCCATTTGGCTGCAAATTGCATGAATTCATTGTTTCTGATGGCCAAGTAGTATTTCATTGTGTAGATGTACCACAGTTTTTGTATCCATTCCTTGGTTGAAGGAAATCTGGGTTGTTTCCAGTTTCTAGCTATTACAAATAAGGCTGCTAAGAACATAGATGAGGAAACTTCCTTCTGATTTGGTGAGGAATCATTTGGATGTATACCCAGAAGTGGTATGGCTGGGTCCCGAGGCAGAGCTATTCCAAATTTTCTAAGATATTGCCAGACTGATTTTCATAGTGGTTGTACAAGCCCACACACCCACCAGCAATGAAGGAGGGTTCCCCTTTCTCCACAACCTTGCGAGCATGTGTGGTCATTTGAGCTTTTGATCTTAGCCATTCTGACAGGTGTGTGAGGGAATCCCAGAGTCCTTTTGAGTTGCATTTCCCTGATGATTAAGGATGCTGAGCATTTCAAGTGTCTCTCAGCCATTAGGGATTCTTCTTTTGTGAATTCTCTGTTTAGCTCTCTTCCCCATTTTTTGATTGGATTATTTGATTTCTTGGCACTTAATTTCTTGACTTCTTTGTAAATTTTGGATATTATCCCTCTGTCAGATGTGGAGTTGGTGAAGATTTTTTTTCCCAATCTGTAGGTTGCCATTTTGTTTGAATGACAGTGTCTTTTACCTTACAGAAGCTTTTTAGTTTCATGAGGTCCCATTTATTGATTGTTGGTCTTAGATCCTGAGCTGTTGGTGTTCTGTTCAGGAAATTGTCACCTGTGCCAATGAATTCGAGGGTTTTCCCCACTTTCTCTTCTTATAGATTTAGTGTGTCCAGCCTTATATTAAGGTCTTTGATCCACTTGGACTTAAGTTTTTTACAAGGTGATAAGTATGGGTCTAATTTCACTCTTTTACATGCTGACATCCAGTTAGAACAGCACCATTTGTTGAAGATGTTGTCCTTTTTCCATTGTATGGTTTTGGCTTCTTTGTCAAAAATTAAGTGACCATAGGTGTGTGGGTTCATTTCTGGGTCTTCAATTCAACTCCATTGATCCACTGGTCTGTTTCTATACCAGTACCATTCTGTTTTTATTACTATTGCTCTGTAGTACAGCTTGAAATCTGGGATGGTGATACCTCCAAATTTTGTTTTGTTTTGTTTTATTTTATTGTACAGGGTTGATTTAGCTATTGTGGGTTTTTGTTATTCCATATGAAGTTGGGAATTGCTTTTTCCAGGTATAAAAAGAATTGTGGTGGTATTTTGATAGGAATTGCATTGAATCTGTATATTGCTTTTGGCAGAATGCCATTTTTATTATGTTGATCCTACCTATCCATGAGCATGGGAGATCTTTCCATCTTCTGATGGCCTCTTCAATTTCTTTCTTCAAGGACTTGAAGTTCTTGTCATACAGGTCTTTCACTTGCTTGTTTAGAGTTACCCCAAGGTATTTTATGTTGTTTGTTGCTCTTGTGAAGGGTGTTATTTCCCCAACTTCTTTCTTAGCCCATTTATTTGTTGTATAAGGAAGGATTTCTGATTTTTTTTAAATTAATTTTGTATCCAGCCACTTTGCTGAAGGTGTTTATCAGCTGTGAGAGTTCTCAGGTGGAATTTTTAGGGGTCGCTTATGTATACCATCATATCATCTGCAAGTAGGGATAATTTGACTTCTTCGTTTCCAATTTGTATCCCCTTGATCTCCTTTAGTTGTCTTATTACTCTAGCAAGAACTTCCTGTACTATGTTGAAGAGAAATGGTGAAAGTGTACATCCTTGTCTTGTCCCTGAGTTTAGAGGAAATGCTTCAAGTTTCTCTCCATTTAATTTGATGTTGGCTACTGGCTTCCTGTATATTACCTTTATTATTTCTAGATATGGTCTTTGTATGCCCGTTCTCTCCAGGACTTTAGCATGAAGGGGTGTTGGATTTTGTCAAATGCTGTTTCAGCATGCAGCAAGATGATCCTGTGGTTTTTTCTTTCAACTTGTTTATATGGTGAATTATGTTGAAGGATTTTGGTATGTTGAACCATCCCTGCATTCCTGGGATGAAGCCTACTTGGCCATGGTGGATGATACTTTTGATGTGTTCTTGGATTCAGTTTGTCAGTATTTTATTAAGTATTTTTGCATCTATGTTCATGAGGGAGATTGGTCTGAAGTTCTTTCTTTGTTGGGTCTTTGTGTGGTTTAGGAATCAGGGTGACTGTGGCTGCATAGAATGTGTTTGGCAGTGTTCCTTCTGATTCTATTTTGTGGAAGAGTTTGAAGAGTATTGGTATTAACTCTTCTTTGAAGGTCTCGTAGAATTCTGTGCTGAAACCATCTGGCTCTGAGCTTTTTTTTTTCCCCCTTTGGTTGGGAGATTTTAATGACTGTTTCTATTTCCTTAGGGGTTATAGTGCTGTTTAATCTGTTAACCTGATCTTGACTTAACTTAAGAAGGTGGAATCTATCAAGAAAATTGTCCATTTCACTTAGGTTTTCAAATTTGGTGGAGTGTAGATTTTTAAAGTAGGACCAAAAGATGCTGTGGATTTCCTCAATGCCTGTTGTTATTTCTCCCTTTTCATTTCTGATTTTGTTGGTCTTGGTTTGTTTTTTTTTTTCCCCTCTGCTTTTTAGTTAATTTGGCTAAGGGTTTGTCTATTTTGTTGATTTTCTCAATGAACCAACTCTTAGTTTCATTGATTCTTTGTATTTCTCTTTTCATTTCTAAGTTGTTGATTTCAGCCCTAACTTTGATGATTTCCTGCCTTCTGCTCCCCTTGGCAGGGTTTACTTCTCTTTTTTTCCAGTTCTTCCAGTTCAGCTGTTAATTCACTAATATGAGCTGTCACAATTTTCTTTTTGAAGGCACTTAGTGCTATGAACTTTCCTCGTAGCACAGCTTTCATTGTGTCCCATAGGTTGGGTATGTTGTGCCTTCATTTTTGTTGGATTTTAAGAAGTCTTTGATTTCCTTCTTTACTTCTTCCCTGACCCAGTAGTCATCCAGTAAAGAGTTGTTCAGTTTCCATGAGTGTGTAGGCTTTCTGTTATTTCTGTTATTGTTGAAGTCCCACTTTATTCCATGGTGGTCTGATAAGATATAAGGGATTATTTCAATTTTCTTGTATCTGTTGAGGCTTGCTTTGTGTCCAGCTATATGGTCGATTTTGGAGAAGGTTCCATGCAGTGCTGAGAAGAAGGTGTATTCTTTTGTTTGGGTGAAACGTTCTGTAGATATCTGTTAGGTCTATTTATTTCATGACCTTCTGTTAGACTCATTATTTCTCTGTTTGGTTTCTGTCTTGATGACCTGTCTATTGTTCTGAGTGGGGTTTTGAAATCTCCCACTACTAATGTGTGGGGATCGATGTGTGGTTTAAGCTTTAGAAGAGTTTCTTTTACAAATGCAGGTGCCCTTGTATGTGGGGCATAGATATTCAATATTGAGATGTCCTCTTGATGAATATTTCCTTTAACAATTATGTAATGCCCTTCTCTATCTTTTTTTATTAACTTCAGTTGAAAATCTATTTTATTTGATATTATGATAGCTACTCCAGCTTGCTTCCTGGGTCCATTTGCTTGGAAAACCTTTTCCCAGCACTTTACTCTGAGGTAAATTCTATCTTTGTTAGTGAGATGTGTTTCTTGTATGCAGCAAAATGATGGGTCTTGTTGAAGGATCCTTTCTGTAAGCCTGTCTCTTTTTATTGGGGAGTTGAGTCCATTGATGTTGATGGATATTAATGACCAAAGGTTATTTCCTATTATTTTTGTGGAGGTGGTGGTTGTGTGTTTCTTTTGGTTTAGCTGCAGTGGAGTTTTTTTGTTTCCTCTGTTTTCTTGGGTGTAGTTATGTTCTCTGGGTTGTAATTTTCCTTCTAAATTTTTCTGTAGGGCTGGATTTGTGGGCAGATACTGCTTAAATTTGATTTTGTCAAGGAATATCTTGTTTTCTCCATCTATGTTAATAGAGAGTTTTGCTGGATACAGTAGTCTGGCTGGGCACCTCTTATCTCTCAAGGCTTGTAGGACGTCTGGCCAGGCCCTTCTGGCTTTTAAAGTTTCTGAGGAGAAGTCAAGTGTAATTCTGATGGGTCTGTCATTATGTTACTTGGCCTTTTTCTCTTGCAGCTTTTAATATTCTTTCTTTGTTCTGTACATTTGGAGTTTCAATTATTATGTGGTGAGAGGAGTTTCTTTTCTGATCTAATCTGTTTAGTGTTCTGTATGCCCCTTGGCATTTTATTGGCATCTCTTTCTTTAGGTTTGGGAGTTTTCTTCTATGATTTTGTTAAAGGTATTTCCTGGACTTTGGTGTCGGGAGTCTTCTCTTTCATCTATGCCTATAATTCTTAGGTTCTGTCTTTTCATTGAGTCCTTGATTTCTTGGATGTTAAGGGTGAGAACTTTTGTAGATTTCTCATTTTCTTTGGTTGTTGTACTGATTTCTTCCATCGAATCTTCCATGCCTGAGATCCTGTCTTCCATCTCTTGTATCCTATTTTTGATACTCATGTCTGTAGTTCCTGTTCTCTTCCCTTGATTCTCCACCTCCAGGACTAACCCTGATTGTGTTTTCTTTATTGCTTCTTCTTCCAATTTCAAGCCTTGAACCATTTAATTTGTTTTATATGTTTCCTGTTCCAATTTGCTTGTCTTTGTCTATAAATCTTTCTACTCTTTTGAATATTTCATTGCCTTGTCTTTTTCCTGTTCATATTGGGCTCTGCAATGCTTGGAGGTCTCTAATGCTATTCGCCAATGATTTTATTTGTAAAATTGAGGATTCTTTTTTTCTTTCAGTGTGTTCATTTCTTCTTGAAAGGACTCCATCATTTTCCTAAGTATAGATTTGCCATCATTTTCATGTGTTTCAGCTGTGGTGGGTTGTTCAGGGCTTGCTGCGCTAGCACTGTTTAATTTCGTTGGAGTCATATAGGTAGCCAGGAGGTACCTCTATCTGGCAGTTGGGGCTACCTCCCACCACCCTGCAGTAATCAGATCTGCGGGAGACTGTACCAGTGCAGGAAGAGCAGCCCTCTGCCCTGTCTGAGCACAATGTTCTTCCAAGTGATTATATATCCAGTACAGGGACCTTTACATCCAACACCTTTCTGGGTAGGCCCAGATATGCTTATGCCTCCCTGCCAGTCACTGTATGGCTTTTGCCCACTTCTAGGCAGGGTCCGCACTAGCCTCTACTCTGGATCCAGGGCCTGTGACCCACATCAGTGACCTCTGCTCTGTACCCAGACATCTGCCCCACGCCACTGGTCTCTGCTTTGGACCCCAGTCTGTGGCCTTCGCCACTAACCTCTGCTTTGGGCCTGAGACTGTGTCCCAAGCCGCTGACCTCTGCTTTGGGGCCAACCATGTGTCCTGTGACACTGGTCTCTGCTTTGGGCCTGAGCCAGCCCATCTGCTGGGTTTTTGAGTGGCTCTTGCCCACTTCCGGGGCTCACTCCCTGGTCTGGTTTCTGTGCCACACTACGTCTGGGTTCCCCACCATGCTGCCCCTTGTGGTCTGGGTTCTGAGCTGTGCTGCGCACTGCACCCTGCTGCCTGTGTCCACCACGCTGGGCTGTGCCCTGCTGCTTGAGTTTCCTGGAGCGCTGCTCCCCGCTCCAGGCTGAGTTCTGTGCACTGGGCTGGGCCCGGCATCCCCGCCATGCTGTTCCACAGCCCACGGCCTGGATAGGTCTCTTTACCTGACTGTCTGAGGGTCCCATGAGGGACCCCCACTAGTCCCTGGGTTTGCTGGGTGTGACCCTGTGGATTCACACTTCTCAAGATGTTGCTCAGCTTGTTTATATTTCTGAAATGTTGTAGCTACCGCCCCCCACCCCTCAGCTCAAAATGTGTCCCTGCTGACTGCTGCCATCTTGGATCTGACTCCAGAACTATTCCTTATTGGAGCATAAGATATGTAGAGAAGACCCTGAAGTAACCCATCCACTGGACAAATGTCCTATCCTCCCCAAACTGCTGGGAGTGTTGTCTGCCATCTCCTCACATGTGCCCTCATTCTGGAGTCTCCTCCAGCAGCCAGAAACTGTCTGCAAAACACCTGGAAGGTTATACCTCATGTTCCACCTGGAGAGAAGTTGTAGGTGACAAATGTCTAAGAGCCACAAAAGCCTGAACCATTTTTCTTGGTCCAGGACAAGTTTCTAGTTTGATTCAAACTCCAGAGGGCCCGCTAGAGTAGGGTCCATATTTGTAGAAACTTCTCACTCCCTGTCTTCTTTCCTTGCTCCACTCTACTCTCATTCTCTTTCCCCTGCAGTCCTAGCTTGATCAGTGCATTGCTCTAGACCCCCATGTTGGGTTCAGCTTTTGGAGCACACAGCCTAACAAAGCCTTTCTGAAAAGTCAGTGCCAATCCATCACAAGCTGCCTCAACATTGCTCTATATCAATTCTGTCTTTCTCATTGGCTCCTGGGAAGACAAAATTCTTCCTCTCTGTAGTTCTGAAATACAAAGTTTACCTTCTCAAATCCCAGGCATCATTGTGGCACTACCCTCATAAAGATTCCTCTGCCTCTAACCCTTCTGATTTCACACATCCCAGGAAACCCCGTCTTAAGTAGTTCCCCAAAAAACTCTCTAGAAAGCACTAAAAGTCAAAACAGAGCACTCTTTTTTTCCATCAGGAAATCTCCCTTCTTCTTCCAACACACACTAATCTTTTTCATTTCCTTCTTCACTCAACCTCATGCAGGAAATGTTTCTCTGCCCTTATGTGTAGAGAGTCCTTATATGCTTTCTTTACGCACGATACTCACCTTTACCTTTTGTTTTACCCATGTGTCTTTTCTCTTCACTTAAGTAGTAGATCTTTATGAATAAGAAACTGTCTTTCTTATAACTTGTATTCCATAATACCACATTCAATAAATGTGCATCGACTAATGAGCTAGAAGGAAAAGTCAAGAGTTATATTTAGGTTTCCCAGTGCAAGGGATCTACAATCTCACCTCTCTGTCAGAGCACAGAAAAGGTTAACTAAGTGTTTGGGACTTGCCATTTCATAGTATCACATCTTTAACAATTATATTCTCTACAGTAAGGACACAGTGGTCTGAAATGCTTAAATGCCATCTTCCTAGTTAATTGTGAAGATAGATACATTTTTCCTCTTTGGTAAAATCTGTTGTTACACATAATGACTAACTTTAATGGAAATGAGGCGGGACAAATCAATTTTTAGCCCTTGGCAAGTTAAGTTTGTCAATACAGAAAGCAAACAGCAATAGAAATTGGTAGTTAATATTACGGTTTCATTCCAATATTGTAATATCTTTTTTCTCTTTCCCTATTATATTTATAAGCTCATAATTAACACAGTTTATTCAACCAATGTAAAGGTCATCTCTATACCATTAAGAACATCTTATTATTCAAAGGATAGTGTGGGCAAGGGGTAAAATACAAGACTAATATTAACAAGTGAGATGTGGCTTTACTTTTAATCAGTTAAAGTTGGATGAAAATGAGTCTCAGAAACAGAGAAATAGAACTAAGACAAAAGAAATTTATACTCACCTCAAATTACCCTAAGAATTTCCTACCTAAAGACTAGATTATTTTAAGTTTCCTCTATAAATCTTTGTGGCCAGAGGCTTTAATTTAATGTAACCCAGTTCTCTATCCATCTATGACCTATGAGAGATTTTAGCTGTGACACAAGTGAATAGGGACACAGATGGTACAGGGTGAGGAAGCAACTTTAAACCAATGGCATTTCAGAAATAGGGATGGCTAAGACAGACGGCACAAACAAGGTATTGTGGGAAAAGGCCTCCAGAACTACAGAAGTATGTGACAAACTGGCAGGCAGAAAGTCATTGTAAAAATGAGCTGTGCTGTATCTGATAATCAATGGAACATAAACTAAAGATGAGACAGTTGGGCAAGTGGACCACAAGATCTCAAGCTTGGCTACCTAGAATAAAAGAAGCACAGATAGTAGACTCAGGAAGGAAATAAAAGGATGGGATAGTGACAAAGGTCATCCTACACTTGAGTCTCCTAAAAGCCAGACAGTTAGTCTGCCAGCAGAATTTGAAGAAAGACCTAGAGCTTGGTGTTATATAATTAAATGCAAGCATACAGTTTCCACAGTGACATCATTCTGAGTGCAGCCACAGACCAGCAACCCCATCTGAAAGACTGTCAGTTTCTTATACTCCACCTGAGCTACTAAGAATCTGAAAGAAGCCCTCAATGGATCTTCATAGTTTTCAGATATGATTCTATGTGCCCCAAAGTTTGGGAACTAGTGTGCTAGGAAGCTGATAGAATCATTAATATTAAAACAGTTATGCATGTGAATTCGCAGCAGTTGTGACACCGTGTACAAGACTTGCACAAACTCAAGGCAGACAGCATCCCAGCATGAAGGTGTAGAGGGCACCCTCAATGATGACAATTAGCTGAGGAACTATTGCCATTTGATAGTTGCTGGGATAGGGAAAATCAGTTTTCTTTAAATGTGTGATCCTTCATGGGTCTACCATGCTCCAAGATAGGCTCCACTCCCAAGATTAGTTGGGCAACATAAACTGAACTCATTGAGAAAGAGGAAAAGGAGAAAACAATTCAAAATTGGGTAGGCTGGCAGATAAATCTGGAAAGGGTACGTATAGGAGGAGCTAGGGTGGTGGTGGTTGAAAATATGCTGTACAAAATTACCAAAGAATTAAGGAAAGTATTATTTTTAAAAGAAAGTATATATCCCAAAGGCAAAACATATTTGCATAATGGAGAATTCCTTCAGCAGTCCCAAGTCAAACAACATAACAAAAGATTCTCAAAGGAATTTGAAAAAAAAGTGCATTTCCTCACACAAGACAAGAAAAGATAAAGTTGCTTGTGTACTTACCTCAGACTGTCTTTGACAGAGTGTTAAATACTGTGTGAAGATGCACTTTAGAGTCAGCAGCCCCGAAAAGAGCCTCCTGTTGGTGAACCAAAAATTGATTTGTTTTAACAAAATAAAACTTTGCTCACTTTGAGAGTGCATGCACTCTCAACACACACACACACACACACACACACACACACACACACACACACACA
>CAJQZJ010032828.1:371681-395819 GCA_907164525.1 Lophiomys imhausi
ACACACACACACACACACACACACACACACACACACACACACACACAAATGCACGTGCATGGATGGTGGCATGATAAATGATAATAATCTAGCAGTGGCAGATATTTTGGCTGTGTTTTGGCTTCTTTGCCAAGAGCATGTGTCTTCAATCCAGTACCAAATAGACAAACCATCCATCTAAGAAACTACAATGGAATAAATAATGGAAATCTACAGTGGGTCTCAGAAGGAAATACAAAGAGCTCTGGCCTTGCTCACCTGTAATTTATCAATTTTATTATTTCTCACAGAAATATTGCATTAGGTTGTTTTAATAACTTTCCTCCACCAAATGAGTTTCTCTTGAATGTAGACTAATAACAGGCACAAAGCAAGTTCTCTCTGGTCCCCAATGCTGAAAGAAAATTACTTCCACACATTATAGCACGGTAATGGCAGCATTTAGTGTAAACCCCATCATCAGAATGATCACAGAATAATCTGGAAAGTGCCTATTTCCACAGAACACTGAGCTAGGCTCATAATTCTGCATAGAAGTGTTTGGCTTTTGTGCAAGGCACTGGCCAGCAGTCTGGAAATTCTATTTGTTTCTCTCAGCTGATGAGGGCTAGGGACATGCTGTCTAGAGGTCATGACTTTCCATTTATCTCCACTCCACACAGAGACCTGTAAGTGCCATTTCAAGGCAGAGAGGTCTTTGGTGAACAAGTAACTTTTTGCAGTCTCTGTGCCCACTGTTTTACTATTGTTCTAAGGTTTGGGGAAATCCCTATTTCATACAGAGAATGTATGTATGTATATATATAAAACCTATCATTGTTCAATTCACTTCTCCAAGGCCATAGTAAATATAGTACTTACAAATAAGAACTTCCATTATCAACGTCTACAGGGAAAACCTGGCTGGCAGCATCCCAGGGTTTCTAACCATGTTGTGTTCTTTGATTCTGCAAAGAAAATATGTTAAATGATGTTGGTGCATGTGGAAGAAGGGAACCCTTGCACTCTTGGAAAGTAAAGCAGTCCAGCCACTAAGGACATCACCATGGAGATGCCTGAAAGTTCAAATGGGGGCATGTGAGATGGGTCAGCATGTAAACACACTTGCTGCCATGCCTAAAGATCTGATGGAGATCCCTGGAATACACATAGTATAAGGAGGAAACCAACTCTGGGAAGTTGTCCTCTGACCTCTGTGTGTCTGCATTTCACACAGATGTAGATACACATACACATACACAAGCACACTCACACATACACACATAATGTAAACATAAATAAATAAAAATAGAATGACCATGTGACCCAGCTATCCCACACTTGGGTTTTTCTTTTTTCTTTTCTTTTTTTGTTTGTTTGGTTTTTTTTAATTTTTTAATGTTTATTTATTACTTCAAGTTACATCTCCATCACAGCTCTCTCCCTCCACCCTTCCCAGCCCCACCCTCCTACCCTCTCACCCTTCCCCCAGAATGCATAATTCTTTTTTTTTCTTCAGTCCAACAAATGGTTCTTTCTCTTATAATAATAAATACAGTACAAAACAACTGAAATAAATAGGCCACAATTCTGAGAGTTATATGGCTTAGCATACATTCTCAATGTCCAGTCCATCTGTATTTGGCCCCTTTTCTTAAAAGAGGTAAACAGCATTTAGAAGAGGTAACTGGATATCCTTATTTATTGCAGACTATTCACAATAGCCAACATATGAAACCAGTCAAAGTACCCATCAACAAGAAAATGGATGAAGAAAACACAGCATATATTATTGTTATTATTATTATTATTATTATTATTATTATTATTATTATTATTATTGTGATGCTAAGCAAAATCTCACCAAGGCAAGGTGTTTAATATGGAGATGGAGGGCTTGAAAGTAACAAGGGACTCTTAGACATATGGAAAGCAGAAACAGGATGTGGGTTGTAAGAAAAGGTAGCAGAAAGGGTAAATATGGTCAAGGTATATCATGTGTGAATATGGAAATAGCAAGGTGAAACTTATTTCTCTACACTATTAGTATAAGCTAATAAGATGAGTGTGTCTGTTAAGAGCTTGCAAGAAACTTTTTGGCTACAAGTTTGGCTTCTCATTAAAACTTACACCAACAAGAGCAACAAAAATCAAGTTAAGAAACAGAGTGACTAAAAAGCATTCTAGATGGGAAATGTAGAAAAGATGGACTAAGATAAATGCGCTTCAAATTGAAACTCACCAGAAAGGCAGTTTCTAGCACTGTGCTGACACTAATTGGTCACCTGGAAGACGGCCCAATGCACCATCTTATTTAGAGTAAGCATGCAACTAAATGCCTACTGTTGTTCTCACTTTCAAGGGGTCTCCTTCTTGAGCCCCACTGTGCTGTGGCCATCCACATATATTTTTACAGTTTGCTTTTCAAATTCACAGCACTTTTCCTGCCTGCCAGATGGAAACATTTTCCATACAGACAGACGGCATGTGTACTGGGAATGGCAGTCAGCTAGCTGAAGCAGACAGATTTGCCTTTCTTTTGTCTTTGAAACACACCTCTATTCTAAGCTGCAGAGGCATTTCCAATGCATGCACACTATCCCTACACCTCTACAGTAGCTTGCAACATGAAAAGACTCCATTAGCAGCCCAAGATAAACTTCACAATTTCTACATCTAAAGCCATATCTAAGAGACATAGTTTGAAAATGTAAACCTTTTACTTTTTACTTTTGTTTGAGCTTTAAAAAAGGAAAAGAAAAAAGAAGGCAAAGATCTTTTAGATCCTATTGAGAAGAAAAGGACTAGGGGCTTGCTGGGGATGGCATTCCTCTGAATTTGGAACAAACAGAGTGAAATAAATGTCTTTTAGTTAATTGTAAGTTGCTCACCCAGTTGCTCCTCCTCCTGGAAGTAACTCATAGAAACAGAACAGAGGAGAGAGAAGTAGGAGGAAAGATGATCAGATTTTAGCCATATAATACAGAATAACTATACTACAGCCAATGCACCAAAGGGAACAGGAACATAGACTTTGTTATCTGTCAATGAGACACTTTGCCCTAGTGGTGCTGCCTTGTGGGCCCCCAGTGTATGAGGAGGCTCTTGGCCCTCATATGATTGCTGAACTGGGGTGGGGGACTGATATGTAGGGACACTCTATTCTGGAGGAGGAGTGGGATGGAAGGGATGGGGGTAGAAGGTGGGAGGGCGGGACTGGGAGGGGTTGAAAGAGGGTACTGTGATGGAGATTTAACCTGAAGTAATAAATAAACACAAAAAACAAATTATTACATAAAACAACCTGAAAAATAAAAGAATAAAATAAAATTAAAATAAATAAAAGACAGAAAGGCTCCCCCTTTCAGTCCAACAAATGGCTCTTACTCTTATAATAATAAATACAATACAAAACAACAGAGGTAATTAGGCCAAAATTATGAGAGTTATATGGCTTGGCATACAATCCCAATGTCCAGTCTATATGTATTTGGCACCTGACTTCAACATTCTACTGTCGATCTATCTCCATGAGTTTAAAGTTCTATATCCAACTCAACTTTCATCACAATTTAAAAAGCATCTTCTTAGAACACCCTCTTGATTCCCAAACAACTCAAAATTTAACTATGAGACTCTAGCTATCTATTCTTCAACCACCTCAGAGACCTGAGAGGGACAAATATATCTGATTATATAGGAAGTGCAGGGATGCAGCTTCCCAAACTAAGAAATGACATACCAGTGGCTGCCTGGACAGCTCCCATTTTCTCTCCATACATTACAGCATCAATCTTCAGTCATTTGGCCCCATTTCTCTGACAGACATTGATTGTAGAGCAGGGGTTATGAAGGACTCGCCTACCCTGTCTTGGCAGAGCTAGGCTGTCGACTTACCTGCTTCCAAGTTTTGTCCTTTTTGGACAGCAGTCTGTCTACAGTTGAAGCAAGGGGTTTTTCCTACCCTGTCTTGGCAGAGTTAGGCTGTCGACTTCCCCGCTACCAAGTTTTGTCCTTTTTGGACAGCAGTCTGTCTGCAGTTGGTGCAAGGGGTTTTTTCATGCCAAGAGAAAGGCTTGCCACCAATTCAACCATCTTACAGTGGAGGTTCTTTGATGCTTATCCTCTACTTGGAGTAGAATAGGGTTGCCGTCAGGCGCTGATATGTCTTGATATAAAAAAAAATCTTGATTTAAGATAACATCTTTGAATGCCATATTCTGCAGATCTCAAGGGGTTTTTGAAGATGCCCTATCCATCTCTTGTATTTAGATAAGCAAATGTCAATTAGAGAGCACTTGTCTAGCATGTGCAGGATGTAGACCCAATCCCCAGTCAAGGAAAAAAGAAAAAGAGACCTGAGGTAACTCATTGTCTCTTGCCACACACAAGGACAGGACAAACAGATGCTCTCTGTGATTCCAAAAGCAAGCTCTCGTAACACACGGAATGTGCCTTGCTCTTAAACTTCCACCCCTCAGAGCTGTGAGAAATTTTTGTCTGTTCATATGCCTCATAAGTTTGTGACATTCTGCTGGAATGGGCTCAAATGGACAAGACAAGAGTTAGTAAAAATGTTTTTAAAATATAAAACTTGTCTGTAAAGAAAGGCTTGCATAAAAGACTACAAAATAAAAAAAAAAAAAAGACAGAAAGGAAGGACAAAGCAGGTAGTATGGGGTCTGCTTCTGACTGTCCTGGACCTCTGGGCCTTCTGAGCACTGAGTGGTCACATGAGACTTTACTGACAATCTGTCTTTTCCCTCCTGCTGATTGACATCATCTCTTCCCATCAGCTTTTCTCCCACTGAAGTTAAAGCACCCATTACTGAGGAGGGAGTGTGTGTATACCTAAGCAAAGGAAGAGTGGAAAACTGGACAATCAGATCTCAATTTCAAAGCCAAGGAGGAACATTTCTGACAGAAATGAGTAGGTATGAACTCCAGGATTTCATCTGCAAAAACAGAAATTTTTGTTTTGTTGTGGTTTTGTAAAATTTGGAGGGCTTAACAGAAAGAATGGAGTAATTTTTGGTTTAATCTATTTTACTAACCAAATGCTGGTGAATCTGTAGGGGTTGAGAGAGAAGGAAGTGACTTCTAGTGCATTCTCCAAATCATGGGAGTGGAAGTGAGCTTTCTTGAGCTTGGGTTAGTGAAGAAAAGCCCAGGGAATCGGCCATCAAGGCAAACACACATACACTTTCTATTCTGAATTTCGAGAAAATAATCCACGAGAATGTTTGCTTAAAACAGCCAGGCCCTGTATTTGCAGACCCAGTCAGGTGCTCCTACTTCAGCCTTGCCCAAGGTCTAGACCTAGGACACATAGGAAGTGGTATGGTGGGTCTTGGTTTGGTTTGGTTTGGTTTTTTTTGTTTGTTTGTTTTTACTTCATATGTATGTGTAGGTGCCTGCATGTATATATAGGCATGCTCATGAGTTGCTGGTGCCCCTGGAAGCCAGAAGATGGTGTAGGATACCCCTGAAACTGGAGTTATGAGTGGCTGTGAGGTCACCATGTGGTACTGGGAGACAAATTTGAGCCTTTTCCAAAGCAGTAAATGTTCTCAACCACTGAGTCATCTCTCCAAGTCCAGAGAGATCTTCAAGATCTCCCAACTCCAACAACAATCACCCTTATCACCACCATTGGAGAGTGAAGACAGCAGAGATCACAACTAGAAGTTATATCCAGGATTATAGACAAGAGCAGAGGACATGGGGACACAGTCAGTGGCCAAAGATGTTATGAACAAAAATAGTCCCCAAATCCTCCAGGCAAAGACAGGAGGTCCCAAAGAAATTTTTACTGGATCCCTTCCTCACCTTCGAGATTGTACCCTGAATCATTACTATGCTGGGAAATACAGAAAGGAAAGAGCCCTAAAGAAAGGGACTATGGCCTTCAACTCAGAGAACAATTCCTCAAAGCCCAAATAGCTCCAATATTTACATCAGAGAGTTAACAGTTTGAACCAGGAGGAAGGGGTTGTCTTATAAGATGGGGCTATAACCAGGCAGAAACCAGTCACAAAGGTCAAGGGGCACTGCTCATTTGCATGCCCTTGTGGCTGTACCACAGCAGCCTCAGGAGCCCTTCTGGTGATGAAGAAAGGTGCTGCCTCATCATATGCCCATCCTCCTAGAGAAGGTATTCATCCCATGAGGCGGAAGGGTCAGTGTAGAATTAAGCATTCTCCAGCAAGGGTTACAGCCTGGAAATAAGGTGTTCTCACCCACTAGCCTTAAGTATAACTAGAGTTATTCAAGAACCAGAGCCATCCCATCACTTACATCTGCATCCCAATACTCAGTACCCCAATATCCTAAAATATCTCCTTCAGCTCTTGTCTTCACTTTATGTTGGTGGCATTGAAAGGGGAAGAAATTATCCTCCATCCTATGCTGGTCCTCTTCTGTACATTCCTCAAAAGGGAGCCATATCTGAGTCTTCTTTGAAATAGTCAATGAAGAAGATGGGAAGCTCTAGGCCAATGTTCCCTCATGAACTTTAAAGAGTTTTGCTCAATAAACAACCAGGACCAGCACATCACTTGGGAGCTGGTTAAATGCAAATTCTTAGGACTCCACCTATATCTACTGAATAGAAACTGCATTTTGGATCTATTGAAATAAACCATTCCACTTCAGATCACTCCAGGGCATGAATGTTAAGTTTCAGATACAATATCTCTAGAGACCCAGGAAATCCCTATTTGTTGACTTGCACTAAAGGTTGATGGAGCCTTCAGGATAGAAGCCTTAACATTCCATGGTGCCAATGCCTCCTCCAGTAGCTTCTGATCAGTAGACATATTAGCCACACATCAAAGCTTCTGTTCTTCCCAGTTACTGAGAACACTTGCCCAGACTGGGATACTAAGTTCTCCACTCTGTGGCCCCAGACCTTCCCCGCTGTATATTTATGACATGAAGAAATAGAGGAAGCAAAACAAGGGAAATTTCAATGCAGTCAACTTTTACCTACACATTTCCAGAAAAGGGTTATCCAGCCAGAGTGTGGGAATATTATCCAGTTGTACTGGACTGAGGGGAACAATATTCCTGACCAGAATGACAATCTTATTTCTAAGTTCCTCTCACTGCTCAAGATGTGGACCATTGACCAGCAGTACAGTATCACCTGGGAGCTTGTTAAAGCTGCAATTTCAGGCTTCATCCCAGAACTACCAAGTCAAAATCAGAGATTTTTTTCTCTCCAGGAACTCAGAAGCTAGGCATACTCATTAATGTTTGAGAAAAGGTCAGCTTACTCAATGGTTCTCAACCAAGACTGCAAGTAAGAGTCATCTGGGAATGTATTAGAAAAACCCCATGGACTATTCTTTAATTGGTATAGAATATGTGTTGGACATCAATATTTTTTTAATTTCCCATGTATTTCTAATGTGAAGCTTAGATTTCTGGGTAAACCAACAGACTTGGGGATATCAAATCTTCAGATTCAAAATTGCATGTGACTTAAACATATAAAACAGGAGAAGTATGTGTGCATACCACACACATTATAAATACAACTCATTTGAATGTATGAGTAGCACTGAAAATCTGCTTCCAGTAGACCCTTCTCTTAGTCTATTGTGCATTAATATAAGAGAATACCAAGGTGGGTGACAAAAAATGTATTTGCTTTAAAGTTCCTAGGGTGATCACATATTCCATGTCTATTGGGGGCTGTTCTCTGCTTCAAGTTTCCTTGTCTTTGTAAGAATCCCATTCACCCTACCATATACCTACTCATGAAGGGAGGGCCTTCACAATTTAAGAACTTCTGAAAGGTTCTTCTCTGAGTGTCACTGCATGAGGGCCCAAGTTTTCAAAACAAGAAATACCCAAACCAGAGTTACCTTTGTGAGCAACAATGAAAACTGAGATTTGAAAGTTTACTGAATTTATACAGGATTTCAAAGTAAGAAGTTACGAAGATAAAATTCAAAAGTGTACATTGAATATGTGTGTTGGTTTGGATAAATGTGAACCCTAAAGATACATTTTGTTTTTTTAAAGGCAGAAATTTGTAATGGAACATCAAGAGAGGAAAATCAAGGTTCTGATATAATGAAGGTCTACATGGGAGTTGGGACTGACACTAAAATCAAATATCTACAAAGGGAATCCACTTGGGTGGTTTCACTGACTCTACATGAACAATTTACAAGATTTCTTCCTTTCTCCAGCCCTGATCAGATTTAGGTGTTAGTAAGTAACAACCTAGAGGTTAATAGATAAATAATTAGCAATGTAATATTGCTGCTTCCAATATGGCAGCCTCTAATGAAGAACACAGAGTAGTTAAGACAGAGCCTTTCTTTATTTAACAGGTTACTGTGAACCCTTGCTCTCAGAGCTAGAAGACTCCTTGAGGCAATGAAAAGGAGGCTGTCTAGTTACAAGGGCAAGGACTCCACAGTAACTATATCATGATTCCCATGACAAATTTCCCATCTAATATAACCTTGGAAAAGAAATGTACAGTCCTATTCCTCTTATGATTCATCTGTAAGACAGAGAAAGGGATCTTGGATTCCTCTCTTTTCCCATCTGTTGTAAACATTGGATTTGACACATGTAAAACATGGAGTGAAGTACACATTGAAAGGATTTCTTACTACCTTGGGTCTGGGAATGGTCTTATGCTCTCTTGCTCACTGACTACAATTTTCATACCATCATCATTGAAACATCCAGGCAACCCCTCCCTACATTCACACACAGCTGTGTCTCTAAGACTCAGCACTTTATATCATAGAGCAGTGGGATGAAATAGAACAACAAACTGTGTTTATAGTTGTTTATGCATAACTGCTTCTGTTAGTTGATCAGAGACTTCTTGACCTCTTCAAGTCAGAGTCTGTCTCGGCCTCATCAGCCCTCAGCACTAATTGAATGCCTGTTTACAGTAGATTTGTGATGTATCTTTGTAGAATAACTGATACAAGTTATTCTACAAAACTGATTACTCATACAAGTATTGGGAGTTAGCCTTTAGTAACAGCTGCCTATCTTCCCTACATCCCAAAGATCTCACTGTTGGGTCACAAAATGACTAAAGGGTATTGTCACTTAATTGTCTTTGCAACTCTTTATCCATCACTATCTTCTCATCCTGAACTCTCAGATAGCTCTGGCCTGCTCTTAGCTGAGGTTAAGAAAACAACCCAGATGTCTCTCAACCGAAGAATGGATTAAAAAACTGTGGTACATCTACACAATGGAATATTACTCAGCTATCAGGAACAATGAAATTATGCAATTTGCAGCCAAATGGATGGAACTTGAGAAGCTCATCCTGAGTGAGCTAACCCAGACTCAGAAGGATGCACATGGCATCTATTCACTTATAGTAGGATTTTAGCTATATAGTACAGGATATCGATACTACAACCAACACACCAAAGGGACCATGGACATAGACTTTTTATTTTTTATTTGTTTGTTTATTTGTTTGTTTGTTTTTTAGTTCTCTTTCACTAGCAATGAGACACTTTTCACTGGTGGTACTGCCTTGTAGGCCCCAGTGTATGAGGAGGCTCTTGGTCCTCATATGACCTCTGAACTGGGGCAAAGGACTGTTATGCAGGGATACTCCACTCCAGAGGAGTGAGATGGAAGGGTTAGGGAGTAAAAAAAAAAAAAATGAAATGGGAAGTTTCGGCCTTTTGCTACCAGTTGTCATAAACTGTTTAGGATAATTAAGAAATGCAAACTAATAGTCATGCAAGCCTGTCATTTTGTTAGGTACTATGACAGTCTATTATAGTTATTTTCTAAGCTAATCAGAAATCAAGTTGCTAAGAGACAAGCAACATTTGCTTATCTAAATATAAGAGATAGATAGGGCGTCTTCAAAATCCTCAAGAGATCTGCAGAATATGGCATTCAAAGATGTTTTCTTAACTTTAGATTTTTTTGATATCGAGACATGTCAGCTCCTGACAGCACCCCCTATTCTACTCCAAGTAGAAGATGAACATCGAAGAATCTCCAGTGTGAGATGATTGAATTAGTGGCAAGCCTATCTCTTGGCATGAAAAACCCCTTGCTTCAATTGTAGACAGAATGCTGTCCAAAAAGGACGAAACCTGGAAGCAGGTAAGTCGACAGCCTAGCTCTGCCAAGACAGGGTAGGCAAGTCCTTCATAATTCATGCTCTACAATCAATGTCTGTCAGAGAAACAGGGCCAAACGGCTCAAGATTGATGTAATATATGGAGAGAAAATAGGAACTGTCCAGGCAGCCACTGGTATGTCATTTCTTAGTTTTGGAAGCTGCGGGCCCTGCACTTCCTATATAATCAGATATATTTCTCCTTCTCAGGTCTCTGAGGTGGTTGAAGAATAGATAGCTAGAGTCTCATAGTTAAATTTTGAGTTGTTTAGGAATCAAGAGGGTGTTCTGGATCTAAGAAGATGTTTTTAAAATTGTGATGAAAGTTATGATGAAAGCTGAGTTAGATATAGAACTTTAAACTCATGGAGATGGTTAGATAGTAGAATGTTAAAATCAGGTGCCAAATACGTATAGACTGGACATTGGGCTTTATGCTAAGCCATATAACTCTCATAATTGTGGCATAATTATTTCTGGGTTTTTTTGTATTGTATTTATTGTTATAAGAGAAAGAGCCATTTGTTGGACTGAAAGGGGGAACTGTTTGGGGGAAAAAGATATACCTTAAACTTAAAAAAAAAAAAAAGGGGATGGGTGGGTTGAGGCGGAAGAAGGTGGGAGGGTGGGTCTGGAGGAGGGAGTAGGGAGGGGATTGTGATTGAGATGTAACTTGAAGAAATAAAAAATAAATTTAAAAAAAAGAAAGAAAACTCTTAAGTTCTTGCATAAACTCCATCATGTTCCTGCAAGGAGCTTGAATGACATGAAACCCATCTACCTGGGACTTTGAAAGAATTCTTAAAAGGCATTTCTTGATTTAGATGCCCCCTCTTCTCTCTCTCTCCCTCCCCCTCCTTCCCTCCCCCTCCCCCTTTTCTCTGTGTGTGTTTTGTCACATACTTGCTATGGATAACTGTGTGGAGTCAGTTCTCATATTCTACCTTCATAGAGGTTCCAGGGATCAAACTCAAGTTATCAGGCTGGTTCAGCAAGTGTTTCTATCTTCTGAGCCATCTCCACAGTCCTCCATTTAAAAGATATGTTAATAAAAAGACAAGAATACCTAGTTGTTTCCAAATGTCTCTTAAAACAAGGATATGGGAATGTTTTCCAGTTTTTGCCAATGGAACCTGAACATAAATATAGAGACTAGTTAGAGGTAGAGAAAACTGTATTAATCAAAGATATTCAAAGGAGAATCGTTCTTTTTTTTTTTTCAGCTGGATGTTGCCATGGCTACATGTGATGCCTGAAACTCTAACAGCCAGCCTGTGATCATAATGAAAATCTAGTAAGGTAAAAATTCATGGCAGAAGAAAGGATTCTTGATGACATCAATGAATCACTTTGGATACATCTATTTCTAGATTTGTTACTAAGTGATGTAGTAGGCATTCCCATTGTTTACTTACAGGTGGACTTTTTCTTGTAGCTGAAACATCTTGATACAACAGGGAAATTTATTGCCTTGGCCAAGAAGACTGAATATCAGTTATCAAAATTAAGGATCTAACATTAAAACAGAAAACAATGACATAACATCATTGGCCTTTCATGTTCTCTATCAAGAACAATGCAGAAAGAACCTCATTAAATCCTGAGCATAGCCTAGAAGGACGTTAGGAATATTCTGCTTTATAAAAGAACATGCAGAAAAGATAAACAATTTATCTAATGTTAAATAGTAAGTAGCAGTTTTAGAAGCCCAACTCATGTTGATCCAATTGCAAAAGAAAGAGGAACTTTACATGCCAAATGCAGAGTCAGTATTGCATTACCATTACAGCATCCTTTTGTTTGACTGTGTCCCTGCCTCTGATCTTTTTCTGTAAACTGGATTTGGTAGGGAGACTATGAGGCATATGGAAAATGATGTTCTCAGAAAGATTGCAAGATTGCATAGAAGGATGACAGTATTAAGGTTGAAAACTACATGGGGGACTTTTTATAATACATAGAGCTGACCAGGGCAAGCACAACTCTCACTGAAAAAAGGCATACATGACCACATACATTATCAATAATTTTGCAGAGTTCTTATCAATTACAAGTTACTTTATTTATTTATGGCATAATTAAGGAAAACCATTAAGAAATGAATTTTATCTGGTTTGGACTGGATAAAAATATATCTACTTATTTTTCTTAGACCTTGGAAATTTTAATATACCATAATTGTATTTCTAATGACAGAAAATTCATCTCAGCTCATTGTGTATGCATTGCATGATTTACCACACATTTATATTGGAATAAATGAACTTGTTTATTATACACAGTCATCTTTCTGTTGTGCAATGTTTCAATTTTTGAAAGCCATGTAATCATTTCATTGTGGTGTTGGGAATTGTCATTATATAATGTCTAAAATTTCAAAAGGATGCAATTTAGGCATTGTGATCTTATAGCATAAATATATGCCTGACACATAATATGAATAAACTTACTCCAGATGGCTGCTCAAAACAGATAAATCAAATTTCCCAGTAGTAACAAACTAAAACCTCAAATTTAGTTTTTTCCTTGATTAAAATAACCAGAACATCTATGTCAATTAAATGTGCTAAATGTGAAAAAATTAGAGCTCTTGATTTTATTTTAAATTAGATTTTCTGGGCATTTTAGGAGGGTTTATTATTTTTTTTTTGGGGGGGTGGCTACTGAAAGTGAGTACCCTCCTTCCTGAGACCGTTCCACATTCAAATTCAGTTTCTTACTTGTTGTACCACATGCTGAAGCTCAGCCTGCTATGATTTCTCAGGAATTGGTACAGTGAATTTCACCTCCAGCATGTAAACGGCAATGCCTTCCCTTCCATGGTCCTCCATGCTATATTTATAGGCCTTTCAAACATGGGCAAAACTAGAACACTATGGAAAATGTTAATGAGAAAACAAAACGTACTGGTTCAGCAAAACAAATAACTCTGGAAGCCAGAGAAGGGCATGTTTATTGACTCCACATCCAGTAGCCCTGTCTTGAGTGGATACAGCACAGCTCAGGTGAATTAACAAGCAGCTTGGCTGTCTGCTCGGTTGCTAGCAACCTTACTGTGTTCAGCAACTAGTAAAGTTAAATAATTCTCGTGTGTGCAGACTGGGACAGCATGTAAATTGAAACAGTACATTACCCAAATTTTCAACCCCTTGAGAGAACCACTAGATAGTCTCCCTTTAAAATAATACTTTTCACTTTCCATCCCATACAGCATCAGGTGAGGTCCACAGTCATCCACCTTTGCTCCCACCCCTTTTTATATAAGCAATCTGCCTGGCCATAGAGTTTCTATGTCTTCTAGAGATCTTTTAGTACCCATGTAACTGACAGGTCTCAAAGCTCACAGCATAGCAAGCTTTCGTCCCCATGATCACCTACTCACCAATGAAAAGAGAAGGTAAAAGTATCAATTTTCTGAATAAAGGAGAGGAAATAGAAGATTAACACTGATAACTAGACCAGAAAAAGAAAGAGAAATACAGGTGCTGAATAAAAATGAAAACAAATATGTCCTTTCCAGCAGGTTTGGAATATATGAAAATAAAAACATATGCATTTGATTCTTAGGGTAGGATTGAGAATTTATTTAATAAAACTATTTTATTTTGGAAATAATTAATTTAAAAAGGTAAATATCTTCATATTTTGTTGCTGTGATTTAATGAAGCAGTGTTACAATCAAAAACTCACCCAGTATTTTCTCCTTTGTAACTACATAATTTCCTTAGATGTGACATTTCCACAAGGCTGTGGCCACCCACCACAACCCATTGGGCCCTATTACTACAAAATTCCTGATTACATTCTTTTCATCAATCAATTATTTCAAATCAGAAACACTAGGGAATACTTAAAATTCTCTGTTTATTGATAGCTTTAGTCAATGTCAAATTATACCACATGGCACTTAATGTATCCATTAATCCTCATATAGAAGTATAATACAAGAAGCATATTCTACCAATTTCTCACATCCTATCTAATGAACATTGTAATAGATGGCATGGATATTCTGCATAGGAGGAGCCTGTTCACCCACTGATGCTTGACAAATATTTGCCTGTGACTTTCAGTAACACCTAACAAGGTCAAGTTCAAACTCTCACACAATGAAAGAAGACTTTAAATATAAGTCTTTTACACAGAGAGAACGGAAAGCAAATCAATGATGCACTTGACACGAATATAGGGTATAAACACTTATAACCTACAGGAGCAGTTCCAAAAGTAAATATGATCGCTGTATCTTATCCAAAATATCTATAGTGGACAACACAGGCCACAGTACACGGGCTGGGGTGAGGTGGGGGAATGCCTGATACTGTCATTTGCAATCTGTTCTTGCTGGGTAGTGTCTCTGCTGAGGTAAGTTCTTACAATTGAGCAGAAGCAAAATGTGTGAGCTGCTTGGCTATGTGAAATCAGACTGCACAGAGTCCCACCTGATGCCCGGCTGAGATCCATTACCTCTTTTAGGGAACTTGCCATTACTAAAGAAAGGGGAGCTTCTCTCACTGGGCAGTCATGGCTCTTACCTGCACAGCAAGTCACTGGCTTAGCCACATTTTCTGTTAATTAAATTCACCATGGGAGATTCCTAACGTGTGTCTCCATGGGAAACAGATCTGAAAATCTGGATGATGCCCCTAATTGCTTCTGGTAACCAGGTTAAGGAAGCAGCACTGTCATGCCTGGAGAAAACAGCTAGATTTCAGATAATATGGGCTTCTGCAGCCTACCCCTGGAAAAGCAAAAGCCAAGCACAGTTACAACTGGGCACATTCTGAACAAGGCCTGTCACTTTGTGCTTTTCCACCACATACCCGGGAATACAGCAAACTGGAAACTGGGAGGAAGCACAGTAATAAATGAGCAAATGTTGTTTGCCTAACCTGCCCTGAGATGATCTCAGGCCTGGACCTTGGCAAGCTATAGCAACAGCCTCACCATCACCTGGGAGCTTGTCAGAAGTTCAGACACACAGGTCCTGCCTCAGAAAAGTTTAAGCAGAATAATTGGAGGAGTAGAGCCTAGGAATCGGAGAATCGGAGTTAACAGCAGCATCCCTACCCTGTGCTTCTAAGATCCATTAATGCTTAAGAAGGCCTGACTTAAGGGCACAGGGTCAGTAGTGAAGGCATGTGATTTTGTCATATTATCTGCCATTAGGGAGACCTTGTAGCCTCTGTTGTCAAAGTTTCTCATTGTTTTGGTTACCATTTGCTCTCTAACACCACTCCAAAATGTAGCACCTCAATACAGCAATGGTTCTATGGGTTGGATAGACTCAGAGAGGAAGCTTTCACTGCTGAGCTTGTTGGCAGATGGTGGTAGAAGATGGAGTCACAAGAATAGGAAGCGACCTGGCTAGATGTCCTAGATGGCTACTGTATTTACATGCCCAGTGTTTGACCTGTAATGACTAGCAGCAGTCAAGGCATCCCTCTTCCTCACAGACACCCCATGTGCCTGGCATAATTTCCTCACAGCCTGGCCATGACTCTTATCTGATGGCTGACCTTCTCTAGAATGTAAATTCTAAGAGGACTGAGCAAGCAAGACCTGAAAAGGTCTTTTTAAGGTTTGTGTCTGATCTATCACAACCCCATTTCTATCATATTTTTTTGAGTAAAAAGCAAATCATAGGGACAGCCCAGGCTCAAAGAGATAGTCTTACATAATCTGGGAAGAGGTCGTCTTTATAAAGCAGCTGCCATATTTGTAAAATAAAGGAGACCTATATCCCTTAAAAGCCTTCATGGTTTTTATATCCTGTGATTCTCTAATGGAGGACATAGCCACACTTCTTAAGAGTCCATTACATCTATCTTCCGGAGGCCCATTTCTCTATGCTGTCCCTGTTCCTCACTTAGCACTGAGCACATGCAGTCTTGCATTGTGATTTACCTTCTAAATGCAGTTACTCTGACTTCCAAACTTGATCCTCAATACCTTTTTTCCTCCTTGAAACTCCATTACCTGATGCAATGACATATACATCATATTAGACTTGATGTGATGATGATGATGATGATGATGATGATGATGATGATTATATTTAATGCTACTTTTGCTGCTGCTGCTGTTGCTGCTAATGTTGATGATGGTGCTGGTGGTCATAATAGAATCACTACTTTAAAATCATCCTGTCAACCTGAATGAGTACAGAGCAACCATTTCCAGGACTGAAAAATAATGCTGAAGCTCTCTGTAATTTTCCACACATCTTCTTAAGGCTTCTCATGAAAGGCAAAACATGGCTAGGAACATTATTTTCTTCTGATGTTTTATTTGCTTCATATAAACACCCATCTGTTTTTCCTTTTTCTATTACTATTTTCCCTTTTCTCCCATTTCATCCCTTTCGTCCTTACTTCTTCCTTTTTTTGCAATGCAGAAAGGACTGTGACCTGTAATCATTAAACCATTTTGTATCATCCAATTATGGTTTTTTATTCCAATGGACTTAGTGTCCATATAACTGAATGCGGTTATTAATTCTCATCTCTCCCAACCTCATCTTTAATTCCTTCTTATCCTATCTAGTCTCATTCAGTCACTTATACAAAACCATCTGTGAGTACCTACTGTGAGTCAGACATATTTATATCCTTGAGATGCCAAGACAAGTAGAACAAACACAATCAGGGGAAAGCTCTTCCTGATGCCAAGTAAAGCGAGGGACAAAACAGTGAAAAGATAGAGTATGTTTATGTGGGGACAGCTATTCTGGACTTTAAGAGGTGAGAAGCCATTCACCAGGCAGAGAAGAAAAGACTAAAACAGATACTGGGAGTGTGACAAAGGCACCCTTGTTTCCTGTTAGAATGTCCATCTTAGTGGCTAGGGATCTCAATAGCATGGCCCCAATGATGAATGAGTAATCACCCTCAGGTTCAAGATTGATTCTGAGCTAGGTATCATTAACCTGAAGAACAAAAGAGTGATTCCTGAGGTTTTGTTCAGTTCTGATTATTCTGCACTTTACATTTTGATCCTGAGATTCATGTGCACCTGGCACAGGTGATGGGTTTTTTGCCATGTAAATGTAGCAAGAGAATTGTCCCAGTCTCATCCATGCAAGTTTATTTCTACAAGGGTAGTTTGGCTCCCTGAAAGTAGTAAGGCATCCTGAGCTTCTAGTATGTGTTCTCCTTAGTCACACATTGTTGTTCTCTGTTGTGGTCTTCCTGTTGAGAGCTTTGTGGCCCAAGGGTTCCACTTCCTTCCATGTAGGAACAAGTAGTCAACCTTTCTGCTTTTGAATGCTGACTATACTTGACTTTTTTTTTTTTTTGCTGTTAGATTTTTGGTTTGTTCCATTTTTATCTTTGACTTATCCATACCAGATCAATGCCTGTGTGTTCTGCTCATAAACATACAATACCATTTTCCTTCCAGTTTGGAACACAATTGTCAATTTAAATTCTTAAAATTGATTTTTTTTCATAGTTTTCCCTCTTAACTCAGATATCAACCAAATAACTGAGACACTATTATATTGTTTACCAAGCTTAGGAAAAGCTTGGTAAAAACAGCACAATCCTAAACAGTTTTAATCTGTTCTTAACTTTCTATTCTAGTCTGACTCCTTCTTTGCCAAAATCTTCCAGTTATCTGCTTTTTAGTGCTCTCTTTGTTCCAGTTGAATCTTATCTTTCTTGCACCTCTCCCATGGCTAAATCTCCTACTTCCTCCTCTTTAACTCTTCTTCCCTTGGAGGGTAGGAAGTCCAGCCCTATTCTTTCCCCTGCTCAGCAATTGGCTGTAAACTGCTTTATTGGCATATCAGGGCATATCAGGAGTAGTTTTTACATAATATTGAGACAGAAAATTCTCATAACAAGGATTCCAACCAGATATGGGCAGGGGAGAATACAGAAATTAGCATCTGAATTATGCAATTAATCTTATGCCCACACAAAATATTTTTAGTAAGTGTAATTAGCTTCATAAAGTTGGTGATTTATAAAAGACAATTGGTGATTTGTAAAAGAAAATAAATGCAAGGGCCAGATCATGAAATGTGTTGTTAGTAATTTAGATCTAATCTTACTTAGGTAAAAGGGAATTTAAGAAATGGTGTGATATGATAAAAGTATACTTAACAACATAAATGGATATGATGTGTTAGCCTAGTTTTTGTCAGTATGGAAAAATATTCCAGGAAGACTATTTTTATAAAGAAAGAATGTTTATTTAAGGTTATAGTTATAGAAGTGCAAGGTTTAGGGGACACAGCCAGTAATGACCTTCTTTGTGGCCGAGTTCTAGTGTGGTACATAGCATCAAAGGGGGATTCACCAGAGTAGTTTACGGACTATGGTCTGGGTCATCCAACAATGGTTGTCTTCAATGGAAAAGCAAAGAATCTGGTAGTTGTCCAGTCCATGAGACTAGATATCTCAGCAGCCGCAATCTAGTATTGGGTAATTCCTAGAGAGCTACTGGTCTTCAGTCTACTTTGGAATCCTGAAGACGTAGGTTCTAATACTAGAGAATGAGTGCCTCAGCAACAGGGTGGATGAACTTTCCAGTAAGAGTAAGGGCAAGCAGGCAAAAAGCTTCCTTCTACCATGTTGTTTTGTGGTCTGTCATGAGAAAGCATGACAGAGATTTAGAACAGTTCTCCCATTTCAGGTGATCCACACTCTAGCATGCCCAGCTGTATAGGTTTTAGTTAGTAACATATTTACTCAAGTTACAACCATGATCAGTCATTGTACATGGCAATGAACAGAGAGTGCAAATGTCAGTCTCTGTCAGCCTCTTCATTTTCCTAATAAGTCATCAAGATCTGATAATGGGCACCCAACCCTAGTGACTTTATTTAAATCCAATCACTTTCTAATGGCCTTAACTGTAAAGGCCACAGTAGTATACAGTTTCTACTCTCTTAATATCATTTATATATGTCTTTGAAAGTAAACTCCCACATGAGACTTTTTAAAGAAGAGCCCCATGTATTACACAAGCCACAAGAGCGTGAGTATTCAAGCCATAGCCACAGCACATACATGAAAGTGTAAGCATACACACATACACACACAAAATTTTTCACAGTTGTAAAGCAAAGCAGACTAAAAGCTCTTTTTTTGTTTGTTTGTTTTTTGTTTTTCGAGACAGGGTATTTCTGTGTATCCTTGGCTGTTCTAGACTCACTATGCAGACCAGGCTGGCCTTAAACTCGCAAAGATCCACTTGCCTCTGCCTCCCGAGTGCTGGGATTAAAGGCGTGCACCACCATGCCCGGCAATTAGTTGTGAACTGCCATGTGGTTGCTGGGATATGAACCCGGGTCCTTTGGAAGATCAGCCAGTGCTCTTAACCGCTGAGCCATCTCTCCAGCTCTGACTAAAAGCAAGCTCCTTTAAAAATCTTCAGAAGTACTAAGATTGGGGAAGGTTTCATAGAATCTCTATGATATTGAGATGGTAAAATGAAATTAAATTTATTGCTTTTAAGTTTGCAGAGAAAAGGAACTGGAATGACTCTAGGCTGTATACTTTAAAGAGGACAATGCTGCATCATTGTGAGTTAATTAATAGCTAAAACTTCTGAGAGATTAGAGGTGACAGTGATGAAAGTGAAGAATTTAGTTTACTATTCCAAATGTGAATGTTCTTAGACTTAAAAGTTTGAAGTTTTACCAATTGAAAATGTCTAGAATGTTCAACAGATGGCTTGGTAGGAGGAAAGGACATAGGAAGCATTGGCTACAGAGGTGATGTTCTAAATCATATCTACTGAGAGACCAAAGAGACAAGAGACAAAGAGAAGGACTGGAAGTCATCCAAGAACAGAATCTTGAGGACAGAGGATAAACCGAACCAACAGAGTGAGAAGCACCACATCACCACGTCTATCAAACACAGCCAGGTGGCTTTATCTCATGGCACTTGCTCTCAGAGGAGAGGAGGGTACTGTACACCATTACAAATGATTTTAAAAAATCCAATTGATATAAGAAAAAAAATGAAAGAAAAGTCAAAGGCAGATATGCTCTGGTCCTATCATTCCACAGCCTTACAGCTGCCTCTTTCTCTGCTTATGGCCTTTAGTTTTGTAAGAAGTACTTTCATTGTCAAGCAGGGCAAATCTACAGACAGGTAATAAATTAAGGATAGGTTTTCTTCAACCCCGATGAGAAAAATAAGGACTACATTCATCCTCACCCTCAGCTCTGGCTGGTTCTCATAAAGTCATATGCTCATTTTAACTAATCACCAAGGCGAAGGGCTCTAATTGGCTAGGCTGGATGCATGACAATCTTTTACTGATGGTGTAGCGTTAAGCATTCTAAATGTTAATTAATTGGTCCTGCTTTCTGTCTGTTACTTACATTGACTCCGATTGGTTAAATAAAATGCTGAGGCCTGAGACTGGGCAAAGACAGAGAAAGGTGGGACTTCCTGAGATTAGAACAGGAAGCCTGCATTTTAGACAGAGGATTAATACATACTAACCAGGAGTAACAGGAAAGAGGACTCACACCATGGGTTAGAAAAAAGAACCTCACCCCATGGCCAGGAACATTGGCATAGCATGGAGAATGGCAGTCCAAGGGGATGTATGTATATATGGGGTCATATTTGGGTAATAGAATTAAGAGCTAGCTTAGATGGGCCAAGGCTGCTCAATCTAGGCCTAGGCTTGTTAAAATCCACATGGTGTCTGTGTGTACTCATTTATAATAGCTGCTTAAAGATTAACAACTGATGAACCAATTAATAATAATCTAAATACTGGTTAAACAATTTAATTAATTATTTCTACAAATGGCACCTAATGTAATTTAATTAATTTTTTTTTTTTTTACATTTTACCTTGTGAGGTGTTTGACAAAAGACAAATGACAAACACTTAGTAAAAGAAGGTATCATCAAAGTAAGTATGGGTATTCTTATTGCAAGAAATGGAAGCTGATACTAAGTGTACAGATAAGAATTATATACAGCTGGATTATGTGTGGATGTATTTAGACAGAGATGCCACAGTGTGCACAGGTATGCCAAAGAACAACTATTTGGGGAATTGGTTCTCTCTTTATACCTTATTTTGGTGAAGGGTTTTTCTTGGTTTTACCACTGAACTGTATACTGCAGGAGAGCTGGTTGAGCCAACTCCCCTCACCACCCCCAAGGCTGGGTCATGCACACAATGGATATACAATATGTTCTATTTTACTGGCAAGGAACTTAATTAGTTTACTTTTCTTTTATCATTGAAAGACAACAAAACATGTAATTATGAAGACAAGTGAGCTTTGTTTTCATGGTAAGGAGGAATAAAAAAGGAAAAGAAAACCAATGCATACTCAGACTTCAGAGCAGGTTAGAGATCAAGTATTGTGGAAATGCTAACATGAAGGGGAGCAGTTACAGGTCATTCTCCTGGGGCAGAGGACATTTGAAGGTGAGTAGTAATGGTGGACACCATGCTGTGAAAGTCACCTAAGTGTGGGGCAGCTGGGTGATATAAGAACCAGCATGGCTATATAAAACAAGCCCATCAGTAGAAGAAAAGTTTTGACATTTGGTAAATCACCTATGAAAACTTGCTTTGGTTGTTAAGGAGAGCCCCCAAAGTGTTTTCATTCTAAACCTAAATGTCACAACTCCCTTAAAGATCTGCTCACACCTACAGATGGGGGTTGGGAGGGGATGCTGTGCAAATTAGAGGCAATAAACTTCCAGACATCTTCATCTCAGTAACTGCTCAGAAGCAGCTCCTAAAATCCTTGGCTGGGCAATTGCACCTTTTCATCCTGTCTATGTTTGGCAACATACTTGTTTAATGGTATGTTTACAGAACATTTGAAAATGAAATTGCAACACTAGAAGGCATACACACAAAACTGACCCAAACTCACTTTATTTGCAGAGTGTAGCTGTGGGTGCTTTAGTGGGGAAGTCGAACAAACAAATAAATTCCTAATACTAAAGTAACATTCTAAAACTTCTGTTCTTTAATAGGAGACAGCAGCAAACAGCCAAACAACACTTACTCTGTTAGAATTTAAATGTAAACTAGGCATGGTGGCTGGCACATAGCTATCAGCCCAGCTCTTAGAAGGCAGAGGCAGGAGATTTCTGTGTTCATAGCTAGTCTGACTACATGATTGCCCCAAAACAAAGAACCAAACTAACAAGAAGAGAGAGAGAAAAAAATAAAGAAACAGATGAACAAATAAAACTCCCCCCAAACAAGGCTGAAATCAGATGCTATATGTAATGTATATTTCCACAGACCTGTTAATTTATTGCAAAACAGTACCAGCTATTGAGAAGGGACAAAATAGAGAGCAAATAGATCAGTTAAAATGTTTCCTAGTCAATTCTGAAGTAACTTATCTTCAGAATAGGTTAGGGTTATATTGGTGTGAAAAGATACCATGACCACTGCAACTCTTATAAAGGATGGGATTTAGTAGGGGCTGGCTTACAGTTCACAAATTTAGTTCATTATTGTCATGGTAAGAAACATGGTGGCATGCAGGCAAACATGGTGTTGTAGAAATTGCTGAGAGTTCTACATCTTGATTTGCAGGCAGCAAGGAGAGACTGATTTGAGCTTCTGTGACTTCAAAGTCCATCCCCATAGTGAAACCCTTCCTCTATCAAGGCCACACCTCCTCCAACAAGGCCATACCTCCTAATAGTGCCATTCCCTATGGGCCAAGCATTTAAACACATGATTTATGGGGGCCATGACTGTTAAAACCATCACAGAATTTTTCTTTATTTAAACATTTTAAGTCAAAATATACCAGTTTTATGTAACAATGGTGATTCTTAAATATTTGCAGATGACAGGTAAATCATACATCTGTGTAATTCTGTGCAAACATATAGACCATGACATGTTCAAGTGAAAATAACTCATACAAATGCCAGAACAGCTGCTCCAAACTAACAATGTCACCACATCTTTGCACTTAAATGATGCTGTCATTATTTTCCTGCCAGTTGTATAGGAAACTGAGACAGCTGAGAATCTTGTGTCTTCCAATGAGTTGGGGTGTTCAATTACATGGGCTGCAAGGAAAGCAAGTGCAGTATGGGATATTTTGGAAAACAAGCTCCATTCATCATGGGGACACCAGACTGACCCTTGATGAAATCACCATGATCTCTCTGCTTTCATTTAGACCAATCTACTCCTGTCATCTTATCTTTGGTACAATGTTCAGTTTTGACAGCACAGTTTGTCTTCCTTCCATCTCCCATATCCTGCCAAAAGATCCTTGGGTAAGAGAGAGACGGGGAGAGGAAGTGACAGACGGACAGACAGACAGACAGGAAGAGGAGTAGGGTTCCTGATAGCTAGCTTCTGTTCCCATAGCATTTCGGTTAGAGAGTTAATACATGAGAGGCCAGTTCTTGCCACTCTCCTTTATCCATGCTTCAGGCAGAGGTTTGCTGCTTCCCTTGCCTTTGAAAGTTGTATGAGTCCTTGTGACTCCATATAGACATTCCAAAAGCTCAGGACTAGCCCATGACTCTTTCTAATGAAGAACAAAAACCCTTTAGGACAAAGTCCCTCACACCCACTGTGGCTAATGAGTCTGGACTGCCAGCCTCCATAACAAAGATTCAAATAAGCTTGGAGAATGGGTCATGTAGTTCCTTTTTCCAAGCCAAGCTGGGACCTTTTCCCTCTGCTGTCACCTACTCAACCATCTTCCTTGGGAGAATTCCAAGCATAGGCAGATAGTCACTGTACCGGACAGTCTTTTATTTGTTGGCATTGTGCGAGACAGCTAGAAAGAGCTGGGGACAGAATCTATTTTATTTTTCTATGTACTTTTTATGATTTATGAAAAATTGATCTATTCCCTTAGGTTAGAAAGCCAGGAGTCAGAGAAATACAGTTACAATAAAGTGGCAGTGTCATTTCTAAAGTAGACCATGCTGTGGACCACAAATGATGGCCAATTAAAATAAGTTATTCCTATCTTGTGGGGCATTGTGAAATGAACTATCACCCATGATGAATTAAAGCCAGGGTTCAGAAGGGTTCCTATT
>CAJQZJ010032828.1:404613-415917 GCA_907164525.1 Lophiomys imhausi
AAAAAAAAAAAAAAAAAAAAGGGCAGGTGGCAGGGCTGAAACACTGTGAATGGAATAGACGAGCCATTTTTAAGTAGGCCTCTCACTTGCTGGTACCCCACATCTCTGAAGGGTTCCACTCATGTTTATTCCTAGAGAATACTATGTAAAACTTAGAAAGGATATGGTAGCATTTCCAGCTATAAAACCTACAACCTAAGTTCACTGTCCAGGCTTAGTAGCTATATCCAGAGAGTGCATCTCCTACACTTCCCCTGAATGTAATCATACAGGAGGAAACTACACCACAGAAGTATGAAGCCTCTCTGTGTAAACTGGTGAAGCTAGCTTTTGTTTTTGTTTTTGTTTTTTCATATATCATACCAGAGACAAGAAGTCTTCAGGCTTGGCTGTGAGTAGATATTCTCCTGCCCTTAATTTCCAGGGCCTCATAAATAATCAGAATCTACAAGGATCTGAGTGGAGATTCTCAGAACCCTGGGTTCTCGTTTGGCCACCTGTTTCTTCTCACTGTGAAATTATACAAGTGTTAACTTGCTGGTGATGTCAAGGCATTTGCGGGTGTGAGCGTGGCTGTGTGTGTTTGTAAATACCGTTGGCCATTTCTTTCTACTGCCTCGGAAGATGTTTTTGTTCATCGTAACATTTTATGACCTTAAAACAGGTCATCGGGAGCCCGGGTGTTCACAGAGGTTCTTTACACCCTGTGCTTTGATATCCATTACAAGTGTGTCTTTAGAGCATCCCATTGTGCAATCATGGGAAAGGATTTCCAGCTCCACTGGAGAAGCATACAGGGAAATCATATTCATAAGTCTGTTCACCTTTTCCTTCACTTTGCTTTACCAAAATTCTTATAAATGTGATAACTCTGTGTTGTAGAGTTAATACACTGAATGAGTAAGTATTATAGGAAAAAAATGCTGGGTCCCAACTCATGTCCCAGAAACTTACGGGACACTACTCTACACAAATGTCACGTGTTGACAACTGCCAGAATTCAGCTATGGCTCGGGGGTAGGATGGGAGTTGTCAGGGGTTCTGGTCCCTCCCCAGGACAGAGTCACAGCAAGACCAAGGTGATTTAGTGCATGTTGATTACTAATTCTATGGTTAAGATTTCATCCAGCCTAACTTGAGACAAATAAGTATTTCAGCGGAAAGAACTCTCCATAATACATTTGAATGTCACCGAATTAAAAAAGTCACTAAATTCACAGCAGTTACAGGAAAGTGGTAGGGAAAGACTAGGAGAGTGAGAATTCATTCTATCCCTGGTTTTTCTGATCTCTATGCTTGTCCTCCTCCCTTTCTTTGTCCCCTCTTCTCTGTCCCTCTCCTTGAAGGTTTTCCCTTATTTTATTATCATTGCCTTTATTTCCTTATTCCTGAAAACATAAATAGCACAAGGGAGAATGTGTGTCCTCCACCTCCCCCAGAAAAAACTGGACCTTGAACAATAAGCATTATCCCCCATCTTTCCTGAATCCCTTCTACTCCCAGAGTATCTTGAATACTTTAGCTAATGTAGAGAGGCTGAATTTAAGCAAAGGCAGGCAGGACACTATAGTTACAAACAGGTAGTAAATCAACAATTAGGACACAGAGCTGCTAAAAGCTTTCTCAAAGGGACCTAAGGTTACACTGTGAACAAATTAAATTGCCTGCTGCTTCCATCCAGGTGACAGGCAACATACAGTGATAAAAGTCAAGCAAATATACTGTATTGTACTTCTGCCTTTAAAAAACTGTGGCCAAATTTAGAATCCAACATCAAATTTTACACATGATAATTCCCACAAAAAGGGGAGATGAAGACTTGGTGTTGAGCTTCCTGGTCGGACAGGAAGTGTCACGTCGAACTCGACCAGTAAGAATGACGCAACTCACAAAATCTCTTCTCAAGCAGTTTATTCAGGTCCCTTGAAAACAGTCTTCCAAATGCCCGGGCAGACCAACCCACAGGCTAAATACTATATGAACAGCCAATCAAGTAAAGCCACATGGTGCTATCTTAGAGGCCCACGTATGAGGAAGCAAGCCAGATCAGCAGTCTTAGCCAAATATGGACTTGTTTACCACAGAGAGTGCTCACCATCGGGCTGGTGGAAGGCGGAAACCGGCGCCATTTTTAGGGTGCAGCACATCGCAGCTCTCTACAGTTCCTCCTTTTTTATTTTTTCTAAAGTTGGAAGAAGTCCCTGGAAAGGTTTCGTAATCCCCATATCTGGGGATCTGACGGTGGGCCTGAGCCTGTAGGAGGGCGGTGCTCAAACTCTTACCCATCTCTGGGTCAGCCTCCCCACTCTGGACTGCCCTGTCTTAGGTGGCCGAGACTTACCCGTCTACTCCGTCATTGACTTGCCAGACCCTAATATCTGTGGAACGAATACCTCAGTGGGCAGGGACTATGCTCTGTGAAGATTTAAGGCTTCATGGCAGCAAGCCATGCCTGAGGGGACTGGCCCGCCTCAATGGTGACAAGGGCCTGTATAATCATGGCTGCATTACGCTTCTGAGTGGCTCTCATTTTGTAGGTGCACCATAGGCAAACTGGAGAGGCTAGTATCATCAGTATCACCAAAGAGCCTACGCCCGCCCACTCCTTAAGATGATCCATAGCCGTCTGTATCCAGGAAGTCAAACCAGTAGCCAGGCTCAAATCCACCCGAGTGGAGTTGATGTGGACGATTGTCACTCTCAGCTCTCTCATCAAATTTTCAAATTCAGCCGACCAATCCTGTAAGAGGAACTTTGACAATTGTCTAGACAGATTAGCAGCCTTTGTAAAATTTTGATACTGCACCGAAGTAACACACAAACCTTGCATTTTCCACTCACACCCCAATTGTGCTAGTTGCCAAAGAGAATCAATCTGTTCTTGTATTAAATCTATGCGTTGATTAACTATCATAAGGCCTCCTTTGAGATGAGAATTCCTAGAGGTCTGAGTATCCAATGCCTGTGCTACAGTGGCTCAGATGTTATTCAGGGCATTGGCAGTCTGTATAGAACTAGACAAGGCAATAGCTGAGGCAGTAGCCCTCACAGCAGCAATAGTGATGGCAGTAACAAAGCTGCAGTGATGCCAAAATCTCTTTTAAACCTGAATAGCATCATGGTATTAGGGGCTTCTACAGGAACTGGTACATATCGAGGCATTCTAGCCACCACAGCCACAGGAAAGGCTGTGGCATTCCAGCAGAGGGCAGAAAAGCATATGTCCGGAGTGCATATTAACTTTTCTTGACCCAAGGATGCACTCCCATTACTGACAATCCACAGAAAAGGAGGCCAGAGACACACTGGCGAAGCTGAAAAGGTCTTATTGCGGTAGGAATGAAACGAAGAATTCCAAGTACCAGAGCCACTACCGCTAGAAAGATCCAATTTGGTAGCGGACCCTAGGGAAAAATTACCTCTTTGATAAACTCCTCCCCCAAGCATAATGACAGGTCCCAAGTCCATCCAACTTCCATTTACCCCACACAAAAGCCACAAATCAAAAGGATTGGTGGCAGTCTGCTGAGGATCCCTAGTAGATATATCAAGCATTCCTGTACAAGACTTATTCACTATATTACTAATCATGGGGCTAAAGGAAAAATAATCTTGTTGAACCCAAACTGCTCTGCGCTCCTGACATCCAGTCCAGGGAAAAGGTCCTTCCTCTCCTGTGGATCCTCTACAAAAAGGTGCCCAGCGTGGCTGTCTGAGGGTGTCCCTGTCAGAGACTCGTGTGGGCCACCATCCTTCAAGGTGAGAACCATTGCCCAAAAACAAACCACTACCCCTACCCCCAAATCTCAGTTGTGGTAAAAAATCTGCTGACTGCTGAGACAATTTAATGCATTCTGTATCATCTGACCTATTGAAGCTCATTAAAAAGCACAGACTACCCTTCAAGCTGACATTTCTATTACCCTCTATAGGGCTTTTCTGAACCTCAAAGGGAAGGTAGGGTAAGCCTAAGCTTCTATTACTGCTAAATAAGCGTGGAAACACAGTTGCATCATGTCTGAGCGGCATCGGCATTGGGAATATCGACAGGATCCCCCATCTCAGCTCAGTCATTCCTGACATACTCACTGCTACTATCACCAGGATCCCTAGGAAGGTCTTCATGATGAATCTTCCTCACAAGGCATTCAGGCACCCACACTGGATCTTGTTGATCCTGAGGAAAAAACACAAACAGGCCCTCTTGCCCATGTTAGCACGGGGTCAGGCCCTCGCCAAGAGCCTGTCAAAATATCCTTCCACTTCACCATGCCTTTAGGTGGACCATGGGAATCCTGATGTCTGTCCGCTGCTGAGCAGCCTTGAGCATCCAAATTGAAAAAGTTTAAAGTAAATAAGGCTAAAGACATTCTCTCCTTGGGGGTACGGCCTTGGCCTACTCCCCCTTTCTGTTTTTGCAAACATTCTTTCAAGGTGCGATGAGCACGCTCCACAATTCCTTGTCCTTGAGGATTATATGGTAATCCATGATTAAGCTGTACCTCCATCTGGTTGCAGAAGGAGACAAAGGACTGAGCCGTATATGCTGGTCCATTGTCCATTTTCAGCTGCTGTGGTTTTCCCCATGCAGCCCAGGCTTCTAAGCAATGCCCTATGACATTGCGAGCCTTTTCTCCACTCATAGGTGTAGCATGTATGATACCTGAGCAGGTATCCACAGATACATGAATATATTTTAAGGTTCCAAACTCTGAAATGTGGGTAACGTCCATTTGCCAGATTTTGAGTGGCATCAACCCTCTAGGGTTCACTCCCACACTGGGAGGATGATGATGAATCACACACTGAGGACAGTCCAAAACCACTTGTCTAGCATCTGCTCTAGACAAATGGAATTTCTGCTGTAGAGTTTTTGCATTTACATGAAATAATTGGTGAAACTGTCTGGCTTGGTCCAGGAATGAGCTCCAAAAAATGCATTCCATCCTAGTCCATTGATCAGCTTTATCATTACCCTCACTTAATGGTCCAGGTAATCCTGTATGTGCTCTGATATGTTGAATATAAAAACACCTTTTTCTCTGCCAGATTAAAACTTGTAACTCTTGTAATAAGGCACATACAGTACTACTATTCTTAATAGGACCTGCTAATTCTAATACTTTCACTGCGTTGACCACATAGACTGAATCTGAGATCAAATTGAATGCAAATTGACATCTTTTAAACACCTCAATTACTATTTTCAACTCTACTATTTGGGGGCAGCCCGGTTGAAATTGGCATAGCACGGGCTCTTGTCTTTCTATCAAATAGGCTCCACAGCCTGTCTTTGAGCCATCAGTAAACACATTTGGTGACCCTTGAAGTGGTACTGCTGAAGTAACCTTAGGGAATATCACTGGGTGCTCCTTAAAAAATGATAGTAATGGATGCTTAGGATAATGGTTATCAATCACTCCTTCAAAACTACATTGCAATATTGCCCAATCATCTACATTGCCACACAAAATCTTAATTTGATGACTGGAATAGGGCACTATTACACTGGCAGGAGCAACTCCAAAAGACTGCAAGCATTGTTGGATACCATTCAAGGCTAAAGCAGCAACTGCAGTGGGATAATGTTCTATGGAATTTTTTGGAGAAATCATTGAATAGGTCCATAATAATGGTCCGTCCTGCCATAAGAATCCTGTAGGTTGACCATAGGTGGCAAATATGCACAATGCAATGGGCTTTCCTTCCTGCCATCTCTTTAGGAAGGCACTCTGCAACCTTTCTTCCACTTTACATAAAGCTTTTCTTGCTTCTACTGTTAATTGCCTAGGAGAATTAAGTGCTGAATCACCTTTCAAAATATCATATAGGGGTCTTATTTCATAATTTGGTAGCTTTAAATAGCCTCTTACCCAATTGATATCTCCTAACAACCTTTGAAAATCATTTAGAGTCTTTAAATTATCTTTTCTTATCTCAATATTTTGAGGTATTATCTTTTCAGGTCCAACCTTCGCTCCTAAATAATCAACCACATTTTCCTTTTGAACCTTATCAGGTGCAATAAACAACCTTTTCTTTTTTAATAATTGAACTAATTCTTCATAGGCCCGATCTAACATTTGCTCACTCTTAGCTGCCAGTAAGATATCATCCATATAATGAACACATCCTAAATCTGGAAAATTCTTTCTCAAGGGAGCAATGGCTTCCCCCACATACAGTTGGCACATAGTGGGGCTGTTTGCCATGCCCTGAGGTAATACTACCCATTCAAACCGCTGATAAGGTTCTTCATGGTTACAGGATGGAACAGTAAATGCAAATCTCTCACTATCTTTGGCACACAAAGGGATGGAGAAAAAACAATCCCTTATATCTATAACTATTATGGGACATGAGGCTGGCAAAGATGATAAAAGCGGCAAGCCGCGTTGCACTGGGCCCATAATCTGCATTTGTTGATTTATGGCATGCAGGTCATGCAACAATCTCCATTTTCCAGATTTCTTTTTAATGACAAAGATAGGTGTATTCCAGGGAGATACATATGGTTTTATATGCTTTAAAGACATCTGTTCTTCCACCAACTCTTTGGCCGCATTCAATTTTACAGAGGAAAGTGGCCACTGAGGAACCCATACTGGGTCCTCCGTCTTCCAAGTTATGGGAATGCCCTCCTCAGTGGCCCCTAGGAAAAACCCAGGCCCTGTCTCTTTTGTCTTTGCTGCATAGATATGGGACTCTTCCGTCCCTGCAAATATTTTCCTATTCCAAAGCCTGGAGCATATCCCATATCTTGCATCATACGCTGGGCTGAATCAGAATAGTCATTACTCAGTTTAAATCCCATATCCTTTAAAAGGTCTCTTCCCCAAAGAGAAACAGGGAGCTCAAGTACATATGGCTGCATTTCTTCTGAGTGGCCTTCTTGATCCTGCCACTTTAATAATCTTGCACTCATATCTGGAGTCTTAGCATAACCCAAGCCTTGAAGTGTTTGAGAAGAGGCTTGTACGGGCCAACCTGAAGGCCAGTCTTTCTTTGCTATAATACTCCTATCTGCCCCAGTATCCAAAAGGCCCAGGATCTTTTTACCATCAACTTTTAACTCCAAGATGGGGCGTTGGTCCAAATCCAAGGAGAGAAAAGTCAGATCTGTGACCGTGGACCCAAAACCATCTTTTCCTCTCTCTCGATCCCTTGCCGCATAGCGATCATGTAAGCTCGGCAAAATGACCAACTGAGCAATTCTGTCTCCAGGAGAGATAGCTGTTATACCACAGAGGGGGAGGCTACCATGATCTTAACCACTCCTGTATAATCTGGATCTATAACTCCAGGATGGACAATAAGTCCTCTCAAGGCTGATGATGACCTCCCTAACAGCAAACCAACTGTACCAGGTTCAAGGGGTCCTTTAAAATCTGTTTCAATTAACTGGACCCCCATTTGGGGCATTAATACGAGTCTGATGGTGGAGCAGAGGTCCAATCCTGCTGAGCCTGCAGTGGCTCTCCGCGGTCTCTCGGATGGCGGAGGGTTGGCCATCTCTCTTGATTCTGTTCTTTGTCCTGATTCTCTACTGCCCCATATATTTGTGGGCCCTGGGGTCGTGGGCCCCGCTGTCCGTTTTTTTGGATGAGCGCCACCATAACCTTGAGTTAAAGGCTGGCCATGGATGTCTGTCACTGAATGGCATTCATTAGCCCAGTGGTTCCCTTTTTAACATTTTGGGCATAACCCCGGCCGCCTGGGGCGTTGTACACTTCCTGTACTTTCTGTACTCCTTCCCCCGGGGCACTGTCTTTTAAAGTGTCCCATCTTGCCACACTTAAACTCCTGAACTTCCTCCACCTTTTCTGGTCAACTGTACTACTGCGGCAGCAAGACCAGCATTAGTTAACGGCCCTCCAAGTTCTCTACACACTTTCATCCAGGCTTCTAGCCCTTTGTTCTTGTAAGGGGTGATAGCGGCTCTACACTCTTTGGTGCATTGCTCATAGACCAACTGTTTTATTAGTGGCATAGCAGCATCCGGGTCACCAAAAATCTTCCCTGCTGCTTCCACCAATCGTGCCACAAAGTCTGAAAAGGGCTCCATGGGGCCCTGTATAATCTTAGTTAAGTTCCCACTCACCTCTCCTTTGTTAGGAAGGGATTTCCAAGCCTTGATAGCTGTCTGGTTTATTTGTTCATAAACCTGATTGGGATATCCTGTCTGCTGGTTGGCAAATCTCCCCTGCCCAAGCAGCATATCTCTATCCCAGGCTGGATTTCCATTTCTCTGATTAATGGCTGCTTGCTCAGTGGCATACTCAATCAAGAAAGCTTTCCAGTCTAAGTATTGCCCTGGACTTAAGCAGGCGCGGGCCAGGCCACTCCAATCACTCGGAGTCATACAATGTCTGCTTAATGCTTCCACTTGAGCCAATGTAAAAGAAGCGGTAATGCCATAGGTACAAACCGACTCTGCAAGGGATTTAACTACTTTAAAATCAAGCAGTTCCTCATACCTATTCCCTTGTGGGTCTTGGTATACCGGATAGGCAAACTGTAATTCTGTTCTTACTTGTGTCCACATCCCCGGGCAGAAAGATCTCCCTACTTTCAGGGACTGAACAGGCTGATCTATCTGAACGGCTTCTGGGTATGGAGGGGGAGTTGAAGGCGCCACGGCAACGGCTTCACTTACACCGACCGCCGCCAACATGTCTTTCTCTTTTACCTTTTTCTTTTCCCTTTTTCTAATAGCAGTCCTCTCTAACTGTTCTATTAGAGCGTGTAGCTCCCCTTCAGAATCTGTGCCCTCTGAGTCCTCAAAATCTCTAAAATCTCTAAGATCGGGATAGAGAGGGACCCTCTTTTTGCTTCCCTTTTCACTGTCTGCCTGCTCAGATCTTTCGCCTTTGTTACTTCCCTTTTCACTGTCTGCCTGCTCAGATCTTTCCCCTTGCAGCAGTTCCAAGGCTGATTCTCCCTCCTTGATTGCGTTACAGCATCTCTGATCTTCTAAACAATTCCTCACCATCTTCCAAATCGGTCTTACTCCATGCTTCAGAGTACCTTGCACCCAAGCAAAATCCAAGTCTCTGCCTAATTTGTCCCAGCAGGATACCGTAAGATTCCCAGACACTGCAAACCACGGAGCCACGGAGTCGCATTCATTCAAAAATCTCTCTAGGGTAGACTTCCTAAGTTTCAAATTTCTAGCTAAAAGTAGCTCCTGAAGAGCCAGAAAAATTGGATGTGACTGAGACAATCCCATGATTAAAAATTTACTTTCGGTTTGCAGTTTCCCCGCGAAACTTTACCTTTTGTTCGCAATTCCCGAGAAACTTTATTGTCCCAATTTATCCCGGGAACTTACCAGTGCACTGCCCCTGACTGCAGGAGTTCTGAGTCTTTTCTGGTTCCCCGTACGGGTCACCACTTGTCGCGTCGACCTCGACCAGTAAGAACGACGCAACTCACAAAATCTCTTCTCAAGCAGTTTATTCAGGTCCCTTGAAAACAGTCTTCCGAATGCCCAGGCAGACCCAACCCACAGGCTAAATATTATATGAACAGCCAATCAAGTAAAGCCACGTGGTGCTATCTTAGAGGCCCACGTATGCGGAAGCAAGCCAGATCAGCAGTCTTAGCCAAATATGGACTTGTTTACCACAGAGAGTGCTCACCATCGGGCTGGTTGAAGGCGGAAACCGGCGCCATTTTTAAGGCATGGCACGTCGCAGCTCTCTACAAGGAAGGTGTCCAGGAAACCCACAACTCCAAAGCCCAGGAGCCACACAGTTCTTTTAGGTGGAACAGTGTTCCAAGGAAGAGTATCCTGAGACATGGGAGCCCAGGAACCATACAGCTTTGAGGTGGGACTTGGGAGCCCATGGGGGGGGATGAACCCAGGAGAGAAGGGAAGAATCCAGGAGTGACTGCCTCAGCCTCCAGGAGAGGACAGCAGACACCTGGGCAAACACAGCCTTTATAAAAGAGTTTTGAGGTGGTGGAGCTTTCTAGGGCAGAGATTTCCAGAGTGAGGATTGGTAGGATTTCAAGTCCTGAGCTTGGGGGAGCTTAGGGATTGGTGGGGTTTTGTTCAGACTTTTCACCTAAAATTAGCATAAATTCACTGTGGGGTGGAGATAGCGTTTGTGACAATTAGAGACTGAAACTGCCATTCTGACAGTTAGAGAGGTGTGGGGGAGGGGTCTATAACTCATGCCTTGGGGAGTTTAAACAAATTTGAACTCTAAGATACACAAAACAACTTCCTTAACTAAACTATACAGTTATACTAAGAGGTCAGATTCCTAGTCCTGGTCCCTGGCTGGCAGTGCCAGACCTGGTAAAGCTCCCTTCTTCTGCTAGTTTATACATTGTTGCTACAGAGAAGGCCATGGAGCTCATAGCTCCAGTTGAACAAGTCTCCCTCCCTCTGAGTTCCCTGTCAGGAGCAGCCTTAACTGAAGACTCCATTGCTGGTGGCCCCAGTTCCCCCCCACCTTTTTTTTCCAGGCATCTGATCTCAGGTCCCAGATGTGGAGATTTAGCCTCAACTGCCCTGGAGTCCTGAGGTGTTGGTGTCTGGAGGTTACAGGGGACAACAGCTCAACTTAAAAGATCCAAGCACTCTTTTCATGGACCACAGGGGATGGCACACAGGGGAGCTGCAGAGCTGAAGAGGGGCTACCCAGGGAACCATGTAGGGAGAGCCCAGAAGCAAAACTTGAAGGATCCAGGTCTGGCTACTGAAGCTTCTCAGTTGGAGGCCTGGACACTTTCCTGCAAAGTATACAAACTTTAAAAGTGTAGAAAGTTAATAAAGGGAGTCTTCCCTGCTGTTTGAGTCTTGTGAACAGCCTACACTTGCTACTACTACCTTTTTAGAACAGGACGCAGTCCTTGAGTAATCTACACTCAGCAAATGCCACTATCTGGCATTCCCATAAGTGGATAGTGACATCCCTCTGACTTCCAAACAATTAAGGCATAAATCAATCTTAACGAATCTTCCTGGTGATGCTGAGATGTCAGTCTGCAGTGTTTCGTACTTGATACAAATTCAAGAGAGAAGACCAGGAAGAAACTGACATTCATTCAAGCGTCTGTTGACTGTGGGCCCATGAGGTCCACTACAGACTTTCAACACGTGGAATTGCCAACAAGAACTCAGGCCCAGCAACAAAATTCCCACATTATCAAATCAGGCATTCTTCATGTAGGAGATCCATAGTCTGATAGAGAACCTAGACCGAAATCCCAACATTTAATTAAGAAGTACTGTCCAGGCAGTTACTGGTATGTTCTTTCTTAGTTTTGGAAGCTGCAGGCTCTGCACTTCCT
>CAJQZJ010032828.1:416317-453558 GCA_907164525.1 Lophiomys imhausi
GGTTTGTTACTGAGATGTAACTTGAAGAAAAAAAAATAAAGTATTTATAAAAAAAAAAAAAAAAAAAAAAAAGAAGTCACCTTTGCTTGGTAACAGCAAAATTCTCTGGTATTGCACCCACTATGCAAAGTCACTCGAGTGAACTCTTGCCAAACTCAAGAACTTATTGACATCACACAATAAAACAACAGTGAACAAAACCACACAGATAAGGAGTAAAATGGACCAGTTCAGGGAAGAAGGTGGCAAGTTCCGAGTAACAAATGCAAGTGTATAACACAGTTTCTAACCTGAAACTCCAGGAGCTAATAAAGAACCTATCACCATAATCCTGCTAATCATGAATTCCTAAGGTTTTATGGAGTAATTTCTGCCTACTTCCCCTCTATACACATCCCAGAATGTAATGTGCCATTTCAGTAGATTCCCCTCCTTTTTCCACTGTGACCTTCTTTTAGTTAATGCTTTACAAATCACTCTAGGAAAAAAAGAAAGAAGCCTGACCAGATTGCATCTTGGATGACTCCCAAAGTCTGCATACTAAAAGCTTAGATCCAAGCCTGGCATTATTAAGAAGTGGCAGAACCTTTAAGAACCAGGACCGCAAAGGAGCTTTGGGGTCATTTGGAGCATGTCTTTGGTTGAAGGAGATAGTATGATCCCAGACCCTCCCTCTTCCTCTCTATTTTACTTCCTGACTATGAGGTGATATTTTTTTTTTTCTGCTCTACACTCCCTGATGTGATGCAAGGCTTCACCATAGGCCCAAAGCAGTAGCTGAAACCTTCAAAGTTGTGAGCCAAAATAAACCTTTCTGCTTAAAAAATGGGTATCACAGGTACTTGTTATAATATGATGGAAAGGGAACTAAGATAGACTAATTAACATAGTTTATCAAATCTTATCAGCATTGTCTACACTACAGCTCTGACATTTTTCTTAGTTACTTCCCTATATTTTTTCTTCCTATTGCCATTTGTCATCTAGGGATTTTTAAGTTGTTCACGCATATAATCTGTAAGTGGCCACAACAGTCATCCTCCTTGGTCCTAAAGTGCAACAGTACATGCAATCAGGATAGCTCAGCATGTGTTCACTGGTAACATTGACTTGTGCTCAAGAGAAAAATTGAATTTGAGAGACATTCCAGGATGAATATATTCTTGAAATGGTGTTTACATTGTGTCCCAAATGCCAATAAAGCAAATAACATACATTTTGTCTACTGAGCAAAATACTGTATATAATTAAAATAGTCCCTTATCCTCTCTGTATACATATATATATACACACACAGATATTCATATATATATATATATATATATATATAGTAAAAAAAAAACCTTAATTTTAGGACTAGTCTATGAAAGCTGTTTTATTTAATCTTTTAACATTTACACTTAAGCCTCTCAAGCCATAAAAATAATGTATATTTACACACATCTTTTCATATTCCAGCAATTCCACCACTAGGTTTATTCAAAGAAATGAAAATATATGCCCATAAAAAGATATACAAGTATTTTTAGAATAGCTCTATTCACATAGCCTAAGAATTGGAAACAAACCAAATAACCATCAACAGGAGGATTAGGAAATATAGTGTGCTATATTTTCGCACAAAAGAGTACTATTCAGCAGTAAAGAAAAACAAGCATGATGCACACAGCTACACACAACTGAATTTCAAAGAATGAAACCTAATATTGGTGGAAAAAGTTCAACACAGAGAAGTATATCTTACATGATACTATTTATATGACACTCAAGAATAAAGAAACTGTTCTATAGCAAAAACACATAAAAATAACTGGCTGAATGTGGGAGGAGAAATACTGAGAAGGGAGGTTCTAGGGTGAAGAAAGTGTTCTTTGTCTTAAAAGGAGTGACTGTTGTGTGGACATATACACATCTATGCATGCAATTCTAGTAAATTTGACAATCCAAGCTAGATCTCAATTATAACAAAGATTTAAAAACAGTAATATCCTAATTAAGGCAGCTGGATCCAAGATGGCAGCAGCCCACATGGACCCATTTTTAAAGCAGGGAAAACAGCCATAAAGCCACAGAGTTATAAGATGCTGAGCAAAAATCTGAGTGACTCCAACACGCTGGGTTTCACCCAGCTACCCAGGGATTATTAAAAGTCCCTGGGCAGGAAAGTTCATAGCATTAAGTGCCTTCAAAAAGAAAATTGTGACAGCTCATATTAGTGAATTAACAGCTACACTGGGTGAATTGGGAAAAAAAAAAAAAAAAAGGAGGCAAACATTCCCAAGAGGAGTAGAAGGCAGGAAATCATCAAACTTAGGGCTGAAATCAACAACTTAGAAACAAAAAGAACTGTACAAAGAATCAATGAAACCAAGAGTTGGTTCTTTGAGAAAATCAACAAAATAGAAAGACCCTTAGCCAAATTAACTAAAAGGCAGAGGGGAAAAAACCAATATCAACAAAATCAGAAATGAAAAGGGAGAAATAACAACAGACATTGAGGAAATCCACAGCATCTTTAGGTCCTACTTTAAAAATCTATACTCCACCAAATTTGAAAACTTAAGTGAAATGGACAATTTTCTTGATAGATTCCACCTACCGGAGCTAAATCAAGATCAGGTTAACAGATTAAACAGCCCTATAACCCCTAAGGAAATAGAAACAGTCATTAAAAATCTCCTAACTAAAAAAATCACAGGGCCAGATGGTTTCAGCACAGAATTCTACCAGACCTTCCAAGAAGAGCTAACATCAATATTCTTCAAACTCTTTCACCAAACAGAATCAGAAAGAACACTGCCAAACTCATTCTATGAGGCCACAGTCACCCTGATTCCTAAACCACACAAAGACCCAACAAAAGAAAGAGAACTTCAGACCAATCTCCCTCATGAATGTAGATGCAAAAATACTTAATAAAATACTAGAATTCAAGAACACATCAAAAGTATCATACACCCTGATCAAGTAGGCTTCATCCCAGGAATGCAGGGATGGCTCAACATATGAAAGTCTATTAAAGTAATTCACCATATAAGCAAGATGAAAGAAAAAAAAAACACATGATAATCTCACTAGATGTGGAAAAAGCATTTGACAAAATCCAACACCCCTTGAGGCTAAAAGTTCTGGAGAGAACATGCATACAAGGACCATAACTAGAAATAATAAAGGCAATATATAGCAAGCCAGTGGCCAACATCAAATTAAATGGAGAGAAACTTGAAGCGTTTCCTCTAAACTCAGGGACAAGACAAGGATGTCCACTTTCACCATATCTCTTCAATATAGTATAGAAGTTCTTGCTAGAGCAATAAGACAACTAAAGGAGATCAAGAGGATACAAATTGAAAATAAAGAAGTCAAATTATCCCTATTTGCAGACGATATGATAATATACATAAGCGACCCCAAAAACTCCACCAGAGAACTCTTACAGCTGATAAACACCTTCAGCAAGGTGGCTGGATACAAAATTAACTCAAAAAAAAAATCAGAAGCCCTTCTTTATACAACAAACAAATGGGCTGAGAAAGAAATAAGTGAAACAACACCCTTCACAATAGCCATAATTAATATAAAATACCTGGGGGTAACTCTAACCAAGCAAGTGAAAGACCTGTATGATAAGAATTTCAAGTCCCTGAAGAAGGAAATTGAAGAAGATATCAGAAAATGGAAAGATCTCCCTTGCTCATGGATAGGTAGGATCAACATAATAAAAATGGCCATCCTACCAAAAGCAATATATAGATTCAATGCAATTCCTATCAAAATACTAACACAATTCTTTATAGACCTGGAAAAAGCTATTCACAATTTCATATGGAAAAACAAAAAACCCAGAATAGCTAAATCAATCCTGTACAATAAAAAAACATCTGGAGGTATCACCATCCCAGATTTCAAGCTGTACTACCAAGCAATACTAGTAAAAACAGCATGGTACTGGTATAGAAACAGACCAGTAGATCAATGGAATTGAATTGAAGACCCAGAAATGGACCCACACACCTATGGCCACCTAATTTTTTACAAAAAAGCCAAAACTGCACAATGGAAAAAGGACAGCATATTCAACAAATGGTGCTGGTCCAACTGGATGTCCACTTGTAAAAGAATGAAATTAGACCCATACTTATCACCTTGTACAAAACTTAAGTCCAAGTGGTCAAAGACCTTAACATAAGGCCGTCACACTAAATCTACTGGAAGAGAAAGTGGGAAAAACCCTCAAACTCATTGGCACAGGTGACAACTTCCTGAACAGAACACCAACAGCTCAGGACCTAAGACCAACAATCAATAAAAGGGACCTCATGAATAAAAAGCTTCTGTAAGGCAAAAGACACTGTCATTCGAACAAAACGGCATCCTACAGATTGGGAAAAAAATCTTCATCAATCCCACATCTGACAGAGGGCTAATATCCAAAATTTACAAAGAACACAAGAAATTAAATGCTAAGAAACCAAATAATCCAATCAAAAAATAGGGAACAGAGTTAAATGGAGAATTCACAAAGGAGGAATCCCTAAGGGCTGAGAGACACTTAAAGAAATGCTCAGCATCCTTAATCATCAGAGAAATGCAACTCAAGATGACACTGAGATTCCATGTCACACCTGTCAGAATGGCTAAGGTCAAAAGCTCAAATGACAGCACATGCTGATGAGGGTGTGGAGAAAAGGGAACGCTCCTTCTCTGCTGATGGGAGGGCAGGCTTGTGCAACCACTATGGAGGTCAGTCTAGAGATATCTTAGAAAACTTGGAATAGCTCTGCCTCAGGACCCAGCCATACCACTTCTGGGTATACACCCAAATGACTCCTCACAGAATCACAGGGAAGTTTCCTCATCTATGTTCATAGCAGACTTATTTGTAATAGCTAGAAACTGGAAACAACCCAGATGTCCCTCAACTGAAGAATGGATTAGAAAACTGTGGTACATCTACACAATGGAATATTACTCAGCTATCAGAAACAAAGAAATTATGCAATTTGCAGCCAAATGGATGGAACTAGAGAAGCTCATCCTGAGTGAGCTAACCCAGACTCAGAAGGATGCACATGGCATCTATTCACTTATAGTCGGATTTTAGCTATATAGTACAGGATATCTATACTACAACCTACGCACCAAAGGGAACATGGACATAGACTTTTTTATTTTTTTTAGTTTTCTCTCCCTGGCAATGAGACACTTTTCACTGGTGGTACTGCCTTGTAGGCCCCCAGTGTATGAGGAGGCTCTTGGCCCTCATATGACTATTGAACTGGGGCAAGGGACTGTTATGTAGAGACAGTCAACTCCAGAGGAGTGGGATGGAAGGTTTAGCGGGTAGAGGGTGGGAGGGTGGGGCTGGGAAGTGGGGAGAGGGGACAATATGAGGGAGATGTAACCTGAAGCAACAAATAAATACATTTATTTAATTTAAAAAACAGTAATATCCTATTGGCATTTCTGGAAATAAATTTCACATATCAAGTGAGTCTCTACTGAGGCAATTTTGAAAATTTCACTCTTTGAAGTTACATATAAGTTCATCACTAATTCAGTCATTCCATGTCTTCCTGTCATTTTTAGTTAAACCAGAACTATCTCCTGTAGATTCTCCACTAAAAACCCACTAGAGAACCCACTGATGATACTTGAGCCCCATCTGATCCACAGGCACTAGCAGAAAAAAGGATAGGGGTCCATGCCTGAGTTATAGCATCTACCACACTGAGTTACAGCATCTGCCATATATCACCATTGCCTTCCCTCCATTTGTAACAGGCCCCATGTTCACCAACTCCAATTCAGAAAACAGGAAGTGCTGAGTCAATAAATCATTAAATACTCTAGGCATAACTGGGTTCCTGGGATGAGCTCTAAACCTTGATTGAAATTTCTCCATTAAATCAAACAGAGCAAGGTGATTTTGTAATTAGCCATAAATAACGTTGCCACCTTCATACCTTCAACAGAAACTAAAATATAAAACCTGTTGGCAAAGAGATAGGGCCCAGATGGCCAAAAACTATGCATGGTGACAGCTTTAATAATGGAAGAGCAAGACCAGACTTAAGAAAATCATCATGATTTTTAAAATATTATTTATTTTAGTTTTTGAGTTTATAATTGTATCGCATACCTTTCCCATTCTTTCCTTCAAACCCTCCCACCTGCTCTCTTTCCAATTCATGTCTTCTTTTTACATTAGTTGTTGGTATATGTGTCTGTGAATATTCCTAAATACATTAAATATGACTTACTCAGTCTGTATAATGTTACTTTATGTATATTTTCAGAGTTGACCATTTGGAAGTGGATAAAAATTGGAGTGCTTTTCTCCGAGGAAGACATTTTCTTCCATTCCCACCATTCCTTAGTTGCCTGTAGTTCTTTGTGTATGGCTCGGAGTCCTTCTGAGCTTTACACCTTCCAAGTTAGCATGTCTGTTATTGTCGCCCTTGCTCAGCACCTGTTTAGGCAGTCACGTTGGTGAGACTTTATGGCTGTAGCTTCTGATGTCATAAGAAGACACCATCTCACAGAAAACTCCTTGATCCTCAGGCTCTTACAATCTTTTTGTCCCCTCTTCCGCAATGATCCCTGAAACTCGGTGCCTTGTAGATGTCCATTGGGTCTGCTCCACAAGTCTGCATTTTAATTGGTTGTGGTTTTCTGTAATGTTTTCTATCTGTTGTAAACAGAAGTTTCCTTGATGATGTGTAAGATGGAGGAGATCTCACAAGGCTACACACACACACAAATGAATAAATATAATAATAATATTTTAGAGGAAATAGAAGGACAGAACGTAGGAGGGGTTGGAGAATGGATGTAGACGATGTAAACACGTGAAACTCTCAAAAACAAAGTTAAATTAAAAAATAAAAGAAAGAAAATGGACATTGCTTTAAAAAAAAAAAGAAAATGTCAGTGCCAGTGGAAATTCTCACTCAGGAACAATAGGACCTGAAAAGGTAAACATTTCAGGCCAAGAATAGAGGACATTCCATAGGCGCACTGGGGGAAGGGACCATATCTGTTGCCATTGCATATATTTTTATGATCTGTATAACTATGGTATTTTCTTTTTTACTACCAATGCAAACACACTGAATATTTATATTTCTTATATTTAATTTATATTTCTTTGTCAGCTCTAATTGCTTATCAGTTTGTGAAGCAAATGCTGGCAGGAGCCTCAAGATAATGCAGGCTTAAATGTCATAATTGGGGTGAACTGCATGGGTCTTTAACTTCTGATTTGGGATACAACCATGCTCAGTATTTTCAAGTAATAGCAAAAAAAAAATTAGAATCACAGTGAAAACTAGTATTTCTTCTCAGGATTAAAATCTAATCAATAAATGAATCTACTTTTTTCACTCTGCTTAAGAATGCCTAAATTATTTTCATTAGGTCACAGTAGAAGCCCTAACCTATTTATGAAATAAAAATTGTTGAAATTAAGATGTGAGCTTGTTTCCCACAAGGTCAGTTTGGCAGATGGTGTTGGTGCCCCAGATTTGGTGGCCTGCTGCAAGCAATGGCCAGCTTGTTCCCTTGGGGCTTTCTGTCTGCTCTTGACAAGCAGGCTTGAAGCACTGGAAAGTTCATATCTTCGGAAGCATATTCCAGCCAGTGAGGAGAGAGAATTGGTGGATTACAACCCCAGATTGTCCTGTCTTCGTGGGGTGACTCTGAGGTGTATTCAGCTCTCTGCCTACTAGTGCTGTCCAGGGGTACCAAGCCCTGGAGGCCTATGGTGTATCTTGTAGTCAGTACACACCATGCTAGCTTCTCTGTCATCCCTGCCTTCTAAGGCAGCAGTCAGCACATCCCAGTCAGCACTCCACAGCCTGCTGCATGCTTCTGCCACCCAAACATTTGCAATTTATCTGGACCTCAACTGTAGACCCAAGTTTGGGTTCCCATATTGTAAGTTTGTTTAGACCAAAGCCCTGATCTTGATAAAAAAAATTCTGTGTTTGGGGAAAAAATAATATACTGAGAATCTACCTCTAGATATATAAAAATAGCAGTGGGAGAGTACTTGCCCATTGAACTGTAGAAAGCAAAAATTCTTATAAAGGGGAAGACTCTAGATTTACATTCTAATTAGAGAGGTTTTGCTAATAGACAATGACCGGTTGCCTGACAATATGCTTATAAAGCTCATAATATTTTATCAACTATGTTGCAAAAATAAATCCTTATACTGTTAACCTTCCTTTAGAACACATAAGTGTATGATATGTCCAGCAACAAGTCAGGAACCCATCAGACATAGCATAAATTTTAAATAGAAAACCTTCCTGGAGACATTCTTTTCAGATTTCAGACCCTGCAAGCCAGCATATTAGGTAGAAATGGACATTTATTTCAGGAGTGTCCTCAGGGGGTTCTACTAGAATTCTTAAGTGACTGATGGTTTCATTTTGCCTATCTGAAAAAGCTAAAGTTATGTGTTGGAGGTGGATAATACAAGTCCATTGCTTTTTATTCACCTTCAAAGAGGAAAGACAGCCATTCAAGTTGGTGAACAATGCGGACAAAAGAGCATTTGGGGCAGCCAGGAGTGGTCTCCTCTCAAAGGATTTCTACCAAGCAGCGAGAGCATGAACACTGGGAACTTGGACTGGGAGTTAAAAGCTTGAGTGGTGTCCCCAGTCAGCACCAACACTCTGTGTGACCCTGACAGGCAGTGTGACTTTTGTGTTTGGCCTTGGTTTCTTTCTGAAATTAGAAAATCCCTCTCTCTTTACTTCTTGAGACTAACAGCAAAGCTAATTTACTATTCAAATTGGTGGTGGGAATTGTCAAAGTCAGGGCTGTGATAATCTCCTAGCCCTTGAATTTGACCTAACTGATGGATACTGGTTTGAGAAATTATGCTTTTTGTAATTCAAAGGCCTCTTAACCTAAACCCTCTAAGTAATTTTCATAATTGCTTACTAGCAGAAGTCAGAAAATACATCTTTTTTTCCAGAAAAATAAATCCAGAACCTAGGAATTTAAAATGAAAAAGGAAGAAATACATAAAACCACACAAGGCATTGGTGGCTAGACAATAAACTTAGCAGCACAGATTTTTAAAGGATGTGTGCTCTTATCAGCAGACCAGCTGGAAGTAGATATAACTGATATTGTGATCTCAGCAGTAATCTGTATGGGGGGGGGGCAGAGGTGAGATTTTAAGCCCATCTCTAACTTTGTGTCTCTTTTCACCAATGTAGATAAATATATTATCAGGTTTCTTACCTGTAATTATCATTGTTATAACAAAATACGTGAAGCTAGGTAATGTGTATGGAAAAGTGCATTTAAGTCTGTGTATTTGGTTATTTGGTATATTGCATTCAGCTCACTCAAAGATATGAGAAGAGCACTGACTCCAGTGAGGACCTCAAAGAAGATAACATCACAATGGCAGGTGCCCCATATAAGAGAGAGGAGACCGTGTTGCAAGACAGCAAGATAGAGAGTGAAAAGAGGAAGTCTTCCTCTTTTTATAATTATTCATTCTCAAGAACTAAAAAGGGTCTCACAGCAATTGCCTTAATCTCTTCCATGGATAGTACTTTCAATGATTTAATAACCCAGTAACCTCTCAATAAGGTCCACCTGTTAATACACCATTCTGAGAAGCAAGATTCCAAATACACAAAGCTGTGGTGAACAGTCCACCCCCAAACACCAGAGATGGATTACTCTCCTTTCACAAGTCAACCATAAGACCTGTGCCCTAACTTGCCTCACCTCATTCACCACAGGCTGCTGCCCTTAGAACTCTCCTCAACAAAACAACTGTAGACATATAATGCCTCAACCTGCAGAAGAAAATACTGTTTCCGATTCATAGATAAAGTAAGACTCATAAATATCCAACAATGTGTTAGCCAGGACTCCAATTCATGCTTATGGATCTCTAAAACACAAGTAAAATTTCCCCTTTCAAATGTTATTCAGTTTACTTTTTATTGCACAATAATGTTCACTGTAACACAAAATAGAAAGATCTATAAAAAAAAAGGTAAAGTTCCTGGAGGGGCTTAATGCCTCTCCCTTAGCTAAAGAGTTATTGACAGATGATGATAATGGCTTCTAAGAACATGAGAGTCAATTTTCTATAAGGATGTAAAGCCCTGGTTGGTCAACCACACTCTATTGGATAGCGCCCACCCAGGAGTAAATGGACACCACAAATGGAACTCTGTGGGTTGTTTTAAAAAGAGCATGAAGTTGGGGAAGGACTGTAGGAGGTGGATCTGGAAGGAGTTAGGAGGAGAACTGGAGGGAATATCATCAAAATACATTGATATTTTCAAGTCTAAATAAAATCTTTAGGTTTATAAATATAGGATATGAAAGAAATTATTTAAGTTCAGAACTTTAGACACATCAAGATAGATGATTTTTTTCTTCAAGATTGCCTGATACAAATAGGCTAAACATTATATGTGTAACTTTTATATATGGTTTTCTTAATTGTTTCATATTTTCTTATTTTTTTAGTATATAAGTTAAAAATTTAGCCTTTTTATTAGACAAAAGGAGGGAATTGATGGGGTAGTGTTAAGCATTCTAAATGTTAATTAATTGGTCCTGCTTGTTGTCTGTTTCAAGTTACATCTCAGTCACAATCCCTTCCCTACTCCCCCTTCCTGTCACACCCTTCCACCCTCTTCCCCCCAACAGCTCCCCTGTTCAGTCCAAGAAATGGTTCCTTCTCTTATAACAGTAAATACTATACAAAACAACAGAAATAAATACACCACATTTATGAGAGTTAAATGGCCCAGCATACATTCTCAATGTCCAGTACATACATATTTGGCCCCTGACTTTAACATTCTACCATCTAACCATCTCCATGAGTTTAAAGTTCTATATCTGACTCAGCTTTCATACTAACTTGCATCACAATTTTAAAAACATCTTCTTAGATCCAGAACACCCTCTTGATTCCTAAACAACTCAAAATTTAACTATGAGACTCTAGCTATCTATTTTTCAACCACCTCAGAGACCTGAGTGGGATAAATATATCTGATTATGTAGGAAGTGCAGGGCCTGCATCATCCAAAACTAAGAAATGACATAACAGTGGCTGCTTGGACAGTTCCCGTTTTCTCTCCATACATTAAAGCATCAATCTTCAGTCTTTTGGTCCCATTTCTCTGACAGACATTGATTGTAGAGCAAGAATTATAAAGGACTTACCTACCCTGTCTTGGCAGAGCTAGGCTATCGACTTACCTGCTACCAAGTTTTGTCCTTTTTGGACAGCAGTCTGTCTACAGTTGAAGCAAGGGGTTTTTCATGCCAAGAGATAGGCTTGCCACTAATTCAACCATCTCACACTGGAGATTCTTCGATGCTCATCTTCTACTTGGAGTAGAATAGGGGGTGCTGTCAGGAGCTGATATGTCTCGATATCAAAAAAATCTTAATTTAAGAAAACATCTTTGAATGCCATATTCTGCAGATCTCTTGTGGTTTTTGAAGATGCCCTATCTATCTCTTATATTTAGATAAGCAAATGTTGCTTGTCTCTTAACAACTTGATTACTGAGTAGCTTAGAGAATATCTGTGATAGACTGTCATAGTAGCTAACAAAATGACACGCTTACATGACTAGGAGTTTGTTTTTCTTAACTATCCTAAACGGTTTAAGATGGTTGGTATCAAGAGGCCAGAGCTTCACATTTCATTTTTAAGTATCACTAGGTACAATACCTTTAAGAAGTGTTACCTTTAATTTTGTATCAATATACAAAGATCAATACCAATGTGGCCAAATACACTCTTAATTTTGTATCAATATACAAAGATCAATGCCTATGTAGCCCAATACAATCTTAATATTACGTCAATATACAAGGGTCAATACCATTGTGGCCAACTATAATCTTAATTTTGTATCAATATACAAAGATCAATACCGCTGTAGTCCAATACAAAATTTTGCACAATGTACAATGGTCAATACCACCTTAGTCAAATATACTACTAATTTTGAATCAATATACAAAGTATAAGGGCATATTCAATAATCTGTCCCTTCTTCTTGGTCCTTCCCATACTATGTCTATGTCCCATTTTTCTCAAGTCTGTGGACTCCTACATAGGAGAGAAAGAAGAATACAGAAAAGGAAAAGAAGGGAGTCCCTGGGTCTAACCTCCAAAACCCATTTAACAATACCATTTAACAGCTTGTAGTCTCTTCCCCTAAATAACAAAGTTTTCTGTTATCCATCAAATAACCAAAAGGGGTGTGGGGGAGAAACACCCTCCCCAACCTCTGGGCATGGGACGTCACTCTCTTAAAATGACTTCCTGCTGATTTGGGTCGTAGTAAAATCTGTTTGGGGCCCGAATCAGAATGGAAAAATGGTTAAAAATGTTAGTACAATCCTTTTATGTTCAGTCCTTTTGTGCTCAGCTGTTTAGATGTCCTAAGAAGTTTGTAGACAGAAGCTGATCTTCCAGGCTTTACTGAAGTTCTGGCTGGTGAAGTGTATGGAGCTGAATGATCTTAGCGATTTTTTGTTGTTGTGGTTGTAGACTTTTGATGGAAACAGCTATTGAGGGAGTCTGCAAGGCTGAATCATCTGGGCCACTCGTCTTCTTTGGTGTCTGATTCTGTTTCCTGTTGAGGTTTCCATTGTCCAGTTGTCCCTGGATTCCTTAAATGGATGTTTTAAATCTCCTGGAAAGATAAGAACAGAGCCCTGCCCTAATCTTAACTCTGGGACAATTACCCCCCTTTTTTTTGGGGGGGGGGGTCAGGTAATATTTCTCCTGAAGCAAATTTGGTTTTTTTTTGACAATGTATAAAGTATTATCTTTCAATCTGGATTAAAGAAGAAATTATTTTGTTATTTTGGAGCTAAACAAGCCTTAGTGTATATATTTTGAGATGTCAAAGAACAATTTGTTTGTATTGAGTAGGCCTTTTGTAAGTAGCTTTTAAACTTAAGTCCTTCCAAATCCTATGTGTCTATCTCTGCATTCTAATTATTGGGATCAAAGACCTGTGGTCCCCATCTGAAGGTATGAAAGATGTGCTCCATCACTCCTGGATCGAAGTTTTTCTCTATTTAGAGTTTGTTTTGTATCAGGCTGACCTTGAGCTCTGAGATCTGCCTGTTTCTGTCTCTAGTGTATTGGGATTAAGGGTGTACTCTTCTTGAATGATGGGATTAAGGGTGTGCACCCTCACCACCCTGTTCCGTGTAACTCTAGAATTTATAAGACAACTAACTCTATAGTGCTCCTCCCATCTCTGCTGAAGTTAAAGGCATGGGCTAACACCACACATTTCATGTATTTTACCTTAGCTCTAAGTTTTTTTTGACTCTTGGAGGTTTATAAAACCAGGTTGAATAGCTGTAACCTTTATTTTATTTACAGTGTTTTAAAATTGTTACCTGCTTTTTTTAATTAATAAATTTATTTATTTGTTGCTTCAGGTTACATCTCCATCATATTGTCCTCTTTCCCCACTTCCCAGCCCCACCCTCCCATCTTCTACCCCTTAATTCCTCCCTCTTGTTCCTCTGGGGTGGAGTGTCCCTACATAACAGTCCCTTGCCACAGTTCAGGAGTCATATGAGGGCCAAGAGCCTCTTCATACACTGGGGGCCTACGAGGCAGTACCGCCAGAGAAAGGTGTCTCCTTGCTAGGAAGGGAAAACTAAAAAACAGACCAAAAAACACACAAACCCACAAAAACAAAGAACAACAACAAAAAAAAAGAAAGGAAAAAGAAAAAGGAAAAAGAAAAAAGTCTATGTCCATGTTCCTTTTGGTGTGTTGGTTGTAGTACAGATATCCTGTACTATATAGCTAAAATCCGACTATAAGTGAATAGATGCCATGTGCATCCTTCCGAGTCTGGATTAGTTCACTCAGGATGAGCTTCTCTAGTTCCATCCATTTGGCTGCAAATTGCATAATTTCATTGTTTCTGATAGCTGAGTAATATTCCATTGCATAGATGTACCACAGTTTTTTAATCCATTATTCAGTTGAGGGACATCTGGGTTGTTTCCAATTTCTAGCTATTACAAAAAAGGCTGCTATGAACATAGATGAGGAGACTTCCCTATGACTTCATGAGGAGTCATTTGGGTGTATACCCAGAAGAGGTATGGCTGGGTCCTGAGGCAAAGCTATTCCAAGATTTCTGAGATATTGCCATACTGACCTCCATAGTGGTTGCACAAGCCTGCACTCCCACCAGCAGAGGAGGAGGGTTCCCCTTTCTCCACACCCTCGCCAGCATGTGCTGTCATTTGAGCTCTTTATCTTAGCCATTCTGACAGGTGTGAGATGGAATCTCAGAGTCATCTTGAGTTGCATTTCCGTGATGATTAAGGATGTTGAGCATTTTTTCAGGTGTCTCTCGGCCATTAGGGATTCCTCCTTTGTGAATTCTCTATTTAGCTCCGTCTCCCATTTTTTGATTGGATTATTTGGTTTCTTGGCATTTAATTTCTTGAGTTCTTTGTAGATTTTGGATATTAGCCCTCTGTCAGATGTGGGGTTGGTAAAGATTTTCTTCCAGTCTGTAGGCTGCCATTTTGTTCGAATGACAGTGTCTTTGCCTTACAGAAGCTTTTCAGTTTCATGAGGTCCCATTTATTGATTGTTGATCTCAGGTCCTGAGCTGTTGGTGTTCTGTTCAGGAGGTTGTCACCTGTGCCAATGAGTTCGAGGGTTTCTCCCACTTTTTCTTCTACTTTTTCTTCTAGTAGATTTAGTGTGACTGGCCTTATGTTAAGGTCTTTGATCCACTTGGATTTAAGTTTTGTACAAGGTGATAAGTATGGGTCTAATTTCATTCTTTGGCAAGTGGACATCCAGTTGGACCAGCACCATTTGTTAAAGATGCTGTCCCTCTTCCATTGTGCAGTTTGGCTTCTTTGTCAAAGATTAGTTGGCCATAGGTGTGTGGGTCCATTTTTGGGTCTTCAATTCGATTCCATTGATCTATTGGTCTGTTTCTATACCAATACCATGCTGTTTTTACTATTATTGCTCTGTAGTACAGCTTGAAATCTGGAAGCTGTCTGTTTCTTACATTGACTCTGATTGGTTAAATAAAATGCCGAGGGCTGAGACTGGGCAAAGACAGAGAAAGGTCAGACTTTCTGAGATTAGAACAGGAAGCCTGTGCTTTAGACAGAAGATTGATTCATTCCAGCCAGCAGCAGGAAGAAGGAGGCACACACCATGGGTTAGAGAAAAGAACCTCATTCCACATGGCCAGGAACATTGGCATATTGTGGAGAATGGCAGTCCAAGGGGACGTATATATCTATGGGGTCATATTTGGGTAGTAGAATTAAGAGCTAGCTTAGATGGGCTAGGATTGCTCGATCCATACATTGTATGAAATTTTCAACAAATTAATAAAAATATTATATTAAATAAATTTCAAAAAGGAAAATATAGTAATTGCTACCAAACATTAGACGCTGGATATTTTAAGAGGTGTTTGTGGAATGTTAGTCTTCTATTTCTGTTTGTTTTCTTCTACTGGCTATTATTGTCTCAGAATTTTTGCTTATTTTGATTTTACATTTGCAAGTTGACATATCTTGAACTTATTTTCATTTGATCAAGATACAGGAATCTCTACTTTCTTCTACAAATAATTAGCAAATGAAGTATCTTTTGTTAATGAGTTGAAATCCAAACTTTCCTTAAATCTAGTTTCCATTTGTTTTTTAGTCTATTTCAGGGCTCTTTTGTCCATTGATCTATTTGTCTGCCATTCATACAAAGTATTTTAATCATAATGACTATAGTAGACTGACAAAGGCCTCCTCATGAGAGATATGAGGATTAATCCTGGATCCTACCTAATTGATCTCACTTGGTCAAAGAACCTTTGCAAATGTAATTCAGCGAAGGATGAGGACAGGTGTGGTATCTGTACCATCACCTGCATCCTCATGATAGAAGACAAAGATCAGGGAAGACACAGAGGAGAAAGCCAGCATGACTCTGTAGGCAGATATTACAGTGAGTCAGCCTCAGGCAGAGAAGGCTGGGGCCAGACTGGAAGAGACAAAGAAGAGAAGTCCCAGGCATACCTCCACTTCTGACTGCTAGCCTAAGGAAACCTAAGGAAATGCATTGCTATTGTGTCCAGCCACCAGAGTATGTAGAAATTTCTTGCAGAAGTAATAGGAAAACAATATTGTAGCTTTTTAAAAACAAACAAAGCATTATTTTCTGTCGGAGAGATGGTTCAGTACTTAAGAACAAAAGTTATACAACGTGAGGACCAGAGTTCAGATAACAGCACCCATGTAACAAGCCAAGAATTCCATACACACAAGTAATCCAAATTCTGCAGAGGTTAGATACAAGAAGGCCACTGAGGCTTCCTGACTTCCAGCCTTGTCAGAAATAACTGAGCGCTAGATTCATGGAGAGACCCTGCCTTAAAGGAACAGGCAGAGAGAGATAGGAAAGAACGTTTGCTATCCTCTTCCTAATCATTCTTTTTCAAAACTTTCTTGGCTTTTAAACATCACTTGCTATTCCAATATAACTGGAATTTTGGCTAGGTCTAATTCATACGAAAATTGTACTATATCTATATGTTATATTGGGATAGGTTGGTAATTTTAAAATACTAATCTTCCCTTCTAGGAACATGATGGCTTTTCTTTCAATTAACTTATATCTTACTTTATATTGTTGAATATTTGAGAGGGTTTTTTGTATTTTTTGAACTATCCTTCCACATTTTATACTCATCTTATTATTTTTGTCATTAATAATAATTTATTTTCATTTATAACTTGCTATTTCTCTTATAAAGAATGACTATGGGTTTTATATATTTCTATAATCCTACTCATTCCCCATTTCCATGATCTTACCTGGCCATATATGTTCATTGCTGCTTTATTTACAACAGTCAGAAAATGAAAACAGCCCCCATGTCTATCTACTGGTGAATGGATAATAAAAATGTGGTCTTTATACAATAGAATAGTAAAAATATTTATGAAGTCCTCAACTAAATGGATAAAACTAGAAACAATTATTTTGAGTGAGGAAAACCAAAACAGACAAACATTGGATATTTTGTCTCATTTGTGGATATTAGCTTCAAATATTCATATTTGTGTGTTCCATTTGGAATATCCATAGAGTTATAGTTCAGGAAATGAATAAGGGGCCATTGAAGGTGTTTTTGGGAGTAGGGATCCAGAACATAGAAAATAGTGATATAAAAGGTTGAAGAAGAATAATGGAACAGGAAAAGTTAAATGAGGTGGGAAATGAGAAAGCAGAGTAGAAGAAGGAATACAGGGAGGGATAACTAATACTAAAGACATTTCAAAAAAGCCATATGGAAATTTTCTATTGTATAAACTTCCTAAAATATATACTTCCACATGTATAAAAAGAATTTAAATTGAGTTGCCCTATAATGGGACAACAGTACCCCTACTAGACACCACATGTAGTAAATAAAAACCCAATGCTCTTTAGGGTTTTTTGTTGTTGTTTTGTTTTGTTTTGTTTTTTTGCCAGTGAAATCCAATATACCCTGCTCCCAAATATTACAGGCTATTGCTAATGCTTTTGGTTACTCTCCAGAAACTGAAAGTATGACTCTATTGATGAATATACCACATACTTCAGTCACATAACATGGAGAACTTAAGCTGGTACTGACTTGGAAGGTTTATTATGTACTGGCTAGCTTCCATAGTGCTGGAAAGTCCTATGAACTCTAACAGAAGATAAAAGTAAATCGTAAATTTCACCTATCTGTGAATCCTGTGAGCTACAATAATAATCAGCCTGCTAAGACATACCCACTAGAGAAATCGTAGCACTAATATCATGTGAGTAACCAACAATTTTCTAATTGGATTTAAGGATTGTTCCACATGTTAAACCCATGTCTATCTAACAAGTCATAGGTCCTAAGGAATAACCTACTAATATTATTTGGCTAGATGGGTATAGCATTAAACCAATTCCTAATGACCTATTATACCCATAGATGAGTGCTTCTCACAATTCTCATCAAAGAAGTTTCTTTTTGCAGTAGATGTCAATGAACTCAGAGACTCACAATTAGTCAAGGTGCAAGAGAATATGGAATTGTGGAATGCTCAACTCTAACTGGCACAAATCTCAGGAGTTATAGAAGAAGATAGAAGGACTGTAAAAACCAGAGTGGGTGGATGCCTCCATGGACCCCATGTACATACCACCTGCACGTACTCATACACATTCATACACTTAATTTAAAAACAATAAAAATAAATAATTAAAAATAAGTTACAATCATATTTTTTCTAATTTTCACTTTTCTTTTTGTTTATTCCATTTTTTCTCAATTTCTCAGTTTGAAAATAAAGTTCACTCTGTAATATAATTGTAACTAATTTTAATTATTTATTTTTATTGTTTTTAAATTACATATATTAGTGTGTGTGAGTATGTGCAGGTGGTATGTACATGGGGTCCATGGAGTCATCCACCCACTCTGGTTCAAAACTGGAAATAATCCAGATGTCCCTCAACAGAAGAATGGATAAAAAAAGCTGTGGTACATTTACACAGTGGAATACTATTCAGCTATCAGAAACAAGGAAACCATGCAATTTGCTGACAGATAGATGGAACTAGAAAAGCTCATCCTGAGTGAGCTAATCCAAACCCAGAAAGATGCACATGGCATGTATTCACTTATAACTGGATTTTAGCTATATAGTACAGGATAACTATCCTACATCTAACAGACCAAAAGGAACAGGAACATGGACTTTGTTACCTGTTAGTGGGATACTTTGCCCTAGTTCAGGTACCATGTAGGCCCCCAGTGCAAGAGGAAGCTCTTAGCCCTCATATGACTGATGAACTGAGGGGGGCTGAGATGTGTGAGGCTCATACCAGAGGAATAGGATAGGTGGGAGAGGGGGTAGAGGGTGGCAGGGTGGGACCGAGAAGGGTGAAGGGAGAGAGCTATGATTGAGATGTGACTTGAAGAAATAAATAAATGTAATTAAAAAATAAAGTGAAGTTCACTTACTTGTTGTTTATTTTTTGTTTGCTTATTACAGTGCTGTGCCCCTGTGCATGCCAGGAAAGCATTCTGTCACTGAGTTGCTTCCCATCATTCATAGGTTTTTTTTTAAAAACAATAAAAGAAATAGTGACATTTTTGTATATTATAGTTTTAATGATAATTTATAGGCCTTTGTACCGAATGATCTTTTCTCCATTATTTTCTAAATAATAATATATTGTATAATTTCAATTTAATTTTTTAATTGATCTGGTACTATTTTGAAGAGAAAGTCCAGTTCTATGTAATGTTCCTTCTGGCTTTTGTAGATAGACCTCATTTCTTGTTTAATTGTATCTATTCAGAGAACAAATGGTAATATCCTATTTGGGATGTATTTATTTATTTACTCACTTATTTCTATTGTTTTTTAAAATTTTATTAATTTCATATCATGCACCCTGTTCCCTCTCATGTCCCACCTCCCTTCAAACCCATTCTCCACCCTTGAAACCTCTCCAAACCAAAAAAAAAAAAAAAAAAAAAAAAAAATCTCATTGTGGAAGCAGTAGCATGTCAAAATGTGTCCCACAATATTCCATTTTGTTCACACTTTTGTGCTTGTAAATGTTCAGCATAATGATTCCCTGCTCTGGTACAAGGCCTCTGGCTTCTGCTACTTTGTCAATACTGGAACCTCACTGGGACTCCTCTCAGATATACTATTGTTGTCCTGTGTCATGGAGATTCTGTAGTTTTGGGTCTGTGGAACTGGCCTCTTCATGCACTTCAGCAGTTCATCCACGGGATATACGTTGGTGTGGGCCAACTCAAAGCCCTGGCTCTGGGCCTGCAACCCCCACATCCAGGACTTCTACTGTGTTGCCTAGGTAGGGTACAGGGCCTGCTACCCTGAATGCTACACCAGGTAAGGGGCTGGACAAGTTCTCCTCCTCTCATTAACCCATCAGGGCCAACTCTTCCACCTGCTACCTGTATGGAGGGGATCACAGAGTGTAGAGGATCTCTCTCTTGCCAACACCACCACAAAACAGTCAAAAGGCAGGGATGGCTCTCTCACACTCACACCATCAGGGCTGGTTAACACACATTCCCCACATCCAGGGCAAGCTGTACTGTGCTGTGTAGGCAAGGTTTAGGGCATGCTCTCCCTAGTCCTATAGCATGTGAGGGGCAGGGCCATATCTGTCTGCCACTGGTGGTGAGGGCAAAAGAAGGGGAGAAGATTTCTCCCTCAACAATACCACTACAAAACAGGGCTGTCTCTCCCACACTTACTCCCTCAGGGCCAGCTCACCCATAATTCCCATATCCAAGGCAAAGTTTCTTCTAGTCTCTGGCTTGCTTTCTGTCCTGGGAGCCTACCTGTTGCTTGTCTGGTGCTGGACTGGTGGTTGTCACAGGTTAGTTCCCCCTCTGAGCCTCATGGCTCCAAAGTGGTGTTGGTCTGGCTTGCTTCCCCTCTCCCCAGGAATATTAGGCTACTATCTATTTAGATATTCATAGATCAGAACACTGAATGTAGACATAGCCTCTCTCCCCTCTGCCACCAATTGATGCACACATGACATAGCAGCCACATCTACAATGCCTCTAGTGGCAGGCTTGGGATATATTTACTAAGATTTTCTTTGTGGCTGAATATGTAATCAGTATTCACAGATATTTCATCAAAATAGGTGAAATGTGAATTTCTGCTCAGCAGTTTGCAAAGTAAATAAAAAATACATTCACTCCAGTGACTTCATCTTACCATGCTTATACTAAATTGGGTTTCTTAATTATACTCTTCATTACTGAATATTGCTTCCAATTTTTGGCTTATTTGACATTTGGAATTCATACAGCTGTTTATCACCAGCTAAATTACCATTGAGCTTTGTCAGTTTCCTTGTATTTATTGTCTGTTTGCTTTGTTTTGTTTGGGTTTTGCAGACAAGATTTTTGATACATAAATTTACACAACTGTTGTATCTTCCTTATTAAACAAAACTTTAATCATAATTTATTTTCCTTTTCCCTGTTTGAGGTTTTGATCCTGTACCTCATTTATTTGATATTAGTATTTTCACCTTGATTTCATTGTTGCTTGATTTCTTGATACTTTTTTAATTGAAGTTTTGATTATCTCTATTTTATCATTTCATTTTTATCTAGGGTAATCATGAGATAATTCATTTTTTATTTTCACAAGAGCATAATATTTTTATTCTGACAGAATTTAGATGATTGATATTTCTTTGAATAATTGATGTGTATTGAATAATTGATGGATTTATCCAAATTATTTTATCTGTTCTCTGTTGCATCATGTTCTTTCCTGTTCCTTTGTAATTATAAGCATATAAAGCAAGGGCTATTGTAATCTTGCGTAGCTGTACTTTGCACATTTTTCTATTTAGAAATCCATGCCATGAATCAATTATCACTTAGATTGTGTCCCTGAATATTTTCCTCATAAAGTTTCATTTTTATCATATTTTATCCTATTGTCTGAGATCTTATAAGTCTGAGGATAGATCTGGAATAGAAAATATAAACTCAAACTACGTTTACACAATTGTATATTCACAGCACAGATTCCTTTTGTGACCCTATAAAACACTGAGATTTCCTACCACCACAAAGTAGATAATGAGTTCTTCAGGGGCATCAGCTGTCCCCTAACACTGCTCACTTCTGAAACTGTCTCTTTGCAACATCAGACCCCACAGGTTAGCTGTTCTATTTGAGGCCTGAGACACCTCCAGTTCAGACTCCTGTCATAAACTCTAGGCTATTTTACCCATGATTCTTGCAGGGTACAGATTATTTTTCACATAACCCCCTTTTGGGTTTTTATTATCTTATTATGTAGGAAATTACAAAAATAAAGCAATGTGAGGGCCAGAAAGCAGTGAAGACATAACTGTCCTCTGTAGGCATGGCACGCTGTGGGGCTTCCCTGTAATTGGATATCTAGAACTCTTTGAACTATTTCATTTTGAAATTCAGTGAAAACTTCTTACATAGTCATGGCCTAATGCTACTAGGTTGAGTGAGGGGCATACCTCTCTCTCCAGATTCTTCTTGGCCTCTTTGCATAGCATTTCTTCCTCTAGAATCCCTTCTAAAATGGGGTCTTGCAATCAAGATATGCCAGAATTTTTTTCTGAGTAGCACCAGGACAGAGAAAATGGAGAAAATTGGAGTTTTTAATATCCTGCCTTCAGATAGGAGTCATAAGCTAAGAGCTTTAGATAACAATCAAAATTTATATCTCACAATATTAAAAGTATATTTTGCTATTGCTAGCACATGATACCTTGGGTAGGTATGGGATTAGTAAACATTAGTCCTTTTAAAAAATTGATTCTTTTTGAATTTAAGTTATATCTTTTCCCTTCAAGAGCTCCCCCTTTTAGTCCAATGAAAGGCTCTTTTTCTTATAACAATAAATACAATACAAAACAATAAGAATAATTAGGCCATGAGGTTAGACCCAGGGACTTCTCTCTTTTGCTTTTCTGTATCCTCCTTTCTCTCCTATATAGGAGTGAACAGACTTGAGAAAAATGGGACATAGACATAGTATAGGAAAGAACAAGAAAAAAGGACAGATTATTGAATATAGCTTTATACCTTTGTATACTGATACAAAATTAATATTATATTTGGCTAAATTGGTATTGATCATTGTATATTAATGCAAATTTAAGATTGTATAGGGCTACATCGGTATTGATCTTTGTATATTGATACAAAATTAAGATTATATTTGGCCACAATGGTATTGACCCTAGTATATTAATGTAAAATTAAGATTGTATTGGGCTACATCGGTACTGATCTTTGTATATTGATACAAAATTAAGATTATATTTGGCCACATTGGTATCGATCTTTGTATATTGATACAAAATTAAGGGTAACGCTTCTTAAAGGTATTGTTCGTAGTAATACTTAAAAATGAAATGTCAAGTTTTGACCTCTCGCTACCAACCGACATAAACTGTTTAGGATAATTAAGAAACGGAAACTAATAGTCATGAAAACGTGTCATTTTGTTAGTTACTATGACAGTCTATCACAGTTATTTTTTAAGCTACTCGGAAATCAAGTTGCTAAGAGACAAGCAATATTTGCTTATCTAAATATAAGAGATAGATAGGGCATCTTCAAAAACCTCAAGAGATCTGCAGAATATGGCATTCAAAGATGTTTTCTTAACTTAAGATTTTTTGATATTGAGACATGTCAGCTCCTGACAGCACCCCCTATATTACTCCAAGTAGAAGATGAGCATCGAAGAATCTCCAGTGGGAGATGATTGAATTGGTGGTAAGCCATTCTCTTGGCAAGAAAAACCACTTACTTCAACTGTAGACAGACTTCAGTCCAAAAAGGACAAAACTTGGAAGCAGGTAAGTCGACAGCCTAGCTTTGCCAAGACAGGGTAGGTAAGTCCTTCATAATTCCTGCTCTACAACCAATGTCTGTCAGAGAAATGGGGCCAAATGGCTGAAGATTGATGCTGTAATGTATGGAGAGAAAATGGGAACTGTCCAAGCAGCCACTGGTATGTCATTTTTTAGTTTTGGAAGCTGCAGGCCCTGCACTTCCTATATAATCAGATATATTTATCCCTCTCAGGTCTCTGAGGTGGTTGAAGAATAGATAGCTAGAGTCTCATAGTTAAATTTTGAGTTGTTTAGGCATCAAGAGGGTGTTCTGGATCTAAGAAGATATTTTTAAAATTATGAGGCAAGTTAGTATGAAAGCTGAGTTAGATATAGAACTTTAAACTCATGGAGATGGTTAGATAGTAGAATGTTAAAGTCAGGTGCCAAATACATATGGACTGGACATTGGGAATGTATGCTAAGCCATATAACTCTTATAATCGTGGCCTATTTATTTCTGTTGTTTTGTATTGTATTTATAGTTATAAGAAAAAAGAACCATTATTTGGACTGAAAGGGAGAGCTGTTGGGGGGAAAAATAAATACCTTAAACTAAAAAAAAAAAAAAAAAAGAAGGGAAGAGGATGGTGGGGCTGAGGAGGAGGAGGGTGGAAGGGTGGGACTGGAGGGGGGAGTAGGGAGGGGATTGTGATTGAGATGTAACTTGAAGAAATAAAAAATAAATTATTAAAAAAAAAGAAAATTATAAAGTATAACATATATTCCCAATGTCCAGTTCATACATATTTGCCAACTGATATTAATATTCTATTATCTATCTCAATGAGTTTAAAGTTCTATACATAACTCAGTTTCCATCTTAACTTGCATTACCAACTTAAAAACATCTTCTTAGACCTAGAACATCCTTTTAATTCCTAAACAACTTAAAATTTAACTGTGAGACTATAGCTATCTAGTCTTCAACCACATCAGAAACATGAGAAGGATATATCTGATTGTATAAATATATCTGATTATATAATATATATTACATCATATATATGATGTATATATATATTATTATACAGGAATTGCAGAAGCAGCAGCTTCCAAAACTAAGAAATGACAGACAACTGGCTTACCTGGACAGTCCCCAATTTCTCTCAATACGTTAGAGCATCTATCTTCAGCCTTTCAGCCCAGTATCTATGACAGACACTAATTGTAAATCAGGAATTATGAAGGACTTGCCTACCCTGTCTTGGAAGAGCTAGGCTGTCAACTTATCTGCTTACAAATTTTGTCCTTTTCAGACAGCATTCTGTCTACAGTTGAAGCAAGGGATTTTTCTTGCCCAGTGACAGGCTTGTCACTAATGAAGCCATCTCCAAATGGAGATTCTTTGAAATTGATCCTCTATTTGTAGTAGAATAGGGGATGCTGTCAGGAGCTCATATGTCTCAATATCAAAAAATCTTGTTAAGAAAACATCTTTGAACGCCATACTCTACAGATCTCTTGAGGTTTTTGAAGACCACCTTTTTATCTCTGTATATTTGGATAAGCAAATGTTGCTTGTCTCTTATCAACTTGATTTCTGATTAACTTAGAAAACATCTGTGATAAACTGCACTTGCACCTAACAAAATGACATGTTTGAATGACTACTAGTTTGTATTTCTTAATTATTCTAAACAGTTTGTGACAGTTGCTATCAAAAGGCTAAAACTTCACATTGCATTTTTAAGTGTTACCTAGGTACAATACCTTAAAAAGAGTTAATTTTAGTTTTGTAAAAAAAAAAAACATATAAGAGGGTGAGGGGGAAGAGGGTTGGAGATAGGACCAGGAGGGGGAGGAGGAAGGGAATTAAGATTGAGATGTAACTTGAAGAAATAAATAAATGTAAAAAAAAAAAATTCTTAAAGGCAAGTCAAACACTAGTTTTTCCAGGTAGAAGTGTTCATCTGTTTCCCAGACAAGGCGTGTTTTCTTGCTGTGTAGGTGCATTCCTTTCCTAAGCCTTTTCTGAATGAACTTCTTAAGCAACAATCAATCCTAAAGACATCAATCTGTATCTCCAGAAGAAACTTGACATCTCTGTCATGGTCCCTAGGCTCTCCAACATTCCTCTCCCTATTGCCTCTGCTGGACAACTAAGAAACATGTGCATCCTCAAATGTCCCATTATAATTCTTACTATAATTCTTACTATGTTCTCTCCATGGAAAGTAAGAAGAAGAGGGTAGAGATATACATGGTCACATCATCCCAGGGATCAACTTTCTGGTGAAGTTTATAGCTGGATGGTATTAGTACAATGACTTTTGTGTACATTTCTTATTCTTTCTCTCTCTCTCTCTCTCTATATACATATATATATATATATATGGAGAGATACATATGTATATATATATGTGTGTGTATATGTATCTCTCCATATATATATATATATATATATATAGAGAGAGAGAGAGAGAGTGAGAGATGTCACAAGACCATCATGCCAATCTTCACACACACACACACACACACACACACACACACACACACACATATATGGAGTAAGAGACTCAAATTTTACTTTACAGACAAGGCCACTGAGGCTCAAGAAAGGTAGCTCACCCAACAATCTACAGTTAGTGAGTCATGAGGGCAGAAGAAGGGTTCATGTGTTTGACATCTACTGAGGTAATTTTAAATTACCCATGTCTAATATCACTAGCCTATTGTCACAAGGATCTCCTTTGGATTCTACTCAGCTCTCTAATCCTGTGGCTTCTGTTAAAGGAATTTAAATGAGACATAGCTCAGTGTAGAAAGCAAGTTGCTCATTACAGAGCAATGTGGAGAACTCTTTAAAAGTGAGAGCAGAAAAAAACCCAAGACCATCATACCAACCTATATCTTAGTCAGGTTTATCCTAAGTTATCTTTTTCAAAGGGTATTGTTCTGTCCAGGTGATTAACAGACCCATTCAGATTAACTCTTAAGGGTAAGGACAACGATATGTCCTTAGTCTTTATCAAGACTTTATCTAGCCTCTGGCTAGATGGTCATCATATAAGATTTAGATAGTTATCTATTAATGATTTCCTAGGCTATTCACAATGTTATATAGTCACATATAGATAGTAATATGGCTCTGATCTCATTCTTTAGATCAGCAATTGGAGTCCTGTGGTCTCAATGTTGGTTTGACAAACTGCTGATTATGAAGGAAGGGTTCATCCACAGTGACTGCCAGACCTGTTAATATACAACTGGCTGCCTAAGACTATGGATTTTTTCAAAAGTACAATTTGCTTTACTCAGTTTCAGAGAAGACAAATGGACTATTTCCACAGAAATGAAAAAAATCTTCTCTCATTATCTTAATAGCAAAAAAAAAACAAATGGAATTTTCAAGTATTTGATAGCTAGTCCTTTTCTGAAGACTCACTATTTATTTATTTTTCCATTATCCCTTATATCCCTACTTTGCCCAGTGCTGATTCTACTAACAAACTTTGGAGGGGTTTGACATCCTATGTGATTCTGAGTCATGAGTGGCATGATCAGGATGCAGAAGAAGCATGAGGAGTCCCTTGTAACATCACATGTCATCACTAAGGACTTTGCTACCTGTTAGTGGGACACTTTACTTTAGCCGAGCTGCCATGTCGAGCCCCAGAGCAAGAGGAAGCTCTTAGCCCTAGTGTGACTGATGAACTGAGAGGGACTGATATGTGGGGGCCCCCCACACAGGAGGAGTAGGATATGTGGGAGAGGGAGAAGAGGGTGGGAGGGTGGGACCTGGAGGAGGCAGGGTGCTGCTGTGATTGAAATGAAACTTGAATTAATAAATAAATGTAAAAAAGAAAAAGATTTGTCTCAAAAGTTGCTCTTTTATAAGAATTTCCAGGAAGGGGCACACACCAGGGGAGGCCAGACATTAGTTTGAATCAGGCTTTTAGAAATTGCTTTTGCTGAAGAGCAGTTACTGTTCATGTGTATTGCTTTTGCTAGAGAGTGGTCACTGTTCATGTGTGCGTAGTTGGTAACTGAAAGCAGGGTGAAACCCTGGCATCTTGGACTTTACTTTGTATCTCCTTCACGTTGGCTCAGGCTCCTGCCTGACTCTGTCCACCTGTCATGTCTCCTCCCTGGTCAAGGGTAAATGTACAGAAATAAGCTGCTGTCTTATATGCACAATCATCTCGGATTCCAGGAAGAGCCAAACCTTGGAGGACAGACATCCCCACCCATATGAAGGCAACAATCCACAAGGGTGAGGCTCCACCCAGAAACAGCAGTAATCACCTGTAGAAAGCAGATAGGTTCTCTCATACAATGGCAGCAATTAACAGATTAACCATTTTTTTTTTATAGCTCCTTCTCTACGCCTGAAGTCTTCCTAGTTGTTGAGGTAATGAGCCCTAGCAGGAGACAGCTGCTGAAGTACCATCATTCATTGGGTGCTTTCATTATAATGGAATACACTTGAGCATCATCCACAAAAAAAAAAAAAAAAGCAACATGAAAGACCAGAAATTGCCAGACTATTCGCAAATGGAGCTCCTATCTTCTTTGCTCTACTCAAGCTGTTCAGTGAAGTAACTACCAACCTTATGTACAATTCCAGCTGTGTTCATTTGGTTCTGAGATCCCAGGACACACTGGCAGGCAAGGAGGAGTAGAGAAAGTTTAACTCATCTCTCTTAAAGCTGTATCCCCTTGAATGTTTTATCCTCCATACTGTCAGCTCCAGAATATATAATGTCAGTTCAAAAAAGAAAAAAAAAAAAAAAAGGAGGCCCCCTAGGTACAAAGGATTGAACAGGGAATGAGCAAATTATAAATACCTGAAAGAACTCTCAGTTCATTGCTTGAAAAAGACCCAAATCCACAGATCCCACAGAGACATATGGAGACCTCAGCAGAAGGACCCCATTGTCCCAACAGATGAAAGTATGGGAACATTTGAGGCCAGGCTGTGACTGAGAGCCTCTGGGTTATGAACAGTGTGGCATTATCCTCAAACAATAAAACTCAAAATAACCTCAAGCATCCTAAATGCTTGCCTAAATGCTCCAGCTGGCAAAGATTTCAAGTTGCAAGTTCTAAAGCTGTGTCATTCAGCTCCATCATTTACTTTCACTTGTCTGCTTACCTTGGGAATAAATCTGAACTTGATTTTTGTAAGGCAATACTCAAGGAAAGTCATAGTACAGAGAGTTCTGGGAGATGTCTGGGTGCTCAAAACTCCTAGTTAAAACATTTCTTTTAGTCAGTATAGCTTTTGAATCCTACCCTATGGATAAAACTCCCAGCTTACATTATTTCATAATAATGAAACTAAATACCTTACTCTCCCACCAATCTTGGAATTCCTCCAAGGCCGTGGGTGCAACTTACAAATTTCTTTTTCCAAGCTTCTACCAGTACACCTTGAACACAGGAGTAAAACAATTCCTTGAACCCTAATTCTGCTGGGCTGAATCAGTTGCCACATAGTAAGTTATATCTGAGACAAGCAACTGTGGTGGAATGCAGGGCCTTTTAATTTACCCAGGACTGGAGACCTGGAAATGCAATTGGTGACCAGTCTTATTGTACGTTGTTAGGTCATGTTCATGTTCAGTGGATATCCCTAGGAGGTCTGCTTTTTTCTTTTTTCTTTTTCTTTTCTTTTTCTTTTTTTTCTGTTTTGAATGGAAACAGAGAAGTTGATCTGTGGGAGAGGGAAGGTTGGGGGAGGGGTTGGGAAGAGTGGAGGGACTGGAAACTGTGGTTGTGATGTAATGTTTAAGAGAGGAATAAAAGATTTAAAAAAAAAGAATTCTTGTTCATGGTTCACACCTCACTTCATTTACTTCTGACTAGTTGGCAAAGTGGAAATGATTACTACTAAATAACATTACAGCTATAAAACTATGAAAGCAGACTGGGAGATACAGTCGTCTCAGAATGATGTAGGTAAGGAGAAAAAAAAAGATCTAGTACTGTATTATTATCTCCAGAAGTCTCAGCTTCCAAGTTCATACTATCTACTCTTCTACCTTTCTGCCCTCCTATTCCATAGGCAGGAAAAAGACTCTCAAACAGTGGGAAAACACTTGGGGGTCTCTTTTGGTACTGATGAAACTTAATCTCACCTGAGATTTTGCAATAACAAGCTGACAGAATGTACTAAGTTGCCTTTTCCCCCTCTGCACTGGTTCATCCTTTTTCTACTGTAGCCAGTACTCACTGCACATTGATCAAACACTTGGTCTCCAAATCAGACACCATACCAGGCAAAACCATCCACCAAACAGACACTTGATCCCACCTTTCAGGAGTTTCTCATCACAGGAATAAACCAAAATAAACCTTCTTTGGCAACATGTAAGCAGAGATGGGACTTTTTAAGTAGTGTTGTATAATTAAAAAGAGTCGAGGTTTTACAATTGGGCAAATTGTACAATTGTACAATTCCTAAAGCAACACAGAAATGTCTTTGTTCAAATCTTTGAGGTTTCTTAAGCAGTGGTAAGAGAAGGTCTTGAAGTTGTGGGAGAGTCTGAAGTGATCCCACCTCACCAACATTCTCAACCAGTAACATTCTGGCTAATTTTTGCAAAGCTTGTGGAAGCCAGGCAAATTCTCTTATGAAAGCAGAGATCTTCTGCCATTTTAGTTCCCTAAATCTCTGAATATGTTTAATAATATCTATATCAGATCTGTCTCAATAATTGAGGTCTGTGGCAGTTACAGATAACAAATTCCTACATCCTATGAATTTTCAAGAGTATGTCCCAGTTTTTCTAATGCATACAACAGGGTTGCAGTCAGAAAGAGACCACTCTTATGTAGACTAATTTCATTTCTTCAGTGAAAAGTGGTGTGCTAGAATCTGCTCATACTAGCTAAAAGAGAGTCAATTGCTCAGTCTCTAGAAGTTCTATGGGCCAGTAATTAAATACAAACTACTATTAAAAGTTTTAATTATTTAAACTAAAGGTAAATTATAATATATATGCATAAATTATATATATATATATATATATAAAACCAAAGGTTTACAAAACTCCCAGATTTCATCACTCTAACACTCTAATTATTTTGTTTTGCTACCTTTCATGATCTTGAGGTTATTTTCATCTTGAACCCATGTGTTCGGAAAACTTCCCAGATCTGTGTTCTAAGATATCATACTGGAAATTTGAAATCAGTCATGGTTGAGTATTTATACTATGATGTTCAGCTAACACTACAAATCAAAGCCTATCTCCCTTAGAGAGCCAGATGTTACACATTGCCAGCACAGCACTAAAGAAAAGCTTCCTCTTCCATAAAAATAATGTAAGCAACATAACTTTAATTACAGGTCCAGAGCAAATACAGGCACAGACACAGCTGTGGGAAAAGTATGCAAAGGAGACAAATGAAGACTAGACAACCAGAGGCTGACAATAATGTTGTAGAGAATGTCACAATGGGCAGGCTTCTCGGTATGTTGCTCAACTGACCAACAGCTGACTAGGGAGTTAGGAGAAGGGATTCATTCACAGTTTTCCAAATTTCCAGATGTACCACCCAGAGCAGTCTTCCAGTAGCCTCTATGATGCCACAAAAGCAGAAAAGCACATATTATAAGGTAGGACCAAACTAGGTTCTCCATGAGCCAGAAATGGTTCACAGCCAGACACCATGAGAGCAGTGTCTCCACCACAAAGGGAGGACAGAATCCCCCCGGGAGCCAAGAAAGATACATAGAGATTGAGGCACATGAGTAAATTTCACATTTTGGAATTTAATGCTTTTATTCAGTTAACAGGTAGATAGACTTTAAAATTGGGTTTTCAGGAAGTCATCTCTAATGCAATATTCCCAACAGGTCTTTCTACAATGATAGAAAACACCCTGTATTATCTGTAACCTCCTACCAATTTGTGCTGTCCAAACTAGATGGTGCTTCATCTGAGTATTGAGCTCTTGAGACTAATTCCACCCAGTTACTAAATTTTGGATTATACTTTGATATCATACACTTAAACTTATATGGCTTTATGTGACCAGTAACTATTCTACCAGACAAATATAAGTGTAGTAAATCTGTAGCTCACAAAAAGCATTCAATCAGGATGAATATATATCTTAGAATTAGGATAGGAAGTAAGTATAGTTTCCTGATTCAGCTGGTTTATTAAAATATAGTCAGTTCTGCAGGAGCCTTTAAAGAGTACATTTCTCTTATGATTTTTTTTTTAATAGACAGTCTCATTACTTACTAACAGCACTTTAGTAAGTACCCCCGAGAGTGATCCCCTTAGCTAGGTAAAGAACCCAATAAGGATCTTAGCCATTCTGACAGGTGTGAGATGGAATCTCAGAGTTGTCTTGAGTTGAATTTCTCTGATGATTAAGGATGCTGAACATTTCAAGTGTCTCTCAGCCATTAGGGATTCTTCCTTTGTGAATTCTAGGTTTAGCTCTGTTTCTCATTTTTTCATTGGAGTATTTGGTTTCTTGGTGTTTAATTTCTTGAGTTCTTTATAAATTATGGATATTATCCCTCTGTCAGAAGTGGGGTTGGTAAAGATCTTTTCCCAGTCTGTAGGTTGCTGTTTTGTTCTAATGACCGTGTCCTTTGCCTTACAGAACCTTGTCAGTTTCATGAGGTCCCATTTATTGATTGCTGGTCTTAGAGCCTGAGCTGTTGGTGTTCAGTTCAGGAAGTTGTCTCCTGTGCCAATGAGTTTAAGGCTTTCCCCCACTTTCTCTTCTATTATATTTAGTGTGTCAGGCCTTATGTTAGGGTCATTGATCCACTTGGACTTAAGTTTTGTGCAAGTGTAGGGGTTAGATAAATTAGATTTAGAAAATATATAGGAGTTTCTAATACTGTCTCTTAATTTGGGGCCTGAAGAGCATTATCAGCATGAAGTCAGCAAAAACAGGAAAGACACAATAGACTGAAAAACAAGTTTGAAGTCAGCAAAAACAGGAAAGACTCAATAGACTGAAAAACAAGTTTGAAGTCAGGAAAAACAGGAAAGACTCAAGACTTGAAGAAACAAAGTATCTGGCCTGACATTGTTTTCAGCTGCTAAGTGGGCGGAGCCCAAATTAAGCTGAAACAGAATTCCTCCTATCTGAGGACAGTGCGTGGAGCCGAGAAGAGAAGAGGCCCCTGATGCTAGAGAGCTCCAAGAGTCCTGCTGAAAAAAGGGCTGGCCATTGATGGCCAGCTCTCTCCCTGAAGCAGAAAGAAGCCGGTGAGCAAAGAAAGCCTGAGCAAGACACCAAAAGGCCAAGGACTGGACCCTGTGGCTCAGCTTTTGCCTAGAGGGGTTTGGTATGTCCAAACAGTGGCCTAAAGGAAACGGTGCCTGGCTTTAAGGACTGAGGCAGAGCAGCTGAGTTCCTGATTCAAAAGAAGTAAGTTGGCCTGCAGACGGCTGGAGTCTCCCACAGAAAAGAAAGCATGAAGTCTTATTTAAGGTGAGACTGCAATAACCAACTTACCCTGACGAACCTGCATCTGAGAGATCCAGAGAAAGGACTGCTAAGTGCGTTAAAGAATCTACAACAAAGACTGTGTTCCTGACGACTGAGGACCTGCCCCAGAGACTGTATCATTCTAAAAGGTTATGAAAGTAGTTGTTATAATTATCAATAGGTTTAGTGGATAGGTTAAAGGGGTTGTAGGAATTTATAGGATTAATAGTTAAGAAATTGTTGGTGTTTATTATAAGTGAATTTAGTAATAAACAAATAAGTGATAAATAAAAATTTAAAAGTTCGGTTACATGCAAGGTAATATGTATGGGTCTAATTTCATTCTTTTACATGTCAACACCCAGTTAGACAAGTACCATTTGTTGAAGATGCTGTCCTTTCTCCATTGTTTGGTTTTGGCTCCTTTGTCAAAAATTAAGTGACCATAGGTGTGTGGGTTCATTTCTGGGTCTTCAATTCGATTCCATTGATCCACTGGTCTGTTTCTGTACCAGTACCATGCTGTTTTTATTACTAATGCTCTGTAGTAGCTTGAAAACTGGGATGGTGATACCTCCAGATTTTTTTTTTAATTGTACAGGTTGATTTAACTATTCCTGGTTTTTTGTTATTCCATATGAAGTTGAGAATTGTTTTTCCCAGCTCTATAAAGAATTGTGTTGGTATTTTGATAGAAATTGCATTGAATCTTTATATTGCTTTTGGCAGGATGGCCATTTTTATTATGTTGATCCTACATATCCATGAGCATGGGAGATCTTTCCATCTTCTGATGTCCTCTTCAATTTCTTTCTTCAAGGACTTGAATTTCTTCTCATACAGGTCTTTCACTTGCTTGGTTAGAGTTACCCCCAAGAATTTTATATTGTTTGTGGCTATTGTGAAGGGTGTTGGTTCCCTAATTTCTTTCTCAGACCATTTGTTTTTTGTATAAAGAAGGGCTTCTGATGTTTTTGAATTAATTTTGTATCCAGCCACCTTGATGAAGGTGTTTATCAGCTGTAAAAGTTTTCTAGTGGAAGTTTTGGGGTCACTTATGTATACTATCATATCATCTGCAAATAAGGATAATTTGACTTCTTCATTCCCAATTTGTATCTCCTTGATCTCCTTTATTTGTCAGTGAGGTTGTGAAGAAAGGGGAACACTCCTTCATTGCTGGTGGGAGTGCAAACTTGTACAACCACTATGGAAATCAGTCTGGCGATATCTTAGAAAACTTGAAATAGCCCTACCTCAATACCCAGCCATACCACTTCTGGGTATCCACCCAAAGATTCCTCACCAAAACACAAGGACATAGCCTCATCTATGTTCACAGTAGCCTTATTTGTAATAGCTAGAAACTGGAGTCAACCCAGATGTCCCTCAACTGACAAATGGCTAAAAAAAATTGTGGTGCATTTACACAATGGAATATTACTCAGTTATCAGAAACAATGAAATCATGCAATTTGCAGCCAAATGGATGGAACTAGAAAAGCTCATCCACAGTGAGCTAACTGAGATTCAGAAAGATGCATATGCACATGGCATCTACTCACTTATAATTGGATTTTAGCCAGACAGTACAAGATAAATATCCTAAAACCAACACACCAAAAAGATTAGGAACATAGACTTTGTTACCTATCAATGAGACAATTTGCCCTAGGGGTGCTACCATGTATGCCCCCAGTGCAAGAGGAAGCTTTTAGCCCTCATATGGCTGCTGAACTGAGAGGGGGTGATTTGTAGGGCCACTTGGCATCAGAGGAGGGGGATGGGTGGGAGAGGGAGGAAAGGAGAGGAGGTTGGAACTGGGAGGGGTGGAAAGAGGGCACTGTGATAGAGATGTAACTTGATGTAATAATTAAATATTACAATATTTTTTAAAAAAGAATCCAATAAGTATAGGCTTATTTCCCTAAATTCTTAACATGCATTTTATCAGGTTATCAGTGTTGTCTAGTCCAATTTATCAGTCTATCCTGCCTAGTCATAAATATAATATCCACCAACTTGCCATCTTCTTTGTACTAGGTCCTTTCTGCACTGCACCATCCCTTTGGTCCCTGCCATGTTACTCTGACTACCGGTCTAACACTGTTACCAAGTCCCTGTTGGCCTTACCCTATCTTTACATCTGCTGGGTCTGTCATTTTAGAGTCATGATAATATATCATCTCTGGCTTCTAGGAAGATTTTCCATGAAACTGAGAAGATAGAATACCACTTGGCTAGTGTTAAGTATGCATGTTTGCATGGGTGATATTGGACCTTGGGCCATCCCCCTAAAGAAAGAGTCGGCCCCTTGGCATGACCTTTGTGGCTGGTGATAGAGTTGGCTCCTGTGAATAAATTCATCTGAATCTGTTTTCAACTTTTGAAATTTATTTTATATGTATAGAGAACAGTACAATCCTCCAGCACATGTATACAATCTGTAATGATCAGTCTGCACTTTTATTCCCATTCAACACTTCTTTTTTTTTATTGAAAAATTTTTATTATGTGAATTTCACATCATGCATGCTGTTCCCTCTCATTTCCCATGTCCCTTCAGACCCACCCTCCACCCTTGCAGTCTGTCCCAGCATAAAAAATAAAATCTCATTGTGGAAGCTGCAGTGTGTCTCAGTGTGTCCCACAATATTCCCTTTTGGCCACACATTTTCCTTGCAAATGCTCATTAAAATGACAAAATGACTCCTTGGTGTGGTATGAGTCCTCTGGTTTCTTCAGATCCTATAGTTTTGGGTTATAGAAAAGTCATCTTCAACACTTATTTCTATGTGCTAGGAATGCTTCAAATTCTTTTGCAACTGATAACAAAATAATGTATAGTTTGGTTACCCAACTGTGTTACTGTTATAAAACTCTTGAACTATTAAAGAACATTCATGTTTGTTTTTGATGGATTTCTATGTTAACTTTCAAAAGTACTTGGAAAAATTTTGAAGCTAAGCGGGGTTTAATTTCTATAAAACATAATACCTGGACTCTCAGAACCCTGGCTTACATTTATTTTGTCTTGGCTATTAGATAATAGTCTTCTATTTTCATTAGTTTGGGATTTATTTATTTATCTACTTATTTACTTGTTTATCTTTGAGCAGCTAGCATTCTTGTATCTTTGTTTACTTTTTTTTTAACTAGGTTTGCTAAAACACTAATTACATAAACTAAAATTCCCCTTCTTTGTCATACAGTTAGCTACTGACACACACAATATGGTGAAGATCTCTATCAAGATGCAGAACAATTAGAACTAGAACAAAAGATTCCTTCATGCACCACTGCAGTCACTACTTTCTCTATTCCTAAGACAACACCATCTGCTTTGAGTTCTGGTTCTGACTCTTCCAGAATGCCCTGAGATGGGATCAAACAGCAAGTGGATAGCTTTGTTCTTTTTATGTCTTCCATTTACAATACTACATCTAAGAATGGAATGTCCTATTTCACTTGCTTCTGGGCTGATAACAGTTACAGGGTACCACTACATGCACTGTAACAAGGCCTGCCCAGCAGGCAGTAAAGGAAATAGCAGCTGACATTGCATGCAGGTCAAAGAAGTCTTCTCAATGAAAGAAATACTTCACTGGAATCAAAATATGAGTCAAATTATAAAAAGAAAGAGCCTTCCAGGTAGAGAAGCAAGTGCCTAAGCAGACATTAAAAATTACAAAGTTTCCTGTCCCTAAAAGAGAACTAAGTAGCAGAGGATCTTGTCTTTTGGTATAGAGATCGAAGGTAAACTTGATATTCTAAGATTCAAGTCCAACATAGGGGTGCTCCTAAAATCTAGTAACCCTGGGCCCAAATCAAATTAATGCAGGCTTCCAGCTATCAAATGAATTTGGATCAACAGCCCTAAATTTACTTTATTACTGATGAGGCAGAATCCTTTCAAGCTGGAAACCCATAAGCTGAAGTGGAGCACATTCTACAGTAAGCCTCACCCTGAAATGAGGGTTTGGAAAGATGAAAGGAGGGACCAAAGGCAAGTTCTCAAACTTCCCCTGACATGTAAGTAGTAGAAAATGATTTAGCATTTAATAGGATTATAAGTCCATTAGTTTTCCCATGGGAATATTAGCAGGATGGAATTGAAAAATAATGGGCAGGGATTGTAGGCAAGTGTTTTTAGGTTTGGCAGCAGCAGATTGGTTCAACAGCTAACCCACTGCTTTATCCTAGACAAGTCCATTGAACTTTCTAACCCTATTTCCTTTTCTGTCACAAAAAAGAAAGAAAGAAAGAAAGAAAGAAAGAAAGAAAGAAAGAAAGAAAGAAAGAAAGAAAGAAAGAA
>CAJQZJ010032828.1:465314-492589 GCA_907164525.1 Lophiomys imhausi
TATATTCACTAAATCTAACTTATATTAATCTATCAGCCCCTACAATGCCTGAGAGTTAGGTGTCCCCATTCAATAGATATCAACACTTAAACTAAAAGATGATTCTAGACCTATGGCTATTGCCAAATAATTCTAAAACTAGGACCAATTGCATTAAGGTTTCTGTTAAATTTAGATGCAATAGCTAATCATAATATAATTATAAGTTAGTACTTCTCACAAATGAATGTGCATTCCAGTATCCCGGGCTTTGATAAAATGAAGGCTTGGATGTAGTAGGTTTGAGGGAGTCAAGGTTGACTCTCTGATCCAACTGGCATCCACCCAAGGGTCCCCACTGTAAGTTTTAAGGAACACAGGGCTGTTTTAGAAAGTTCAGCTGTAACTCAGCTTTAACATCTTTTTACCTCAGCTTCGTTAGCCATGGCATTTTCAACATTCTGTTGTTTTACTAGTCAGTTAACAAGTAGTGGCTGAGAGAATGGAGTGAGAATTCTTCCATGGCACTATGTCCATCAATTTTTTGAAACATTCCTTAGGGGAAAAACTATGCTTATCTATCATTATACTTTACACTACCATCTTATTTTTTAAAAAGTTACATGTAGTTGGGCATGGTGGTGGTGCACGCCTTTAATCCCAGCACTTGGGAGGCAGAGGCAGGAACATCACTGTGAGTTCAAGGCCAGCCTGATCTACAAAGCAAATCCAGGACAGCCAGAGCTGTTACACAGAGAAACTCTGTCTCAAAACAACAACAACAACAAAAAAGTTACATGTAGCCTCACTATTTCTACCTTCATTGCTTTTATTGTTAAGATGTTTTCAAGCTATGGTGGCGCACACCTCTAATCCCAGCACCGGGAAGCAAAGGCAAGTAGATTTCTGCGAATTTGAGGCCAGGGGAGAGTACACAGTGAGACCCTGTTTTGTTTCAAAAAAAATGAAAGGAAGATGTTTTCTATATTAATATGGGGTGTCAGAGGTCTTGGTGTAGTGATTATTAGAACAAAATCTGAAAAATGTGCAAATTCTTATACAAAAGTTTTAATTTTAAAGAAAGGGGATTGAGGAAAAAATGAGAATTCCAAGGAATTTAGGCTGTTTATCAACAGAGTGAACAAGACATTTTATTAGAGTCTTGGCAGGGTCCAAGGTTATTCATCATGAGAAAATTTTTAATGTCTTCCTCATGGTTTAAAGAAACCTTTCCATGTAAAATACAAATACACCTCAGTGGCCAGGTTTTATAGGCGATATCCTGGCATTATCCTGTACCTGAGGGGTTCCCTTGGATAATGTAAAGGAAAGTGGGAAGACACATTCCATACATTGTTAACAAAGGAGAAGGGCACTATAGCAGGTTACAGGCTCTATAGATAAGAGCACAGGGCCCTTGTCTCTATGAGTGTCCCTGTTGACATTTTTATATGAAATCACTTGCAATAATTGTATGCAAAATGAACATGTAAAATGTCCACATTGTTTCATGATATAATTTGTCATTTTCATCTTAACATGGGTCTATGGAGAAGGTACATTTATTAAGTTATAAAAAAAGAAAAACCCATGTGGACTTGGGGGAAAGAGAGAGCATGTAACTCATATCTTGAAGACAAATACTTTTTCTTGGCTTCTGTCAAGCAGGAAAAATGATCAGCTTTCCAAAGATGACTCTCAGCCTCCGAATACAGACAGCTCTTAGGTCAGAATTGGGACATCAAAAAGGAGAGCAGTGTTTATTTGCAGAAAGATCTCCTCTTTGGCAATGTCCTTAAGATTATCCTCTTACACTTCCCATGAGAGCTAAGAGAAAAGATTTCAAAGGTCTCCAAAAGAATGAAAAATGTCACCTCCTCCCAACACACACAGTCACACAACTTAGCTGCACTCACTAATACAGTCTGAGAGTGTGCCCATTCCTTATTTTTAGAATGTTATCACATTTTTCATCAGTGACATGGAGAATAATGGTACCTCTCTTATCCTCATACAAGCCATCACTTTTCACGCCAATATTTGTAATACACTTAATCACATTAACAGTCCCAGTTTCCAGATACTCCTGTGGTGTTGGTTATGACCTCCTAAGACTCATGGACTTGGCTGTCCTTCTTGTTTTGGCCAATGGAAGAACAGCATTTTGAGGCAAACTGGAGCCTGAGAAGCCAGTTATCTGCTTTCTCTTCCTATGACGCTTCAATTGGAAGCTTGTAAGAAACATTGTAGGAGAGCAGTAGTTATCCTGGCAGGACTGAGGTAATCCATTCACCAGCTGAGTATCTCTTGCCAACAAACACATGCTACACACAGGAAGGTCAGCTAGACTCAGCCCATATGAGAGTCACTGACTTCCAGACTCAGAAGAATGAGGTTGCTCTTGACCGTGGCTTCTTTCTTCTTCGAGTAACCACAGGGGCTACACAACAGATCAGGCCTCTAGCTTGTTCCACATGGAACACCTAACTCAAGCTTCCCACACCTCAGGAACATGATTGTCTCAGGTTTTGAGTAGGCAAAGTTGAAAAGACTTGAAACAATAAAAGAGCATCTTGAGCTAAAATCATCTAAAAGTTCTGAAATCTTGGAATTCACAGCATGAAGAAGTCCCTCCTCTAAGAGCAGAATAAACAGCAGCTATAGATCGAATCAATATAAACACACCTGCCTACTCCTTGGCACTTACAGTCTTTTGTTTTGTGTTTCATTCAAACGTGGGAAGAAGCCATCAGCAGGATGCCTGAAAGTTTCTGGATCTTTAATCAAGCAAACGATAAGGAAAATCTGCCAGTCTTACCAAACAACAATGTCTATAGCCATTTATTGTTGGAAAAGAAAAGAAAATATTGTGATTTGAGTTTATATTGTAGAGAAGGGAAGGAAAGGGGCTTTTAAACAAAATGTTGAAATATGAAAGCTATACTCTACTGTAATACAAAGCAAGGTTCCCATGTACCGCTCACCTCCTGGTAGAGCCAGGCCTGACTCTACAGCTCTGGTTTTATTCTTCTGTTAGAGAAGCTAGAAGACAGTTTATTGATTCCCAAAGACAACTCCACCAAACTTTCAACTTCCTATGACAGTATCAACTTTACTTAAACATTTAATGGTGTATAGCAGGACCACTTAGATGGCTCTTCAGGTAAAGGAATTTTCTATCAAGACTGATGGTTCGAGTCTAAACTCCAACACCCAATGTAATTGGGTATTACCTGTGGAGTCATTTAAAAATTTGTTCCCAGTGTCCCACCTCAAATTTGCAATCATTTTCAAACTTTTTTCAGTTAATAATAGTCTCTTGCCTGATTTGAGAATAACTCCTCTAAAATGATCTTCCCTAAAAGATCCATGAGTGACTTCAGTGTAAACTCATTTTCTTTGGTCTCCTTTAAATAAAATGTAGAGAACAATGAAAGGCTGATTCTCTCTTCAATTGAGAAGTGGAAAATATCTGAAATCCCACTTAAAGCAAATACTCAGTTGTCTTCCTATGTTACCTGTTATCTATTAAGTTTAAGAAAATAATTTAATCTAGGGACTTTAGACTGTTGGTTGACAAGTTTACCTCAATGGCTCAGCATGTTTCTGGTTCTGCCCCATCCCCCATTTACTCATACCTGAAAAACTCTGGGATATTTATTTTCATTTATCTTCCAACTCTTGCTGCAAACATGACACTTTTCAAATACTCCCATCTAAGACGGACGACCCACCTTGTTGACCATCATCTCTACTGCTTGACTCTGATCTGCTGTGGGCAGAAAAATGGTTAAGAGTGAAAATGAGGTTGGACGGAGAACTTCTCCTCATGCTCAAATAATTTTCCTAAGGTCTTCCTTCCTCATAGGTTATCAGCACAAAAATATATGTTTAATCCTGCACAGACATGAGGACTACAAAAAGCATTCAGGAAGACTGGTACACAACATTTGTTTGACCACAACTGCTGCATTGATGTGGAAGAGCAACCAAAACTCAAAACCCAGCTCTGTTGAGGCAGAACTGGTGTGTTAGGCACATGAGTGACTTAGCATGTCTCCCTGTGAGGCAGTGGAAGAACTGGACAGAAAGCAAAGATGGAAGAGTTCTTTCTCCAGAAGGAAGTACTTTGTGACTAATTACAGGAGACTGCAAAGTCCCTGATAGGACTGGTCATTACTGTTAAATGGATTCTGTATAGACCTTAAGCTGCAGTGTAGTTCTCAACTGGTTCTGAGCTGTGTGGAAAGCTGGGCAGGTGTGAGGCAATGCAAGGGAAAGGCATTTGGTACGTGGGAAATGTATCTACTGCAGAACCCAGATAAGTAAGATATTTATTGTCTGACAATGTGCCTTCTGTGCCCAACAATGAGCTGAAAACATTTTCTTCTATCAAAATTACCTTTAACATTATTTTTTAATGGCTGGAAAGTACAAGTTGAAAACCCCTTATGTGAATTCTTTGGAATCAGAAGTTTTAAATTTTGAAATATTGCATATACATGAGAAGTTGTGAGGATGGGACTCACATTGGAAAAACAATATCCCATGTTTCACGCACTAGCTGTATAGTCTGAAGACAATTTTATATAATTTTTTCATATGTTTATGATTTGATGGAGACCTGTCACATGAGATCAGGTGTGGAATTTTCTGCTCTGTATTTTGGAACATTTGGGATTTTAAATTTCCAAATTAGGGATGCTAAACTATCATTCCACATCCGCTCTGTAGAGATACAGAATTGCAATGCAAGCATGCAGACAGATTTCACAAAGGCTATCCTTTATTTTCTTTAAAGATATTTCTAAAAATGCAATTCTAAGCCAGAAATGGTAGTGGTAGCCATTTTGGTGTCATATCTCAAATCACTCACTCATCTGATAGCATAGACAGAAATAGGCAGAGTCTTGGTAATACACTGGGTATGTGAGGGCTGGCTCTTCTTCATTGGAAAGGAATATATTACTACTAGGCAGCCAGACTATGATAACTGTACTATTGATTACTGTTACAGTTAGAACACTCCAATCACATGATAGGGCAAGTATTCAACTCTTAATGGCTTACAGGTTGGGGGCTATGACCTCAGGAGATATAATTATGACATGAAGTGGAGAGGAGGGAATGTGAGTCATGGTTAAGAAAGGCAATGAACAGAAGGCATGTCATTGAGTTACGACTGAGTTTACCATTGGTTTATTTTACTGGTGAGTCTGAGGACATGTAAATAAGTCCTCAGTTTTCTCCTACTTTTTAACAATCAACTCCCAGCACTCATTGTTTAGAAGATGCTCTGAGAGAAATTGATTCTCAAGTACTTTTTGCCTGCTGTAGGCAGAGCCAGGCAAAGTGATTCAGAGCCAATACACTCTGAAATGGTATGGGTGGGAGAATGGCAGTAAACTGTGACAGACTACAATTGAGCAAAGTGGATTAGTTATATACTGCTCAGTATCACCTAGCTAGTCTCCTTCAGTTATCTTTCATCCCTGAAACTAGAAGGAGAATTTTATAAAGCTCTGTCCAGTTTATGGTTCATACTCCAGGATGAGAATTCACTGTGACAGTTATTCATGTGCAATAAAATACATGTATTTGAAACTTCTGTGTCCAGCCTTTGTGGAGTAACAAGGCCTAAATTTTCTCTCTCACCTGAAATGCCTAAAAACAAACACTGGACAAAATATATGAATCAATGCTTACTAGTGTGTACTCCATTTTTATGGCTGAGTGGTGTTCACTTGAATACATGTAAAATTATTCATTTATTTACTATTTAAGAAAATTGCAATGATTATAAGTAAAGTTGCTTTGAATATTCATACACACATATTTGTGAGGATAAGTTTTCATTTATGCTGGGTAAATACTTAGGAATTAAAAGGATGGGTCATATGCTAAGTGTATATTCAATATTTTTTTTAAAAACCTGCCAAAAATTTATAAAATATTCCTTTTCACATTCTTGTCAGCTGCCACAATTACCCCACATCAATATACAATAGTTCCTCAGTGTGGATTTCCTTTACATTTTCATCATGACTAATAACAACAAGTAGTCTGTCTTGTAGTTATTAGCCATTCATGAATATTTCTATAAAATATCTACAAATATCTTTAAATTTGACAACTTCTTTTCTTCCATTCAGCTGTACATGTTCTTTCTATACTCTAGGTAGAAGTCCAATATGAAATATATTAGGCAAGTGTTCTGTCCCTGTTTGTTGCTTGTATGTTCATTCTCTTGATGGCTTCTTTCAAAGGATATGTGCTTTTTATTTTGTTTCTTAATTTTCACAGTTTAAGTTCACTCTCAGGACAGTTATATTTGCTAGAAGAATCTGGTATTGTTTTAGCATTTTGGAAATCAGGAGCCCTAGAAGTTCATTGTCTTATTCAAAGTTACAGCAAGCCAGTGACAATTTCAGCATGAAAACTTTCTTTTTATGAATCTAGGTCTGTTCAGAAGCTGAGTGTGTCAATTCAGGAGCAATTTTGGGATTCAGTCTTTTGAGTGACACCTAGGAAAGCCCTGCTTTGTGTGGTAATATATGCCCTCACAGATGGAAGGTTTCAAGGCTCTAGTTATAAATCTGTATTCCAGCTGCAGTTGCTTCTTCCCACCCACGAAGGAAGATGTGGTGAAGAATGGGAGTATAGCAGTCTCAAATTCCTTCAAGCTGAACACTACTCATTAAACCTGGCAGATGATTGCAGAGCAAGGTCGCCTGCCCTCTCATCTTCTCTGACCTCCCATCAACTTCCTTTCCCTTCTTGGACTTAAAAAAAATCACATTTTAATTCTCTCCATAATTCATAAAAAGAAACGACAAAATCAAAACATATTTCTCCTGGCTTACCAATGCTGATGCTACTGTTAATTATTAACAGCTCGTAAAGGAAGACAGAAGCAGTCCCAAAGGTGAGAGAGCTAAAACGCCAGTCGACACACATGCACAGGCATGAGCACATGTGTACATACACACACAAGGAAAGTTGACTGGAATATTTTGTACATGATAATTTCCAATTATCATGCATGTTAAACAGAAATTTACTCCTCGACTCAAGAAGCAGTAGTTTAGTTTGAACTGTGGACTGAGCAGTCAGCTCATCATGAAAGACCTGCCCTGCTACAGATGCAGAGCTGAAGTCCAAGGCGGGAGCTGCTCTGGGTTTGCAGTCTGGCATAGAGCCAATCCTGTCTTCTAAATGGCAGGGCTTCTTCTCTTTCTAAGCTTGTTTCTAATTGATAGATGATATTCATATATGCTTATGGGTACCGTTTGATGTTTCTTTACATGTATGTATATGCTGTGCAATGGCCAAGTCAGGCTACTTAGTGCACCTATGACTTTAAGTATGTATCACTTTGTTGTAGAAAGAGCATGGAAAATCTTTTCTTTTGGCAAATTTTAAATGTGGTATAAATTATTATTAGTAGTAGTATCATTATTATTTGATGGGGTGGTGTTAAGCATTCTGAATGTTGATTGATCCTGTTTGCTGTCTATTACTTACTTTGTCTCTGATTGTTAAATAAATGCTGAGGTCTGGAGATTGGGCAAAGACAGAGATAGGTGGGACTAAGGTTCCAGGGCTTCTTGGGGAGACCGAGAGCATCTTGGGAAGAAGAAGGCCAGAGAGAAGCCAGGAGCAGACAAGGAAGACATGCCATGGGGTAGATTAAAGAAGATCCTTCCACATGGCCTGGAACATGGGCTTAGTGTGGAGAATAATAGTCCAAAGGGACGTATGTATATATGGGGTTATATTGGAGTAATAGAATTATGAGCTATCTTAGATGGGCTAGGATTGCTCAACCCAGGCCTAGATTTGTTAAAATCCATCCGATGTCTTTGTATATTCATTTATAATGGCAGGTTAAGGATTAACATCACTGATCAATTAAAGATAATATAAATACTGGTTAAATCATTTAATTAGCCAATTTTTTCTACAATTATCATTATCATTATTATTATTATTATCTATAGTCACCAGTGCTACCCCATTGAAAGGCAGAGTTTGCCACACTATTTGACACTGTGAATTCATTGCTCAATCTCTCTCCTCTCCTTATCCAATCTATTTCTGAAGCCTTGGTCTCTTGGAATGACTGTTCTATTATCAATTCTATAAAACCAGTATTTCTCAGACAAGTGCTCACTAATGAACTCTATCCTTAGTCCAAGTTCCACCAATTTTAGGTTACACAAGAGATCATGTACTTGTATTAATGTAGTTTTTTGGTTCCACCAAGCACAACTTAGCTACCCATCCCCAATATTCCAATTTAAAGAAACAAGCAACAGTGAAAAGCAAAGAAAAGAGAATTACTCAATGTGGCCACACTGAGAAGAGGAACAAATAAAGGGTTCCAGTGGCTCTTAAATCCATCTCCAGGTACTGATATGGGGCTTGGTTTAAATAGAAGATAAGTGGTGTACATAACTAAACAGTCTTGGTCAGTGAGTGTTCCTGCTCATCATTGACCTTTATTGTCTTTGTTCAAGTTTGTCGTGCAAGGAGGTCTGATAAGTTGTCAGAGATACATGAAAACATTTTCCTGACAGACAAGTTTTTCTTCTGCCTTACACCTGAGTTTCAGCCTTTCTTTTCCTCTAACATGAGATTGCTAGGGAAATGTTTTAATTTTTTTGGCATCATTTTTTCAATAGTCTGATAGAGAAGAGTACGTATGTCTCTCTTTAAAGCTAAAAGTATAAAACTGCCAGAAGAAAACATCAGAGACAGCTCCATGGACAACAGACCAGAAGTAATGTCTTTTATATGTTCTCAAAAGTACTGGAACCAAAAACAAACAAACAGGATTGTAATAAATGTAAATGCTTTTGTAAAGCCAAACAAACAATAGCAACAACAAAGATGTTATAACTCATGGATTGGGAGAAAATATCTACAAATTAGGTATCTAAATTGATACCCAAAATATACAAGGAGCTCATACTACTTGGGAGGCTGAGGCAGGAGAATGAAGAGTTCTAGGCCAGCCTGATCCTGAGACAGGCTTACAGAGACTGAAACACTAACCAAACAAAGATACAAAGAAAACATATACAGACCAGACCTAGGTGCCCTATATGTATATAGATGGTAGGCAACTGGCCTTCATACAGATCCCTTAGGAAGTGGCAGTGGGGGGCGGTGTCTGTCATGGGCTATGGCACTTGTTAGTGAAACACCTTACTCCAGTTAGGCAGCCATGTTGGGCACAAGTGCAAAGGGAAGCTCTAAGCTTCATCATGTGACTGATGAACAGTGAGGGCTCTATAGGGGTGAGACCCCCTCATCTTAGGAGGAGAGGAGGGAGGGGGGAAGACGGAGCAAGAGTGGGACCAGGAGGAGTGGAGAAAGGAGACTGTTGCAACTTGAATAAATAAATAAATCTTTTAAAAATTCTGAATATTAAAAAAAAACTAAAACTAAGTGAAGCTAAAACAAACAAAACCCTAAAACAAATAAAAAGTAAGATGACTTGAATGGACATACTAAAGATGATACACAAATGGGACTGGAGAGATGATTCAGCAGTTTAGAGATTTGTCGCTCTTGTAAAAGGCGCAGATTTGATTTCCAACACTCAGATGGTGGCTCACAACCATCGGTAACTCTAATTACAGGGGATCCAATGCCCTTTTCTGTCCTCCATGGGCACCAGGCATAAAATATAAATACTAAATAAATAAATAACAAGGAAGAAAGAAAGACAGCAAGCATGTAGGTAATACCAGTCTTCATAAATTCCCAACTAGAATGCTAGTGCAACGGAATTGGGACTTTTCTGTGAGGCTCAATCAGGATAAACTCTAAGAATTGAGTTGATGCACAAGCAGAGGTAAGTTGGGATAATCATAGCTAAAGGAAATTCTAATAAGGAACTTAAATGGGGTAAGAAAGTGGATCATTAGCCTCCTAAAGAATTCTGTCTAGATCCAAGATCTCAAGAACTTAATAACAGAGAGAAACTACTTAAAAGACAGTCCTTTCATAAAAAGAACTGCACACACACACAGTAGGTAGGTTAGAGAAGGCCTGAGAGGCTGGAAAGACACAAGTAAAACCAAACAAAAAGTTTCCAGTTCTGAGGAAGGAATGAGCTATTCTCTTCTCTAAAACTTTCTGGTTCAGCAAAACTCATATACTTTATTCTCTTACACAAAAGGACTTTTAAAAGTATGCTTCTTTTTTTCTTTTTTTTTTTTTCCTTCATCATTGGAATTCCATCAGGGCTCTAGAGAGGAACATATTCAATGTCAGGATTTGTCCTCATTTGAGAGAGAGGAAAAAATAGAAATTACAGAGAAACTGATGGCATGGCTCTTTCTGTCAGCAAACAAGGGAAAATCCTCTCTGGAAAACATCCACTGTTCTTGGGTAACCTTCCATCTCCAATCCATCAATGCCAGGCAAATCTGCCAGGGTCTTTTCACTTCAATCTTGCTCCAGGATCAATAGAAGAGGCTGTTCTGTTTACCTGTGTTTCATTTGTACAAGGAATCTCAACATTGGCCAAGAGTGAAGACAGCATACACATTCTTTCTCCTTTTCTTCAGTCTCCATTCAAAAGCTTCCCAACAGGATCTTAGGTTTCAGAGGCAGTGGACACATATGTAAGAACTCTCTGACAGCGTGGATCTCTATCTATACTGTAATACCCTCTTCTGCTTTCACTTTTAAAACCCATGCAAGAAGCCAGAGAGGTGGCTCCACAGTTAGGAGCACTGGCTGTTCTTCCATAGGACCCATGTTCAATTACTAACACCCGCGGCACACTTTACAACAGTCTCTAACTCCAGACCAGGGACTCCTAAGCCCTTTATTGGTCTCCATTAGCACCAGGCCTACATGTGGAACATAAATATAGATGTAACTTTCAGGCTAAACACTCATACACATAAAATTAAAAACAAAATGAAAAACAAGCAGTATTAATTTAGTCTCTTCTGTGCATATATTTTGATTTTGAAAAACTACTACACATAATATACAATATATACTTCTTATAAATGTTACTTGGCTAATATTTTAAGAAGAAAGACCAATCACAACTAATAACTGATGAAAAAAATATTCTCTAACGTCCATTTGGGACTAAACTGCCCAAGTTTCAGTAGGGTGGTCTTGCACTGGGGAGGGAGATGTTTAAACTCTGAAGGAGGTGGGCTGCCTATGCTGGGATTAGGACTCCAGTGAGCCCTACAGTGATTCCAAGATGGATTGTGCCTTCTATTTTTAGACTCACGCTGGGAAGCCAATTAAATTAAAAAGCTATTCATTTCACTATATTTGTCTCCAGGCTGCTCAAATAGAAATGCAAACAACTCCTATTGAGAGAGTTTTCTGCCTCAAAGAGAATGAGACTCAAACACCAAGCTCTGTGTTTGTCTCAGTGTCCAATTTGCCTTGAGGGGAAGAAACACAAGGCCCCAACTCAGGGCTAATTACTGGTTTTTTTTGCAAGTCATCCTAAATGGAGGCAAAGTCATGTTTTCTGGCCTTCCCAGGTGGAAATAGTTGTAGAAATTGGGAAGACATTTGCACAAATGGACACAACTGAGGGAGAAATGTTCATTTCTCCCAGCACAACTCAGAAGAACAAAAAAAAAAAAAAAGAAAGAAAGAAAAAATGACAGTCTTTAAACTTAACAAACATGCTTTCCAGTTACTATAGGGTATCTGGCCTTAGAGGGAAGAGAGTTGCCGGTCATTCCAAATATCTATGTTTTCAGATTCCACAAAATTGAGACAGTCTATACTCTTAAAAATTCAAACTGAAGTACCAGGAGTATGCTGTGACTGGCCTAATTCATAGTGTGTGGACAATAAGGAAGAGATCACAGAGCCTAAAGCTTCAGTTGGGACCTGCTCTGAAGTAGTAGGTAGAATCTATCTGTGAGACTTTAAGGGCTCCTAAGAACAGGCTCTTGGAAATCACTGAGTAGTAGACTCTGGAGAACTGACTTCTTATTTCTACTAAGAGTAGAAACATCCTATTAAAAACTAGATTGACTGCTAAGTTACCCAAGAAAGCAATTTCTAGCAACTAGCTTTCAGGTTTTTCCTGAAAATACTTATAGCCTGTAGGTCATAGGGAGATTGTCCTCTACAAGTCCTTGTACAAAAATGATTCCAATAGCCTATAGTCTATAAAATAACAGCCTACAACCTGCCATTTGTGGATCATTTTGCGTACCTGGCCAACCCAAATTGAAACTTACCCATCACCATTGGCAGATGAAATGTTATGTTGCTTCAAATGGCAATGCCACAGAGTCTTAAGTATGGGGAAGATATGGCTTGTGACAGCTTTGGTGGCCTTCATTATGGCTTTGGGAGACTTATGGAGCAGGCTGTAATAAGAAGAACAAAATTTGAGACAACAAACAAATGTGTCCATATTTGTGAAGGTCTGAAACTATTTCCCAGAAAAGAAGCCATTTGGAGAAAATTGAAAATCACTTGACTTTATCTTCACTTGCATGAAAAATATCCCCATTGAGGCCTGCTTAACTGTTTGTAGAAATTCACATCTGTCTATAAATGATTGGAGGGAATTCAAAAAATGAAAAAGAAAAGAGAGAAGGTAGACCTGTATAGAAAAGCCCAAGATCTAAAGAACAGTGTTAGTATTTTATTAACCTGCCTTGCAAATTACAAAATGTTCTCTGTTTTTTCCTCTTTCTCATAAGAGAGTAAACACAAATCTGGTGCCTAATCATCTTTTAGGGAAAAGCTCTGAAATAGATTTGGGGGTTTTGGCAAATGAAGAAAATAGCAAGTTGGATCAAGATGAATGGGCAATTATTTCATTCCTTTGTATTTCTACTATCTTCTAAAAATCACAAACCATTAAAAGAAACAGGCGTATGCCAAAAAGCATAGTCTGCTCTACTCATAATACCCTCAAATTGCAAACCGTTTATTATAAACCAACCAAATTTTCATCAGGAATAAAATAAATTACAGTGTGTTCACCTATAGAATGGACTACTAAACAACAAGGAATTCACCAACTCCAACTACATGAAATAGCATGAAATAACCCCATGGCACATTGTTTAACAGGAGAACCCAGGCACAATGGAGTCATCCTCAGATTTGAAACACACCGGTGCCAGGGCCCTCAAAAATATCAAACACTGTGGCTCACATATTTAAATAAGTATAGATTATTGCATTCCAAGTTTCCAAAGGCATTGATTCTATGTCTGAGTGAATCTTAGTATTAGCTGATAGAGACTGGGGTTAAAGATTCTTGGGGCAATTTTAATGCATAACCCTCTAAATTTTTTCTAACATTACTCCAACCTGCTGTATCAGCACATTATTGTGACTCTGAAAAAATGCTGCCAGACAAACAACAGCAAATTCTCATACTACTCACACCTCTGGAGCCAGCTGTGATAACATGGGCAACTGTTTGGTCTCTCAGGGATGGTTCCCTCAACTGATATTAGGGAAGCTACTGGTGGTACAAGTTAGGTTAACTTGGAATAACCGAGGCATGTTGGATTTTTTAACTCCTGGTATCCATACTCCTGTGTAGTCTTGCCAATCCCAAAACTAGAGTTTTCCTGTGTAACTAACAGAATATTTCTTTTTTTTTAATATTTTTTCTTATATTGAACAAAGTTTTTTTTTTAACCTAACATCTTCTGATTACCATTTCCCCTTTCCTTTACTCCTTCCAGTTCTTCCCCCCGTTCCCACCTATCCAGGCCACCTCCTCTCTGTCTCTCATTAGAAAATGAACAGGACTCTAAGTGATAATAATATAATATAGTATAATAAAACAAAAATTAATATGTTGGAATAGGACAAAACAAACAGAAAGAAAAGAGCCCAAGAAAAGGAACAAGAAACAGATGTAGATACAGAGACCCATTTGATTGTACACTCAAGAATTCCATAAAAACACTAAACTGGAAGCCATAATAACATACAAAGACAATGTAGGGTAAAGGGAGAGATTATATATATATTTAAATTTTAAAAATAAGATTCAAAACAAAACAAAAAAGTCTTGACCCAATATTAAGAAACAAAGAACCCCCAAAAATTCCATTGAGTTAGTTTTCTGGTGGACATCTACTGTCAGGCATGGAACCTACTCTTAAGAGTAGCTTGCTTCCTCTTGGAGAAAATTAATTTTTATTTGCAAGTAATTATCAGTTGGATATATCTTCTGTGTTAGGGATGGGGGCATGTGTCCACTTCTCCTTTCATGTCTAGTACACTGTCTGGTACAGACCTATGCATGCTCTGTTATCAGACATGCTGCCTCAATTTCTGTGAGTTAATATGTGTATCTACCATGTTGGTTTAGAGGGTCTTGTTTCCTTGGTGAATTCAATTCCCTCTGGCTCTTACACTCTTCAGGCTTCCTCTTCTCCACGGGTTCTGTGGGCCTTGTAGGGAGGGTTCTGATGAAGGCAACCCATTTAGTTTGAATGTTCCAATGTCTCTGACTTTCTACATATTGTCTGGTTTTGGGTCAATGCATTTGTTCCAATTTGCTCTTTTAGTAAAACATAGTATTCCAAACTCCAGGGACAATGTGGCAGACAACTGGATGATCCAGACAAGAAGTAGATTCTCCAGTACCAATCAGCCTCTGAGATATAACTCTCAGTTAGAACCAATCAGCTAAGCCATTGTTAAATTCCTCAAACACATTGTGGAAAGTAGTAACATCATTTTTGTTACTTTTTTTTTGGTTAGTTTGGATTGGGGTTTTTGTTGTTGTTGTTTGCTTGCTTGTTTTTTTTTTTTAATTTTATCTAACTTTGGGGATTATTTTGCATGTTAGTGTAAGTAACTAATATTCAAGATTGTATTTGCTATGACTATGACTATTCAATAGTCTACCTGGATTTATTTAAGGTGTGGTATCAGAGATCTAAGGGGACAAGTAGAGACACAAGTCACTTTTTACATCTTTGCTGCACCATATTTTCTTTTAGACTAGATCTGTAACTCAACCTACATTCATGAGGTAGGTTGTGTATGCTAACTCACTAAGGGAATGCAAGTTACATGGCAAGGTTGATGACTGTAAAATTTGCCCACAAATCCATGGGTACTGTACTATTTTAAAAGATGATGTCTACTCTCCCCCTTTCACATATGAGTTGAGCATAATGATTCAGTTCCAATGACTAAAATATGATACATTTGATGGCATGTGACTGCCCATGCTTTGTCATGAAAAGGGAAGCTTTTGCCTGATTCCTTCTATCTTGTGGCTTCCTTTTTGCTTTGGAGAAAGACAATAGCTTGTCACCAAGACAGACATAGAGAAGTATACGTGGAGACAAACTTAATAGCCTATTGGAAGTGGGTCCTCCAGCTCCAAGGAGTTCTTCAGATAAGTGCTTCTTTTCCACATTTTACCTGAACTCCTGAGGTAAACCATTACTGAACATTGCTTATCCAGGGAAACTGCAAGAGGCAGTTATTTTATTGTTGCTGTAAGTCACTAAGTTATTAAATGTATTAAACAGCAACCAGCAGGCACAAGGAAGGGTGAGGAAGCTGTTTCAGTTTGCTTTTGTTTCTCAACCCACAGGTTTGGGGTCCTCGTTGTAATTTTTCTACACAATAGGTGCTCTTGTAGCTACTCTAAGCAGAAAAGAAACACAGCAGAAGTTGTTCAAAACCTTCAGTTAAGGCCACAGCATCAACCCCAAGGTGGGCCAGGCCTACAACAATTACCAAAGCACAAGCTACCTCTGCTGCAGCCAGGGTCTCAATGCCACTGCAGCTGGATGAAGATACCTCAGCATGCACTGAAGTAAGCTGGTAATCAGACACTAGAACCTTCCTCAGGCATGTCATGGGAAACTGGCACCTTTTTACTCCCTTCACTCAACAGTGGCTTCTGCGAAGCATGAGCTATTTCATGCTGTTTTCAAATGTCTAGCAAAGTTGAAATGATTTGAAGGGATTGATTTGCAAGAGATGGTGGACAAATGAGTTGTGATTACGAGTTACGCCCATTTCTTCCCTCCATACAAAATTATCAATATATTATTTCATTATAGGTGGAAATCATTTCTGTGTCTTTCTATTTCCTAAGCCCTATTTGTTTTTTACACATCAGCCTCAGAGACATCCCAAACAATTTGCTAATGATGGCTTAGGGTGCTAGGTGAAGATCAACTCCGAGGTTACACCTGATCAGCCCATAGAAATCTGGAATCATGTTAGGAAGATGTCACAGTGGCTGCCTGATTGTGCCAAATGATAGAGACCTGCAAAAACAAACAGCCTTGGGGTCTGTTTTCTCCTTTCCTCTTATGACCTTACATAAATGTGTAGGTTAAAAGTGTCCCCCGTGGAGTGAACTCTCATCATCTACTCCACTGAAATGGCATGTGAGTCAGCCCATGCACTCTCTGTACTGTCCCAGTCCTCGGTAGAACCCAGACACTTAAAACAGCCAATCTGACAGCAATGTCATGCTGTTCCCACTCACATTCAGCTCAAAATGCCCCTTTCCTTCAACAGTAACCTTAAATACACCCCAGTGTCCTGACTGCACTTTGTGATCTCTTCCACTGATCTACCACCATTTAGGGCCAGTGCATCACTAGTTACAGCTGCCTAGCCTTAACATCCAGTTACTAAGAAGGACAAAGTACAAACCCACCTGATGGGTGCTCTGGCTGCTACAATTGACTTTTCTGGACAAGGCTGAGCAGGAAGGAGAGATAAAGGCATGTGGATTAGGGGACACTGTGAGCTGTGTGAGATGACCCCTTCTGTGGCACCTACTCTAACATACCTTACCCCATGGTGTTATCTCCACACAATGGCCCATCTGCTACAACTAGCCAAACTGTAAATTACACTTTTCTTGAAATTTCTTAAAAAGAGGTTCTATTTGTCTATTTTTATTTTAAAAACCTAAAATCCATTTTCTTCATATTCTTCCTTTCTAATACATTGTGTCTTTAGACGTTGGTCTTTTGTCTTCTGTCTCTTCTGTCATTCCTCTGTCAGTTCAAACCTATATCCCTACCCTTCCCCTCTTTTCCTTCCCACTCTCCCTGCACTGGGTAAGGTAAGCAGGAGTTTATCCTCTCTGTTCGACCATCTGCTCAGTGGCCAAATACACTCCCTTTTCCAAAACAAACCTAGAGTTGTCCTAGTGGGTAAGGAGAAAGGACATTCTCCTATATTATCTGTGCATGACTTGATAATTGCTGCCTCTTCATAACTAGGGGAAAGCTCTTCTTCTATTTCAAGGAAATGGAGCAGATGACTTATTAGTAGAATTCTAATGTTTCCTGATTAAGAAAACAGAATATGTCTAAAGACTATTTTGACATTCAGTTAATGTATGTATGTGTGTGTATGTATATATTATGTTCTAAATATATTATATACACATGGTGTTTGAAATGTTTTCTCCAGGGTATAATAACTTCTAACAAAAAATGAAGATTGTCATATTATCTGTGCTCTTCACAACTAAGGAGCTGTGTTTTATAAATAGCCATTATTTACCTACTTTCATTTACTTTTTTATCTATAATGAGCATATTATTATATGCCCGTAAAATATAGCTTTGTATGTTATTTCTATTTTCTCTTTTTTCAACATATGTATTTCCTTCAGTTACATCTCAATCACAATCCCCTCCCTTCTCCCCCTCCCAGTTCCACCCTCCTACCTTCTTACCTTTCTCCCTCTATCTGATTTTTTTTTTAATTTAAGGTATAAATTTTCCCCCAACAATCCCCTTTCAGTCCAATAAATGGCTCTTTTTCTTGTAACAATTAATACAATACAAAACAATAAGAACAATTAGTCAACAATTTTGAAAATTATAAGGTATAACATACATTCCCAATGTCCAGTCCATACATATTTGGCAACTGATATTCATATTCTATTATCTACCTATCTCACTGAGTTTAAAGTTCTATACCTAACTCAGTTTCCATCCTAACTTGCATTACCAACTTAAAGACATCTTCTTAGACCAAGAATATCCTTTTAATTCCTAAATGACTTAAAACTTAACTGTGATACTATAACTATCTAGTCTTCAACCACCTCAGAGACCTGAGAAGGATAAATATATCTGATTATGCAGGAAGTACAGAGCAAGCAACTTCCAAAACTAAGAAATGACAGACAACTGGCTGCCTGGACAGTTTCTAATTTCTCTCCATACATAAGAGCATCTATCTTCAGCCTTTTGGCCCAGTATCTCTCACAGACATTAATTGTAAAGCAGGAATTATGAAGGACTTGCCCACCCTGTTTTGGCAGAGCTAGGCTGTCTACTTACCTGCTTCCAAGTTTTATTCATTTCAGACAGCTTTCTGTCTACAGTTAAAGCAAAGGATTTCTCTTGCCCAGTGACAAGCTTGCCACTAATGCAACTGTCTCCAAATGGAGATTCTTTGATGCTCATCATCTACTTGGAGTAGAGTGGTGGAGTGCTGTCAGGAGCTGACATGTCTCAATATCAAAAAATCTTAAGTTAAGAAAACATCTTTGAATGCCATATTCTACAGATCTCTGGAGGTTTTTGAAGACCACCTATTTACCTCCGCATATTTGAATAAGTAAATGTTGCTTGTCTCTTAGCAACTTGATTTCTGATTAACATAGAAAAACATCTGTGATACAGTACACTAGTATCTAACAAAATGACAATTTTGAATGATTATTAGTTTGCATTTCTTAATTATCCTAAACAGAGAGATGGCTCAGCTGTTAAAGGCTAGGCTCACAACTAAAAATATTTTCATTTATTTATTTATTATCTATCTAATAGTTAACACATTCTCATCAGTATTTGAAATATTACCTTAGAAAGAAATTATTTTTCAGGAAATCAAACACTGGAAGCTGGGAAAGAAAACTTATGATCATAATTCTGAGACTATTGAAGAGCTAGAATTCAATCAGATGTCTTTGACATATATTCACTGACTTTACTGTTCTATAAAAAGCCTCGTAACTCCTCATACTGAGAGTCAGCTCTGAGCCAGTACTTATGACTGCTAATTGTACACAACATTAATGGAGAATGTTGATGGCACTGGCTTCCCAGCCTGCAACTCTGCTTCATAATCCCTGGTTTACCAGCTGGGACTCTGATGGGGCGTTTTACAGCAGAGCCTTTGCTCCTCTCGTGGAACATTATAATCACATAAAATGTTATGTTGTTCCATTGATTGTAAGAGTGTGGAGCCTGCCTGTGGCATCTGTGCCTTAATCACGTCTTTTCATCACTTCAACTGCCCATGTAGAGGCCTTAGAAGGCTTCCCTCCACATGAATAGGGGCGTGGAATTTAATCAGCCACACCTGGTGAAGACACCTTCATTTGCAATTCCAGTTCAACAAGCCACCCAATGTAGCATTGGGAAATTCTCTCCACTTCCCTCTCCTCATATTTATTCAACAAGGAACTCACCTTTGTTTTGGTTCTTGGTTCTCCCATTTATATAAGGGACTCGCTGGACAACATGCTCCAGTACAGATGCTCAAACCAACTTCCTTATACAGGAGTGAAGCCTTGAGTCAGAGGCATGTGCTTGTCACCTTCATCGACTGAGCTCTACCAAGGAGAACCTAAGTGCCAGGAAAACTGCCCTAGTTTTCAACCTTGAGGAGAGACTAAGAATATATTGGGAAGAAAATGTGAAATCACAAACCTAAATCTTGTTCCTACCTAGCCTTGTAATAACCTCCCTAGCTTTCCATGCTGCTTCTGATTTCAGTGAGCACCAGAAGCTATCACAATAGTTCAGGACCTAAAGTAGACCACTACCTGGTTACACACAGTTTCCTGCTGAACAGGGCGCACAGCATTAGAACCAGCCAACCAGTCTGTGTCATGGTGGTGAACAAAGCTTGCTTTGAATCAGCAATAGTTTCTGTAGAAAATATAAAGTGGGCCCAATCAAAGGCAATAGCTAACATTGCTAAGGTCAGAGACTACCTCTACTCCTCTCTGCCCTACACCAGCAGGGCTAGCATTTTGTCCTTTGGATGTTCTCTCAAAAAGTCAGAAATATGAGACTATATCAGGCATGGGTGAGTGCTACGTATGCACTGTGGGTCTACCAACACACCAGACATTTCATCTCTGTTGTAACCAGGTACTCGTACTCCATCATAACTCATCCTGTCTGTATGTAAATGCTTCTGAACAATTACATAAACACAAAAGTCATCCAACTGGAGAAAGATGGAAGAATGTCTCCCTTCCCACTCCAGTGTTCCTTCAGACCCTCAAATACTCCACTGCCACATGGTGCCTTGTTCAGCAAAGATATCATATATTCCAATCACCCAGAGCCTTTTACAATACAATGCCTGACCCTAATTGATTCAGTTTAGTCATTTAAAAAAAAACATGAAAGTAGGAGGGAGATGTGTTACAATAAAAGAGTCAGAGGATGTGGGCAGGGATAAGAGAGGTGAAGTGATGGTGAATATGATAAAAATATATTATATACATGCACAAAATTGGCAAAGAATAAATTCTAGGAAGTAAAAACTACAGTGCCTAGATCTGACCCCCAACCAATTATATTTCCATGGCTGGTGGAGAAAAGCCAGAAATGAAGGTTTTGGTTTTGTGTAAAGATTCCTGGAAACCCATATGGCAGTGTTTGCTAGTCACTGACAAAATGTTTATGAACATAGACTTCAGGCTGAGACCTGAGTTGGACTCTTGGCTCCACCTCTTGTGTTACCTTCAACAGGCTCCTTATCTTTATCCCTGTGCCTCAGCTTTCTCATTTGAGAACCATAGTGTGGACAACAGACAATAATGTGTGCCCTTCATAGCCTCTTCTGGGATTCAGTGAACCTTTAGTTGCCAAGTGTTCATGTTCCTGGCACAAGATATGTGCTGCAAAAGTTTGTTGTTAAGAAAAATAAACATTGAGTTGATTCCTTCTTCAGGGGCCTCTGCTCTTGTAGGTCTCTTCCAAGCTTCACTTTCCCTGACATGGACAATGAGAAATTCATATACTCTACTTATATTCCACCCCTAACATCCCATTTTGTCCCACATATTCAGGCATATTTACTACAATTATTTAGTTTGGTGGTCTTCTCCCATACAAGTCATGTGAGAGCAAGATCTGCCTTACTCTAGGATCAGCAGCTAGAAATGGAAGAAAAGAAAGGGATGTGAAGTAGAGTGGATTTCATTCCTGGGCAACACTCAGTAGCACATTAAGGGAGAAGAGTTCAAGCTTCTGGACAGACTGTTTCATGAACTACCAAAGTTCACAGTGCACATTGCAGTGCTGGTATTTGTTGTGGGTGCAATATCACAGCTGGGAAGAAGAGCTTGTGTTAGCATTCTCAATTAAACCTTAAGCAATATGAATCTTGCATGTAAACAAGAGAGGCAGTCTCTCCCTAAAATTCTAGACCTATTGAGATTCCATACAAGATAATTGCTGTATTTCAATACCATCATTTTATTTCAGTAAATAGTTCATATCTATGACATTTAGTTTAAAGCTCAATTAGCTCTTTTAATTTCTCTAAATTGTAACCCATCCCACTTCAAGGTCCCAGTTTTCACTCACTGAATGGATATGAAAGAAAAATCTTCAGGAGGTTTAAGCTACATGAAATATACAAGGGCCATTATCAAAGGTAGGGAAGATATTTGTACCCTATATGGATAGCATGGCGGAGATCAGCAATGATTCCACAGGAACCAGACCAGGGCTCAGTACAACTCATTAGGATTTGAATTTTATTATCTGATAATCATCCTTAAGCCATCAAACATATAGTTCCATTCTACAAAAGATAATATGCCCTAACCTGGGATCCCAAATCACTCTGAGTGTTATTTGAATTTCACTGTCACCTCCCTTTCCAAAGAATCTGCTATGGATTCTAGCAGATGAGAGCTGTCATTCATGATCATTTGCTGTTACTGATTAGAAAATTATCTTATGGACCCATTCGGTGATGGCTACACACCTAAACTATATTCTGAGAAGATGCCTCCATGGCTGAGAATTTGGGAAAGTGTCACTGTGGAAATTCTCTGTTGCCTGGTACCTGACTGTGGAAGATTGCCTAGTAGATGACAGCCAGGCAAAGCTATTCTTATTTTGTTATTGTCCACTGTGAGTATGGAGTTCTGATCCCAAGAGGCTTTGAAGAAAGGTGACTTGGTTTATAAACTGACTTGTAATCAGAAAGCAATCCTTGCTCTTGCAGTACATTCTGCTCTGGATGCACTTTGAGATCATTCTCAGCATTTCCAGAATGTTTATGCTCTGCCTATGAAACAAACTGTTGGGTCCTTTTCTCTTCCCTTACATGGCGGCTCTGCAGCTCCAATTCAGATCCAGACATCTGCTCTATAGTGCTTCTCAAACTTTAATAGACACACGGGTCATCTGAGAATGTCCTAGTATACAGATTTGGATGGAATAGGTCAGAAAGAATTTAGAAGGTGAAATGCTGGTGTGAGAGGCATGCCTTGAATAACAAATATATAGCACTTCCATATTTCCTCACTCCAAACCCATCAACATCTAAACATTGAAAGATCTGATGTGTCTCAGCTGGAAGGGCACCAGACCGCCGACCACAATAATTCAAAAGAGGGGAGGATATGTTGTTTTTCTATTCTTGAGGATATTTTTCATTGTACAAAACTAAGAATGTGTTGCCAATGGAGATCCAGTGTTCTAGAATCCAGAATTCTAGTGTTGGCAGCAGTTTCAATAGGGTCCAAGTGTTGAGGGAAGGTCTAATATTGTTTCTGATACTTTGAATTCAATTCTGAGATCTGGTTACCGCCCCTTCTGAGGCATTCTCTTGATTGGTTAATAAAAGTTGCTTATGGCCAATTAGCTGGGCAGAAACAGTATAGGAAGGCGGGACTTCCTCAGAGCACAGCAGGAATTCCGCACACACAGAGACTCTCTTTCCGCTGGGAGACACAGAAGGAGACAGACATCTGGAGAAATCTGGAAGGTACTCACAGGCACATGTTGGTTTGGGATTAACTTAGAGTAGCTAATTGAGAGTCTGCCCAACTAAGGGCTAAGCGTTAAAATATTAAAAGGTCTTGGTGTGTTTAATTATTGGGGAAAAGACTGTGGTGGCTTATAGGCCCTCAGTCCAAGCATTCCCAGGCTGTTGGATTCCCAGACTCCCCTTGAGCCCAAGCGAATCTCCCGCCAAGCCGCCGGTAATTCTACAGGCCTAATATAACAACTTATATTAATTAACAGAGTTTAGGTTATAGGTGGTGTAGGCCACCTTTGGTCCCAGGGCTCTTTCTCCAGGATAAGTTAGGCAACCGGTTAAGGCACTCAGGCCAGGCCGCCTGCTCCTCTGGCAAACCGCCGGCTATTCCACCGGCTACTCTGCCGGCCTAATATTACAGTTTATACTTACTAATAACTACATTAAATAATTAATTTTCAGTTTTCATCCAAGTATATCTTCTCCAAATTATACAAGATCTCACCATTGTCCATATCCTGGGGCTACACTTGCCCTGAGAAGTGCCCAAGCATGGAAGCAAGCTTTCAGACATAAAGTCCTGTAGCTGAGGCAAAGGAAAAGGGAAGATAAACATGCAGGATAGAGATCTCGGTCTTTTTCTCTTTCTCCACACAATTAAGTATTTGGTTATGTGCTCTTGGTTCTGTGCCAGGACTATAGACCAAGAAAGTATACATAATCACCCCCTCTTAATGCTTAGCTGACCATAGCCAGTCCTCCTGTTACAGATACCAGTTTCAGAAAAGGCCTCCATGCTAGGTAGGGTAGGGGGTGGTTAAGGCCCTACATATGACTTTATCATATCATATAAAGCCTGGGAGGCTTTGGATGATCCAAAGCCTGTGACGCTTCCCTCCCCTCCTCAAACTGTATTTTGTCTCTTGTTGTTCTTAAGGATCTATTTATTTATAGCAAGGAACAAATAATTACCTACAGCTGTGTTTCTCAATTGCAGGCACTTAAGACTGTACTTCCTCCTACCCAGTCACCAGCCTGTTTCCTCATCCCAGGACTTCCTGCCATATTTCAGTTGTAGGAGGACTTATGTTATCAGTCACTGGCCACAGAGGCACTCTGTGTGTTTTCTGAAATTATCAGATTGATTTCTTTATTTGATCACACTACCATAGAATGGATTTAAGAGACAAAAGCTCCCCCCACCCCCATTCCTTCCTGTAGTGATAGAGGCTCCAGAAGGAATAGTTTAGCAGAGTATCCAGTGGCTAGAGCTGGAAATACACTCACATTGGAATCCAGGTCTGCAGGTTTCTTCACCTCAAAATTTCCTCTTGTTCAGTGTGAATGAAAATGGTGACAACCCAACTGGTAGAAAAATTAAATAAATGCAGGCAAAGGATTTACTTACATGTTAAACCTGAGGAGGATTCCAATGACTGGAAACATCATTATTGGGACTGGGTGGGAAATCAGAACTACAGAATTAACAGGGGGTTGGTTTCCTTGAGGATCATCTAGACCAGGGAAATGTTCATTGCAAAGGTCAGAGGACATAAGAATCAATGGAGTGACCATATTTTTCATCCAAGATGATAGGATAAAGCATATCAACATTACAGCTACAAATCTGTATCTTTCTTAAGCTCTCTAGGTTCTCTAGGTGATAGTCTTAGTACGAGCTGGCCACGTCACTTCCTTTTCTGATATTGCAATCCCTTTCAGTCCTTTCAATCCATGAGATCACTGGGAAGTACCAGTGGGCAACTCCTAATATGAGGAAGGAAAGGAACAACTCCTTCCTAGTGACCCACAGTGAGTCAAATGTGAGCTTTTCAATGTGTTACTTCATCTACACACTAAGTTGTGAGATGGCTGACAGTTGTTTCTGGTGTGTGTGTGTCTATGATTTATTCTGCTAAGGATAGGAAAACTGAACCTAAAGGCCGCATAGACACTATCACACAGCAATGTTAAAGGGCTCAGATTTGATGGAGGTGGGGCCTAGGATCTGTATCAACGACACAACTAGGAGCCCCTACCCCACAACACTCTTCATTGTGGGTAAACTGTAAAAAGGTAACATAGGTATTTACATTTATGCTGAGGTACAGTCTGCCTCCACAAATTCCCTGGCATTAGGAAGTCTTCTAAAATTTGATTAGGGTAATGATTTACTTGCTTCTAAGACCGCATAATGGTTAAGCAAGTTCAAATCCAGACTGTGTGTGTAGTTGTAGGATTTTGATTAAGTGTCTGACATCACTCTGCTTCTTTTTTCTTAGCCTGTAATGAGGGCTGGCATTATACCTTCATCAGAGTTTTGCAGACAGTAGAAAACGAGCCAGCACACGTACAGAATGACACAGCAACTTTAGCTTTGGTTACGTGATCCCCATGAAGTCCTTTGTAACTATAGGTCTTAACAACCAGACCAGACCCCACAATGATATCACACAGCATGTCCAGCAATGTCTTTGCTTTCTCAGAAGTGTCTCTTCGAGAGTCTTTGCTGATGATTAGTGAAGACTATCAATAGCACCTATGTAAAATGTTAAAGCAAAATGTCTCAGAATTCCTTTGTGTTCTTGCTGGGGTGATTGTACCTTGCTTATTTTAAAATAGAACATGGAGTTATTCAAGGTGCTGAATCTGCCCATGCATGTCCCAGTGAGTGTGCTCCTAAAACTCCAGAAGAGCCAAAAGATGGGAAGATAAGAGTTACCTCATCACTTAAGAGCAGGTAGTTTTTTATTCTTTGTCAAAAATCATCTCCAGGGACTGGGGTAGTATTCAGTGGTAGAGTGCCTACATAGTAAGTCATCCCCAGCACATGTTTTGCCTCATCACTGAAGAAAATCAAAATTAAAGAACTAATAGTGGGACTAGGGGCCAGAAAATTAACTATACTTCCTGCTTTAGCTGGAGTATCAAGAGAAAAAGTTTAATTTCTCCTCTACTCCCTACACTTTTATTGATGTAAATGTTACTTGACAGACATTTCCTATCAAGAATGGAGTCTGTCTTCTCAGCTCTTGCATTTGGGGTTCCTTGTGTGACTTACTTTGGCCAATTAGATGCAATGGAACTCAGGCAATGGCAGTATTGGGTGTGGGCCTGAGAGGCTTACATTCTTCTTGGAACTTTGCCATGACCTAGTGAGTAAGCCCAACTCTTGTGCTGCAAGAAGGAACACACAGTTTAAGACAGGCCACAGAGGCCATCCAAAGGGAGGAAGCCTCTGTGCAGTTTACCAGATGATTATAGACTCAAGATCTACCTCCAAACAATGGAGCCAGGTAACTGATCCGTAGACTATTTTCTCTCTGTGAGGCTGGGGTTGCTTGCTTCACAGTAGGAACTAACTGATACACCCACACAGATGATAAGACTAAAACAGCAATAATATTTAAAAATTAATTAAAAGACAGGCATATGGCATACACTTGTGGTCCCATCATTAAGGAGGCCACAGTAAAAGGATTGCAAACTCAAAATGAATCTGGATAGCATAGAAAGACAATGTGTCAGAAATCTGTAGAACTGAAAGCAGTAATAATTGATTATTATTATTATTATTATTATTATTATTATTATACGTTGGAGTTTCATGTCGGTTAAAAATATTATTAAGCATTTCTCAAATATCAGGTACTACATTTTAATGTTTTACCACTCTATTATATATTATAATATATATTATACTAATATATATATTATCCCCATTATACAAGTGATCGAATACAACATGAATAAACAGATGTTGAAGGAATGGACAAATATAAGTAGCTGATGGGAAAAGCATATAAGCTTAGATTAGATTGCCTTGATCATGCTGATAAGGACAAGGGAGAAAGGCCATCCCCTGGCCATCTATTTACAGTCCTTGCATCACTATGACAGGAATAAGGTAATAATGACAATGACCAAAACTGGCCAAGGCCTTCACATACTTTATCTCAGAGAATGAACCAACTCATATAAGCCTATGAAGAAGATATGATTTATAACCCCAAAATCCAAAGCGCTCCAAAACTCAGGAAATTGACCAGAGTAACACTGAAAGCCAATTGCTAGGTCAAAAATCTGAATTACAGTCAACTACACTTGTGCCTCAGGGAAAGGAAGAAGGGACAATAGAAATAGAAAGTAGAGTTTTCTTTTTTTTTTTATATACTTTATTTTTTTTTCTTCAAGTTACATCTCAGTAACAAACCCCTCCCTATTCCCCCTTCCTAACCTGCCCTTCCACCCTCTTCCCTCCAGAGGTTTCCCCTTTCAGTCCAACA
>CAJQZJ010032828.1:502589-578952 GCA_907164525.1 Lophiomys imhausi
CATAGTGGTTGCACAAGCCTGCACTCCCACCAGCAATGGAGTAGGGTACCCCTTTCTCCACACCCTCGCCAGCATGCGCTATCATTTGAGCTCTTTATTTTAGCCATTCTAACAGGTGTTAGGTGGAATCTCAGGGTCATCTTGAGTTGCATTTCTCTGATGATTAAGGATGTTGAACATTTCTTCAGGTGTCTCTCAGCCCTTAGGGATTCCTTCTTTGTGAATTCTCTATTTAGCTCCATCTCCCATTTTTTGATTGGATTATTTGGTTTCTTGGCATTTAGTTTCTTGAGTTCTTTGTAGATTTTAGATAATAGCCCTCTATCAGATATGGGGTTGGTGAAGATTTTCTCCTAGTCTGTTGGTTGCCGTTTTGTTCGAATGACAGTATCCTTTGCTTTACAGAAACTTTTCAGTTTCATGAGGTCCCATTTATTGATTGTTGATCTCGGGTCCTGAGCTGTTGGTGTTCTGTTCAGGAAGTTGTCACCTGTGCCAATGAGTTCGAGGGTTTCTCCTACTTTTTCTTCTAGTATCTTGAGTTTTCTTAAGCACAACTCCAGTGATATTTTTGCATCTTTTAACATCTCCCTTAATATATTTTAGATGCATTTGTTCCTATTGTATGTGTTTGAGTGCTTTGCCTGGATATATGTAGGTACATCCTGTGCATGTATAGCGCCTTTGGAGCTCAAAAGAGACTGTAGGATCCACTGGAACTGGAAATTAGGGATAGTTGTGAATCACCACGTGACTGCTCTGATCTCAACCTGGGTCTCCTGCGAGAGTATCATATTCTCCTTCCTAACCACTGAGCTGTCTCATAAACCCCTCTTTTAGCATCTCCATAGATTGCTCCAGGTTGTGAGACTAAAGGTTCCTGGTTTTATAAGTCCTCTTTATTCCCAAAAGGATGCCTACAGTCTTTCCTTACCATATTATCATACCACCTTTTGAGAAGCTAAGTTAACTTCCTCCTGGAGATTTGGCAGCTGACCTTCTGTGGGGTCTCTGGAGAGTCTCTATAATTCTCTACAGAGGCTGTCATTGAGCAACATCAGCTTTCCATTGTCAGCATCACATGTCTGAATTAAGGCATAATCTCTACAAAACTTAACATTAATTACATAAGCTTAAGTTAGGAGAGAACAGATACCTTGAGGAGACAGTTTGTGTAGCTCAATAGAGTGAAGATGGGGTGGAATAAATTTGCTAAGTACATGTCCTCTTTAAATACGAATGCTGGTGCTAGCTACTATACAACTAGTGCCTACTTGTGACAGATGTTTTTAACTTACAAAAGAAGACAAACACCTAGATACTTGTGAACGAGGAAATAAGCTGTTGAGCTGACTGGAACTGGCTTATAGGAAGCAGGATTGGAGTCCTGAGTGCTGTGTCATTTTCTTAGTATAGGATTACGTGAAGGGAGGCCCCTGCCTCATGAGGATCATCCTCATCACCAATGATCTGGTCAGGTTGCAGGATCTGAGTCACTGGGAGTGTTACCCAGGTATCTGGGTTATCAAGCCCTTCAAGAGATTCTTAGCACTGTCAAGACAAGACTGCCCCAGAAGCAAAAAGAAACAGATGTACAAAGTCCATAGTATGGGGATCTGGATGTAGCCATGGCTAATGGACAGAAAGGTCTCTAGTCCTCAGGGTTAGAAAGAGGAAAACAAAGGTACAAACACAGTCCAGAAAGGTCTTTGGGATCAATGCAAACATGGTTGGTCCCTGAGATACTCTGAGAGTTATTATCTTTGCTCCTGTTCTAAAGCCAAGACAACAGATTTGTCAGTCAGTGGCCTCCTCCCACACCAGCCCTCTAAAGAGTGACACTTCTTCACTGTATTTGCATCGTCACCACTAAATCTGTTCAGGAGCAATCTCCAAGTTGTCACCATTCATAGTAAATTAGTCAAAGACCCCCATCTTCCTGGAGCATCATCACACTTTTTATATTAATTTTTATGTAAATATGGTGATTCTGGGAAGGAATGATGCCAGGTAAGGCAATAGGAACCTTCCTCAAGTCAGCCTAGGATGCATCCTTAACAGGCAATCTGTATAATCTCCAGAAAGCTCATATCGAACTAAGTCTTGGTATGTGGGCTCCCAGAAGCCTAAAAATAACTTCAGTTAAAGCAATGGGCTGTACCATATATACATTGTGTGTGTGTGTGTCCACCCTGCTGTATCTGAGTGTGTGTAAGAAACTGCCCAGAAAGCCCATCCTTCAAAGTAAAGTTCAATTAATTTAATCATTTTTCTTTTATTCCTTCTCAGATTCTGCTTATTTAAATCTAATTTTACTTTTTCCTGTTTTATGATATTTACTGCCTTCTTTAGAAAGAAGCTGAGTTATCTTTCAAAAACAAATCCTACTGAAGCAGGGACCCCAAGGACATAGGGCAGAAGAATAAAACCTAGAAGTAGCTTGAAATACAAATGATGATTTGAAAGAAAGTTCAGTTGTCCAATATTAACTCAGTAATAACTGGAGAGACATTATTCTTATTGCATCTTTCCTGGAAGAACTATCTGGAAACTCATGAAGATCACTGACATGGCAAGGAAGAATAAAATAAAAATTGAAGGAAGCCGTTCGTTAGCAGAGTGATAAACCCACACTGAGACTCTGCCTGCAGATGATGTTAGGCTAAAATTAGACCTGGGTTTCATATAATCTCCTTTCTGTGTCTGCTGTGATGTACAGGTGCTACTATTCTGCAACAGGCTAATATCTAACCAGTCTAGAATGACTTCTCTTTCTGTGGACCAGTTACCTACCTAGACCCTAAGTTTCAGAGTTCCCTGTTAACATGTGATAGGCACTGTCAGCACCCCAGACTCCTCAACATCCCTTCTATTGTCCCTCACTTTAATGGTACGTATTGCTCTCATGGCCAGTATGGCCAATCCTGAACCTTTCTCTTCGGTACAAAGAGGTAGAAGTGGCTTACCTCTAGCCAAGATTATGATAACCTACTCCCTTATTTTACTGGGGATAAATTTTGGTGGGTAATTAATGCTCCCAAGACACCTGGGGTCAGGCTGAAGCTAGGGATTTTCCCAAACACACCTTTTGTTCAAACTGTAGCCTTCAATATTCTGTCTTCTTCACTGTCTCTGAGAGAGTGTTTCTTAGAGATCCTTAACTCAGGAACCTTCGTCTCAGGGTCTGATTTCAGTCATTTGAGCTAAGGAAGATTGTCTAGCCCAGATGTTTTCAAGTAGCATAGAGAAAATCTGATAATCTATGATATATGCACAGTTTTTTTTAATTTAAATAAAATCTCTTGTGAACCTGGGTGTGGAAAGGCAAATCAACAATCCCAGCTGTTGGGAGGCAAATGTTTTGTGAGTTCCAGGCCAGCCTGGACTCCATAGCTAAACCCTGTCTCAAAATCAAGAAACGCAAATGAAACCAATATAGAACAACAAAATCATACACAGGAGAAACTTCTAGCCCCAAAAGGTTTTTCTTAAGAACAAATACCAACCCCACATGATTTTGTTTGTGAAGAGACAAATATACAAAGATGTCAAGCCACTGGTCTACAGCCTCACAGCCAAGAAGGCCAGAAAAATACAAGAATTCTTCCATTTGACTTCCACTCAGTTTAGTCATTAAAAGCAGCTGAGCTCCCCTAAGAACCCACCACATCAGGAAAGGTTGAGAGGAGGAAAGAGCAGTGGCCACAGTTTGCAAAGCTTAACTGTGGTACCAATTCTGACTCCCACTGATCTCTTCTCCATCACCCACTCCCTCTTCTTCTCCTTGCCCTGCCTCCACCCCACCTGATCTTACTCCTCTCCATGTCCCCCCTCCTTTTCTCACACCTACTCTTGTCTGTAGCCCTTCTCTTCTCCTTCCGTGCCTATTGTATGTCCCTATTCTAGTTGCCCTTGCTCTTTCCTGACCTCCCACTACTTCTTAACCTTTTTCCCTCCCTTCCTTCCCTTCCTCGCCACCCCTTCTCATCTTTATCATCATTTCACCCACAGCCTCTTTCCTCTGAATCTCTTTTCCTAGTACTCATTTCTGTTTATTTCACAAGTGGAGACTTGTGAGCCAGTAATTTGGCAAAATACACAAATTTGAACTGACAGTCATGAGTTGGCTGCTCAGAGGCATTGCCGTCAGCAGGAACGCCTTGCTGGAGAATCATGGCCTGTGAAAGAGGGAACAGAAACAGCAGCCCTTTTCTAGCAGAGGAATTTATTGGCAATGCTGCTCACAGATCTGCAAGGCTTAATTTGGCAGATGGGAGATCAATATGAAAATACTGTCAAACTTCTGAAACTGGGAGGATATTTAGATGGCCCCACTCATGGACATCATAGCTGTGAAAGGAAGTGGTTAGATTATAAATTAGAAAAGCTTACAGGAAAAACTCCATCCTTTCCAAATTCAATCTTTTGTGAAGCTTCTTCAAAGAGCTAAGACTTACTTTTTTTTCTTTTTTTTTCTTTTTTTTGAGTAATTTCTTCTGGTCTTTCAAAAGGCCTTTGACAAAGAGGCAGCTTTCAGGTACTTGAGAGGGCTCACAGAGATCTGCCCAACCCTTTCTTGACCTTTAACTGGTGTCCTACCTGAGGATTGCCAAGAAGTTCAACACTTCACACCAATTGGGATCAGGTGGAAGCAGAGGAAGTTAAATCTTCTAGTCTCTTTCTGTAGATAAAGAAACCAAGGCCTATGGAAGCGTAACTTATACAGAGAATCCAAGATATAAACCAAGAGCCACGATTCTAGGATGGGGGTTGGGTTGTACTAAAGTTTGTTCATTTACATCAAGCCAGCTACTTAGCCTTTTGGCATTCAGAATTACTGGGGATAATAAAACGTCCACAATTGTGCATGCCTCTCTATAGCCACACTGTGCAGTGAACTCCACTGTGTGTCCCATCAAAAGGCGGGCTCCATTTTCTGGCACTGTCCTCTTAGCCAACCTCGTAGCTTGCTTTTATCAACAGACTGTGGCACAGGTGACACACCCTATCCTCAGAGCTGGTCTCAGATGTATGTCTGGGAACGGTGCCTTTGCTGAAATCTGCTCAGTCATCTGGGCTGGGCTAGCTTTTCAGAGGTGGGTTCCACATGCTGGGAGGATGAACCATGTGGCTGAGGTCACCCTATGCTAGCCACTATCGATTGACCAGGATCTGCCCACAAACACACAAATTTAGCACAGGGAAACAAAGCTGTCCTGCTACACCCATCCTAAATTTGTTAGCCACAGTCCCATGAGCTAAGTAAGTCACTGTTATTTCAAGCCAGTTTCATGGGGTGGTTTGTTATGGATCCAAATTTAGCTAGCATACTTGGTTACTTCATCTATTTGAAAAAGGGACAGGATACAGGTTTCTTGTTTTGAGGACTATTTGAAAGAGCCACATTCACAGAGATTAGACACCTTCTGAGTCTCTGATGGGTAGCCACCAGCAGCATGTGACTACTGGAATGTAAACTTAACCATAAAAATGAAGCTAAGTTTAAGAACTCTTAAACTAGTGAAGAATAAATGGCACAGGAGAGAAATGTTTACATGCTGACAAAGATGTCTATTTTGATATCATTTTCAAGTTATTCCCAGGCAATTCTCTTCACAGAATCATCTATTTCTGTCTGTGGTCTGTCTATGAGTTCTTGGGGCTTGGGAAATGGCTCTTTAAATAAAGTGCCTGTAGTGTAAGCAAGAGGTCCTGAGTTTGGATCCCAGCGATTATGTGAAAAGTTGGTTGCAGGGGTGTGGGTCTATAACACTTGCACTGGAAAGGGAGAAATAGGCAGATCTCTGGGACTTACTAGCCAGGCAGCCCAGCTCAATCTGTGATCTCAAGGTTCACTGAGAGACTCTGAATCTGAAAGTAATCTGGAGAGAAGTTGAAGAACACACTTAACTCTGACCTCTAGCCTTGACCCACCTGCATACACACATGCACACACTCATACACACACATATACAAACACACACACACACACACACACACACACACACACACACACACACAGACACACACACACAAAGGAAAAAGACAAGCTGAGTTCATTAGTCATACTCACCATGATTCAAGTACCTACCTGTCACACATGGCCACTGGCCACTGTACAGAATAGTACAAGTATACAAGTATAACAAACAAAGATGTCATCTCAGTTACCATGAGAACAAGCCTCAGACCTGTAGATCAAACCCCAGAGTCACCTCCTCGTGGTGCTTCCCTCTTGGAAAATTTCAAATGTATATTGAATCTAGCATTTTACCTAAAATAGTTATATCACCGAGGAATGTTTGGACTGGCTGTAAACTTGAAGTGTGGCAGAGAGAGTGGAAGTCTGACTGTTAATGAGTTGGGAAAGTCTTCATGCTAAAGGAGATTTCTCTCCTTCAGGGGATTGCCCTACATTTTATTTTAAGCATTTTAAAAAATCTCAATAAGGTTGATAGCTAACTTTAGTTTAATTCAACCCTATAAAAGAACCTATGGAATTTTTTTAGAACATAGGCTGCTTCTTCCCAATGCTCTTTCCACTACTTTTCCCTCCCTCTCCAATGTGTCCTTTGACTTCAAAGAACTAGAAAAGACTCAGAGGAAAATGAGTATCTGACCTAATTAAGCACATCGATTGAAATTTTTTCTTAGCTAATGAAAAATTCCCTTTTCCTCACCAGCCTCATTCTCATTTCCTAAAACAAGGGACCTAGAATACCATCCCCTTGCTGCTCCATGAAAACCTACAGTCCCTGCAAGGAACATCTGGCAAGCAGGCAGCAAACAGGGGACAGCCCATGAGACAGTAGAAGGGAAAATCCAGTGTCAGGTCCCAGCCCCGCCACCTTCACCACATGGTCTAATGACTTAACCTTCCTGTGTCTGTGCCTTGAAGTTTCCATTTGTTGCATGACAAGTTCAAATGACTGGTAAGGATTTGGTGACTGGAAATGGGGGAAGCACCAAAATCCGTGCCCGCACAGGGTGGAACAAGCATTTTACTGAATAAATTGGTAATCACTGCCAATTGACAGGCTAATGCCTTATCCAGGTCTCTAGTGTCTGATTTCTCCATCCATCCTCAGCTCTTCTGACCTACGTTGTTAACAATATACCTACAGCCTCCAACCCTAAGGTCACTCATTTTACCTGAAGGAACAGAGGTTCAAGTTGATACCTAAGCAGCCAGCTAGTGATGGTCCAGGAGCCCAAAACCCCAGCGCTCCTGCCCTCAGGAAGACCAAGAAGGAAAGAAACGCACTCTAGAGAGTCCTGAGGTCAGGCTCAGGCTGGGCTTTGTTACTGCTCCCTTGCATGGTCTCTTCTTTTCATCACACAGCTTTCCTCATCTAGTGACTCATACTAATTCTCCTCCAGCTTGGTTTTCCTTGGCATTGCTGGTGCACTTGACTGCAAGATGTTCAAAGTAAAGATCACAAACCCTTCTTTTTTTGTTTCTCTCCAACTTAACATAGGCACATTACACTTGACAAACACCCATTCACTGACTGAGAAAGTTATTGCACTTGATCTTAGCCAAATGACTTGAGAAGTGCTGAGGATGTTATTGGATGGGTGCTATGTAGTCTCCTTTTCCTATCTGGTATTCCTAGGTTATTAGGTCTTGGTAGCTTGCTGTACTTACTATATGATACATTGACTGTAAAACACACCTCCAGTCTTCCCTGCTTTGCAATATGATCTGCAGATTCTTGCACAAAGAAGCACCTTCTGTTTCACTGTTCCTTGAGTCTGCATCCAGTTTGTGACATGTTTCCATTAATAGAACATGACAAAAGCAGTGTTCTAATTGTTTTAGTCATAGCCCTCAATGGTCAGGCTTGCTTCCTATTTCACTCCTCATTGTCGAGTCACCGTTTCACCAACCCTGAGCTAGGTAATTGCCTGGAGGATGAGCCTCCAGCTGAGCTACCTCTAGAGCAGGCAGCTCTCACACAGCCTTTCAGATGATCAGCTGTACTACTGGGAGCCAAAGAAGACATTTAAAACATAATACATATATATTGTTTTAAACAGCAATGTTTTCAGGTGATTTGTTAGACACAAGAGATAGCAGATAACCTGAGTGAAGGGAATTCTGGGAACTGGCTGACTTTATACCAGATCTTGGTTCATGCTATGCCATTGTCTTTGGACCAAATAGACCATGTCTGTATCTATATCTGTATCTGTATCTGTGTCTATGTCTATAATTTTCACAGTAGTTCTATATACAAAATGACTTTTATCTATTTACAAAAGAAGCATTTACAGGTTGGGAATGTCTTCTAAATGGCTATTATAATACATTAAAAATTTTACAATGTCATCATTATCCTTATCATCGCCATCATACAGTCTTCTGAGGTGTCGAGGATGTTCTGATTTTGAGCCTCGTGCTAGTTGACTTAAGTGTGTTTAGTATACAAATCTTCATCAGGCTGTACACCTGAGATTTTTAGATGCTCCTACAAATACTGTTATACTTTAACTAAAAATTAATAATATGGAAAAGGAAAATGGGGCCCTTGCTAAATTTGGACTCATGAAGACAGTGTTGACAAAAGGGTGTGATGAGCCTGAGATGGAGTCTTCACTGATCTTTTTTTTTTTCTTCAAGACATGGTTTCTCTGTGTAATAGCCCTGGCTGTCCTGGATTTGCTTTGCAGACCAGGCTGGCCTTAAACTCACAGAGATCCTCCTGCTTCTGCCTCCCGAGTGCTGGGATTAAAGGTGTGGGCCACCACACCTGGCCTTCACTGATCTTCATTGCCCCAGACATGACCCATTATATTCAGTACTTCTTTTCTGTATAAAACTGAATGTTCCAACTATTGAAAACTTGTGTTAAGAAGACATGCTATAGAAATAATTTCCCTGATTATTTCCAACCTTACCTCTAAGTTTCTGGAGCTTTCTTTTTCAAGCTATTTTTGCTGTAACAATTGTCTCCATTGTCCACAGTGTGAAATGACAGGTCAACTGTCTAATGAGGAATCTTCCCAGCCTCCCTTGCTTCCAGGTGTCACCATGTGATGAAGTTTCTCTAGTTGAAAGCTAGTGGAAGGATGGATGGCTTTTGTCTTCTGGGCCTATGGTGAAGATACAATTGCTGTTCTTCTTGATCTACAAAGATACCAGGGTCCTAGGGATGCTGAATGGGTAGAGCCTGGTGTCAGAAATTGACATGTGGTGGGAAACCATCTGCTGTTAGGAAGACCTGACTGCAAATCCTAGGTGGTAAGTCAATAGTATCCTATTTGGAAAATTTGCTGAAATATATTTTGTTTCACTGCCCACATTACAGTGATTAATATGTTTTCATCCTATGGCTATTCATGCATCCATGCATTTGATAAATATTTATGAAACTTTCATCTGTGAGGCACTGTGCCAGATTTCAGCTTCAAGGATCTTACCTGCTGGCTTAAATATAAAGACAGACAAGCAATGGTTATTTGCCTTATTATGTGGGAGGCCCTGTATAAGCTACTTCACATACAACATAACAGTTAATCATCGCATTGATCCTACAAAATAGATTAAATAATGATAAATGAGAAGCCTGAAGCTCATGATATCTATGAGACAGGACTTTCTACCTAAACACCTATGCCTTTGCAGCACATTATACTGCTTCCTACAGAAGAGGTTAGAACTATGCAAGGACTCTTAAACTAATAAAGAATAAATTATACAAGAATTGTTTACATGTTGACAAAGATGTCTACTTTGATATTGTTTTCAAGCTTTTCTCAGGGAATTCTCTTCACAGAATCATCTATTTCTGTCTCTGGTCTAATGTGCCTCATCTTCATCTTTGACATTAAAAAGATACATCCAGTGGGAGATGATTGAATTAGTGGCAAGCCTATCTATTGGCAGGAAAAACCCCTTGCTCCAACTGTAGACAGAATGCTGTCCAAAAAGTACAAAACTCTGCAAAGACAGGGTAAGCAAGTCCTTCATAATTCCTGTTCTACAATCAATGTCTCTCAGAGAAATGGGGCCAAATGACTGAAGATTGATGCTATAATGTATGGAGAGAAAATGGGAACTGTCCAGGTAGCCACTGGTATGTCATTTCTTAGTTTTGGAAGCTGCAGGCCCTGCACTTCCTATATAATCAGATATATTTATCCCTCTCAGGTCTCTGAGGTGGTTGAAGAATAGATAGCTAGAGTCTCATAGTTAAATTTTGAGTTGTTTTGGAATCAAGAGGGTGTTCTGAGAGAGAGAGAGAGAGATATGGAGATAGGTAGATAGTAGAATGTTAAAGTCAGGAACCAAATACATATGGACTGAACATTGAGAATGTATGCTAAGCCATACAACTCTCATAATTGTGGCCTATTTATTTCAGTTGTTTTGTACTGTATTTATTGTTATAAGAGAAAGAACCATTTGTTGGACTGAAAAAAAAAGAATTATGCCTTCTGGGGGAAGGGTGAGAGGGTAGGAGGGTGGGGCTGGGAGGAGTGGAGGGAGAGGGCAGTGATGGAGATGTTACTTGATGTAATAAATAAACATTAAAAAATTTTTAAAAAGAGGGTGTTCTGCATCTAAGAAGATGTTTTTAAAATTGTGATGAAAGTTGAGTTGGATATAGAACTTTAAACTAATGGAGATGGGTAGATAGTAGAATGTTAAAGTCAGGTGCCAAATACATAAGGACTGGACATTGGGAATGTACGTTAAGCCATATAACTCTCATAATTGTGGCCTAATTACCTCTGTTGCTTTGTATTGTATTTATTATTATAAGAGAAAGAGCCATTTGTTGGACTGAAAGGGGGAGCTGTTGGGGGGAAAAGGATATATCTTAAACTTAAAAAAAAAAGGAAAGGGATGGATGGGTTGACGTGGAAGGGGGTGGGAGGATGGGACTAGAGGGGGGAGTAGGGAGGGGATTGCGATTGAGATGTAACTTGAAGAAATAAAAAATAAAGTAAAAAAAACATACATCAATCTTGTAATTGTTCTCATGTACTTAATAAACAATGATATGATGTATCCTGTTTTCTTGGTCATATACATAAACTTTCTACATATCTTAATTGAATTCAGACACACTCTACATAAGAACAGTCTTAGCATCCAGCATCCTAACTTGGCAATAAAACCCAAAGCTTTTCATTTGCCTCAGATGTAAATGTCAGCAGGAAAATCACATGCAGTTAACATCCCACAAAATCTTCAGATCTGACACGTCTCTTGGCAATTGAATGGGAGTCTGAGGGATGTGGATGACCCACAGACTTCAAGGCTTCCTGTCTTAGTTAAAAGAGATACAAATTGCTTCCCCAGTGAACCTTCTCAGGGGAACTTCTAGGATAAAGTGCTGAGAGTGCATGAATCTACCTTCAAGCAGAAACCTGAGGGAGATGCCATTATTTTTTTCATGTCATTTTAATGGACCTAATTTCGAAAGACAGCAATGAGTTTCTGTTGGGTTCCTGGATACTTTATACTGGGCTCTGTGATGGCTCTTTATGATTACACTGTGAGCAGACGGGGATCCTATGCCTCTGAAAAAGCCCCCACCCCCCTGCATGGTTACTCACCCGTCTCTTCTCATATTCTTTGCTTTCTGCCTGGCTCAGAAAAAATGTTTGCCTGTTCACAAGTCAACAAGCATTTATGGCTTGCCTGTTTTATTTGGGGCTCTGAGAAGAACCCTGAAAATACCCATGTTATGTAGACAATATCACTGTCTCTGTCTTGTAAGGGGCTCACTTCTGTGGCCACAATCTACCTATGATACGGCATACTTCAGTTATCTGTGCACCTCCCAGACAGGACTACTAGTGAGACCTCCAGAGGCTGTCTTGTGCTATGGGACAGGTGTCCCATGCATGTTTATTGAATGAAAAATTGAACGTTTCACAGGATAGCTCACACAGAGATCATGGAAAACAGGCTCTATTGCATGCAAATAGCCCCCAGTTTTGTTTCTCAAGGCCAAAAGATGAAGATAAAATAAGTTTTAATAAGTTAAATAAGATGAAAAGTTTCCTTTAGAAACTTTTATTTTAGTTCTACAAGGTAAACATCAATTCTTTTATTTATTCGACGAATATTTATTGACGACCAGGTATGTACCAATCCTGTATTGTTCAATATAGGTAAGTTCCTGCAGTAGCAGATCTAGCCTAATTTTTAATAGGGGGAAGAGGATATGAGAAAATCAATTAATCAATAGACATGCAATATGACAGCACTAAGTAACAAAGAAAATAGTTAAATGGTGTTTTCATGGCCAATTCATTATAATAAACCATTCTATTAAAAAGTTACACATTGATTATAGATTCCATAGGTGAACATTTCAGACAAGGCACACTAGGAAAAGATTATCCCCAGAGTATTATGCTTGACTTCAGCTTTAGGCTGCTGGACTTCATTATGGGAGCTGGAGTTACCTAGTAATTTTATGGTAATGCTTGCTTTACTGTGTTTTACTGTGATCTGCATTTAGTGCTGACTGGACTACCTCCATGTGTCTTGGGCTTCCTCCCAGTATGTTGGCATCATGACTTCTTACCTTCACCCCTTTTGACTCAGAGTTTCAAAAGTAAGTGTCCTAACAGGCAATGTGAAAACTCTATTACTCTAATACCATAGCTTTCCTAAGTGAACCTGGGGCTGTGAAGTCCAAGATCAAGGCATTGGAAAGTCCAGAAGACTGCTTGGTCCTTTGAAAAATGTACCTGGTTGCAGCATTCTCTGTAAGGAAGTGATGACATGTGTTCTCATAGCAGAAGGACAAGAGGGCCAAAGTATCGGTAACACTTTTTTAATGAGGACCAAAATTCCACTAATGAGGGAAGAGCCCTCATGACCTAATAAGGGTTTTTTTTTATTAGTTTTTAATAGTTCCCCTTTTAAGACTATCACACTGGCCATTATGTTTGAACACAGGATATTTGAAAGAGACATATTAAAACCATAACACACAGCCTTAGCCATGAGCAGGCCCAGTAATGGCACAAACTCTGTGGGTGCCCTTTGTCAATCTGAAGGTCAAATGGTGTCAGCTGCTACAGCTTGTTCTCACAGAACATCTGTGCTGCCATCAGCTTGCATCCAAGGGCCACTTGGCAATGAATGCTTTACTGGCTATAAGCCAGACACAACCCATGGTTACTGTACCAGTTATCTATTGTTATATAACAAATGTAGAAGCTTCATGGCTTCAAATAGCTGCTTACTGTTTTCTATGAATCTATAGGTTATTGAATTATTCTGTGATCTGAAGTGAGGCCAGCTGATCTGGGTAGGGCTTGTTCATGCCTCCAGAGGTTAATCTGAAAACTAGAAAGGCTTTAGCTGGGTGTCTTGTCTTTTAACCTCATGTCCTTCAGATCCCTCCATCAAGGTGGCCTGGAATTTCTCTCATAATAGACATTATAAAGAAGAAGTAGTGACAAGTTCAAGTTTCTGCTGTTTTGTTAGAATTTGGATTAGAAATGTCCTACATAAGCTCATATTTCAAAGCATTGGTCCTCAAGTGGGCACTATTTTAAGAAACTATGGAAACTGGAAGAAGTCATTCACAAGTGGTAGGTTTTTGAAGAGTATAGCCTTGCCTTTGGTTCTTGTCATACTCTCTGTTTCCTGCTCTTCCATAATGGGACAAGACTCTGCCACATGTTCCCACCAGGAATTCCACCATGTCTTTCTCACAACATACAATACCCTCTAAAACTGTCAACCAGAATACAGCTTTCAACTCCTTTCAGCTATTTCTATTGGTCAGATATGTTGCTTAGTGTCACAAAAGTAACAAATAAATGTGACATTTGCTACTTTCTTATTGTTCAATGTAGATCATATGGCCAAGCATAGAATAAATGTGAACTTTAATGTAATCTAGTTACCATTGTCAGTCATTCTCTTACAAGGCTGCCATTTTATTAAACAACAGGCTAGCTATGGGTAGTTGAATAATTTGAGACAGCAAGCAAAAGACAGAATAACTGCACTAGTGGGCTCCCTCTCAACCCTTTAGCCTCCCTACCCCCGTTATTCAATGTGGACTCCACAGTTAAAGAATATGATGACAGAGGAAGACATTGAGAGCCTGCCTGAATGCTTACTTATCTGTCTTAGTTAATGTTTCTATTGATGTGCAGAAACAGCATGACCATGGCAACTCTTAGAAAGGAAAACATTTAATTGGGGCTGGCTTACAGTTCAGAAGTTTAGTCTACTATTGTCATGGTGGGAAGCATGATGGTATGAGGGTGCTGGAGAGGTAGCTGAGAGTTCTATATCTGGATCTGCAGGAAGAAGGAAGTGACTGCTACACTGGGCATGGCTTGAGTATCTGAGACCTCAAAGCCTGCCTCAAGTGACCACTTCCTCCAACAAGGCCACACCTATTACAATAAGAGTAGTACTTCTAATAGTGCCATTCCCAATGAGCCTATGGGGGTTATTTTCTTTCAAACCACCACATTCCACTCTCTGGCTGCCATAGATTTATAACCATATCACAATGTAGAACTGCATTAAGCCCAACTTCAAAAGTCCCTATAGTCTTTAACAGTCTCATCACTGTTTAAAAATCCAAAGTTCAAAGTCTCTTTTGAAGTTCATGAAATCTCTTAGCTGTAATACCCTATAAAATCTATATCAAAAAGCAGATCACATACTTCTAACATACAGTGGCACAAGATATACATTACCATTCCAAAAGGGAACACAGTCAGAGAATACTGGACCAAGGCAAGACCAAAAACCAGCTGGGCAAACTCTAAACTCTGCATCTCCATGTCTGATGTCAAAGTGTTCTTCAGATCTCCAACTCCTTTCAGCTTTGCTGACTGAAACACACTTCTGTCTCTTGGGCTGGTTCCACTTCCTGTTAGCAGCCATCGTTAGCAGGTGTTCCAAGGCTCTGGCATCTCTAACATTTTGGGGGCTCCAAGGCAATCCAGGCTTCACCTTCACAGCTTCATTTAGTGGCCTGTCTATACCCCCATGCAAGGACACCCCTGACAAGGCAATCCAGGCTTCACCTTCACAGCTTCATTTAGTGGCCTGTCTATACCCCCATGCAAGGACACCCCTGACAATGCCTGGCCTCAGTGCCTTTCCTTAGTAACAGAGGGACATGCCATAACCCCTTTCTTCTATCCTTGGACTTTGACACCAGAACACATGGCTGAAACTGCCAGGTTTTACTGCTTTCTGTGGCAGGCACATGGCCCCCTTGTTCAATTGCATCTTCATCAGATTTCTGTTTTCAATGGTTTACTTCTCTGCAAAAGGTTGTCTGTCCTGGAACTTTCTCTGTAGGCGAGGCTGGCATTGAACTCAGAGATCCTCTTACCTCTGTCTCCTGAGTGCTGGTATTAAAGGTGTATACCACCAGGCTTGGACCTAAGCTGTTCTTTATTTCCTTTCATAAGTTGGAAACTTCTCAGGGTGGGGTCTTGCCCTGAAGTTAAGAAAAAAAAAAACAAAACAAAATACTACCTTTATTCCATTTAACATCAGTTTTTTCTTAAATCTGTTTATCTCCTTGAATAGGATTTAGCTCCATTCCACTTCTTGGTATCCCTTTTCTCTTTGTACATTTTATATTGTTTCTTGCTCAACTTGCTCCTTTTCATTAAATATATTCATAAGAATGAACACTAATAATCACAAGACAGAGTCAATACTAGGCTGATTTGAGATTTCTTCTGCCTACAGAATTAATTCAAGACTCTTTACTTCAGCCTCAGGCAGACTGTTAAAACAAGGAAGAAAAGCAGCCACATTATTAGCCAAAATATTACAAAAAACAGTCTCTGGGCCACATAAAAATATTGTTCTCTGAAACCTCTAGAGTCATGCTCCCACAGGTCAGGATGAGAAACATGGAAACAGGCAGGCAGACATGGTGCTGGAGAAACAGGTGAAAATTCTATATCTTGATCCAAAGGCAGCAGAATGAGACTGCCACTACATCTACCTTGAGCAAATGATACCTCAAAGCCTGCCTCCAACAAGGCCACACCTCCTAATAGCGCCACTCCCTGTAAGTCAAACATTCAAACACATGAATCTATATGGGCTATTCCTATTCAAAACACTACAAGAGGTTTACTTCATTATCATCATATCAGAAAGCACAGTGGCATGCATGAAGACAGGGTGCTGGAGAGGTAGCTGACACGTCTACATCTGGATCTGTAGGCAGCAAGAAGTAACTGCCACACTGGGCATGGCTTTGTTGGAAGAAGTGGTCAGTGGGGACAGACTTTGAGGTCTCTGATGCTCAAGCCATGCCCCCTCCTAATATTGCCACTTCCTATAAGCCTATAGGGACCATTTTCTTTCAAATCACCATAATATCCTAATCCAGTGCTGGTTCTGCTGAAATCTCTTGTGACAACTCTGAGAGCTTTTGGGGAAGACAAATGGCCTAGGTTCTGGGCCAGTTCTGACCTAAACCATTTAATGTCTTCTAATTTAATATCTTTAAAATATGGAAGCCAGGAAAGCTATATCTACCTTGAAAAAGACAGTGAATATAGTAAGGCTTTTAGTAAAGTGTGTAATAGAGAGTAATTAATGCATTGTAGCATTTAGCATTATATCTATCTGAACACAACACAGATTTTCTCTAAAAGTTGATGGTGTGAGGAAAACATAAGTGGAGACTCCGTTAGAGTGATAGGTGTCCATAGAACTGCTGCATGGACAGTAGAAAGGTTGATACTAAGATAAAGAAGAAAGCATTTCTCAAGAAAGAGAAGAATCATGTTTGTCTGATAGTAGCTCTTGAGAAACAACTGATTGGCTGCTGTGAGGTAAAAACTATCTTTTTCCTTTTCAGCTGTTTTCATTCTCCTGGGAGAGGCTTGATGAAAAATAAGCAGGAGAACCAACTGTCACTAAGTGACTCTAAGCCCACTTTTTTCTTAGTAGGAAACACTTTGTATTAGTTACTTTTCTGTTGCTTTGATGGTGTTTACCATGGCTAAAAACAATTATTATGAAGAAAGAGATTATTTTCACTTAGATTTCAAGACAGATAATCATATTGGTAGGGGAGGTCTGACAGCAGACAGCTGGAGCAGAAAGATGAGAGTTCAGATCTCCAGCCACAAAGACAAAGCAAAGATAGAAAACTGGAAGTGGAGAGAGGCTATGTACTCTCAAATCCTCCCTTATTGACGTATATCCTCCAGCAAGGCCATCAAACCTCCACAAACAGCACTACTAACAGGAAACTAAATGGTTAAATAGTTGAGCATATGGGGAACATTTCTCATCAAAGCCAACATAAGCTCAGAGCAAAGGACAGAAGAGTAAGATACACAGAGCTTATGAAATTGGACAGCATTTGTGACACATTTTAAACACATAACACATAACAATAACACATAACCCAAAGGATGTTAATACACAGCTTACCACACATAAGTGCATTGTATATTGTGCTCATACAAGTGCAGGGAGATTCATTTACAGCACAGTCTACATGACCAGTGTTTTTGATATTATGCAATGTATATGCAACCTCAATGTACAATTCAGGGATATGCATGGCTACTCTTCTTAACCCAAACATTTTACATAATTGAGCGGAGATGTCAATTCTTAGACATCTATTATTACTCTACTTTTATATTTGAAATATTTACAACTTTCTCTAGACTAAACTTAATTCAAACTTGATGTAGAGTTGTTTATGCTTTTTCTAACTCAATTTTTCTTCTTGATACTGAGTGCTGATCTAAATTTGTGTAAGACTTCCCATGTTCTTTCATCATATAGCCATTCGTGCTTGACTTCTCATTACAGTAGTGTGAGAATGAGTCCCTCATCTTCAGAGATGAGCCATGAAGTATTATTGATACTATTAATGTTGATTGTTAAAGCTTAATACATTTACTTATCATTAAAATTAGTAAAGAGTTGATAACAGAAGTCATGAACACTTTGAAAAGATATGTTTCACTATTCTCTGTGAATCTACAGTATTTAAAATTTGATGACCAGGGTTGGGTGAAGTGGCACATACTGTTAATTCCAGCACTCAAAAGGCAGATGCAAGCAGATCTGTGTTTGAAGCCAACATATTCTCCATAGCAAGTTCTGGGCTATCCACGGCTGTCTCAAAACAAATAGAAAATTTAACTACTGAAATTATGTTGGTGTGTGAGTGAGTTTAATTCTTACTAAAAAGTGTTTTAGAATCTTAAAGAATTGTGTAAGTTCATGGAAAGCATGGTCAGTACACCAATAACATGTGTGGATATAAATATATTTAACAGAAATTCTGACTGGTAGGAATATGAAGAAAGAAAACTGAGCAAACATTTCAGAAGATATAAATTAAAAAGATTCTGAGTTACTGTCCACTGAAATGTGTAATTTCTCTCATAAGATACAGTAAATTATATACGAAAATTTAAACTGACCCTTTCAGACTGTTGAATATTCCATAAATACTGGATTAGAGTCATACTGATATAAGTTTCTTTGGAGTAAAATCTCCTGCTATTTAGTCCTATGGCTGATTTTCTCGCTGGTTGCTGCCTTCTTCAATTCTGTACATTCTCTTCACTTACAAAGAAGAACCTTGGCTTTCTTGGGTGATGAGGCACTACTTTAAAGAGAAGCAAAGTATTCCTACATTGAATTACAGGACCATTTGTGTGTCCATGTTCCAAAGATAAAACACCAATCACACAGGCCTGTATAATGTCAGAATTTTCTGGTGCATCTTTAAGATTAAAGGGGACAGATTGTTGGCCAACACTTGGGAATCCAAATTATCATGAGAGTTGTCACTTTACTCTTGTGGTCCTTGGCTTATTTCTCACTATATGTTGGCTTGGTACTTGAGCTGGTTTCCTTTGTAGTAGTAAGGAAGCTGCCAGCATCTCTGAGGGTTCCTATCTACTTTCTTTGTATCCAGCAGTGAAGCAAAGAGTGTCAGTCTTCATCTTGATATTTATTTTGACTCTCATTAGGCCACTTACAAAAATGGCTCCAATTTTCAATCCCTATCTGAACCATAACCTTCATAATAGGAACTTCTAATCTCTCTCAGCATGAAGTACAGCCCCTTCCTTTCCCTTTCAAAGTTTTCTGTTCATATGGCTTAGCCATAGAATTAGTCAATAGAAATGATAAACTGCTTATTCTGAGCTTAAGCCTCAAGATAAATTCATGGTCACTGTCTTGAATTTCTACCTAACACATGAGAACAAACCATCGCTATCCTGTTGGTGCGTGAGAGGTCACATGGAATAGAGATAAGTCACATCAACTGGGCTTAACCCAGACCAACCTACAGACAGTCAACCCTCAAACACAAGAGAGTCCTTCTTAGACTGCTAGCCACAGGGTCCCACAGAAGGTCAGCTGAGAAGAGCTGCCTAGCCCACTTATGGAGCTATGAGTTACAACAAAAATCTTACTGTTTAAAACACGGTTATCAATCTGTGGGGCGCAACCCCTTTAGGGATTGCATATCAGATATCCTGTATATCAGATATTTACATTAAGATTTGTATCAGTAGCAAAATTACAGTTGTAAAGTAGCAGTGAAATAATTTTATATTTTGGGTCACCACACACCAGGAATTGTATTAATGCAGCATCAGAAAGATTGAGACTTGGGCTGGAGAGATGGCTTGGCCGTTAAAGGCTAGGCTCACAATTAAAAATATGAGACCCAATGGCTTAGAACATCTGAGTACTGTGGCAGTTTGTTACATGGCAACAGTTACCTGATTCACAGATTTTCTTAGTCTTGACTGCATACTAAATCATAGAGTCTCCTGAAACTAATATGACAGTGGACCCAATCCATTTAATGTCTTCCTGCGTGTGTAATGCAGAAGTGAAAGTCCTAATGAACAGCAAGGAACACTAATCAGGGTATAGGAGAAACGTGGGGAGAGGAGACTAGGTAATCTTTGAGGGATACAATTCGTCCTCCATCATTGTTTCATCAGAGGTCTCAGGTGCATGAGGATGGAATGAGATGTGTGTGTCAGATGTGCTCTCTGGACCGAGGGACTCTAGCCCAAAACACAGTGTCACAAAAATCTCAGAGGAAATGCTCACTTCAACAAAACTGCCTATCACTTACTGTTCTGAAGGCTCAAGTTACTGGAAATTTTTGTCTAAATCTTCTGGTACTATTCTGAAAAGTACTGACAGTTTCTCATGATCCATGTGAAAACAAGCCAAATTCCACGCCTTTGAACTCATAAAGCCTTCAAAGAAGAAAGCTCCTATACTTCCTATGAGTATACAACAACATTCAAGGCCATTAACATCCACAGTACTTTTCTCTGGAAGGTTCTGTAATAGATAGTCCTCTTGTAATGCCTAGTAATGCAAGGAAACCTGTAGACAATTTGATTTAGAAACACTATCACGTGTTGCTTCAGTCTGTTTCCTAACATTTCTGTACCATATTTTTTTTTTTGCCTTTAAATACACTGGAAGTGGATTTAAATAATTTTAAAAACAATTAAATAAAAATAGAAAAAGCAGGAATACACAGTAGATTCATTGTATCCTGGCAGGTGTAAAGTGTTGTAAAAACACCACTCAGTATCAAATCACTACTGGAAGCTCCACTTCAAAAGGGTATTGACCAGTAACCGAAGGGAAACAGTGTCACCTTCTAGTACAGGGAGAAATAATCATGGAGTTTTGGGAGCTAGTGTTTTTTTTATTTGTTTCTCAGTGCTGCTTTTAGAAGCAAAGCAGAAAGGAAAGTGTGTGTGTGGGAAAAGTGGATTATAGCTCTAAGATAATTTAATGGAATTTAAAGAATCATACTTGCAAATAGTTGAATTTTATTAGCAGATAGCATTTCAAAACGTATGGGGAGTGTAGGAAGAAAACAACTCCAAGAGATTTTGATTTGAATATTGGCCTGATGGAGTGTAAAAAACTTCACAGACTTGTTCATTAAAAATTAAGGAAAATTGACGATGGAGATATGTTTCAACAGTTAAGAGCTCTGGATGATTTTCAAGAGGACTTGGGTTCAACTCTCAGAACCCATGTGATACTGACTCACAGCCATCTGCAAATCCAGTTCCGGGGACCCAAAGCCCTCTTCCAGCCTCTGCAGGCAATGCATGAATGGGGTACATAGACATACCTGCAGACAAAACACAAATGAATATAAAAATAAATAAGTTTTAAACATTGAAAATAAGAGATATAAGGAAAATAATAAGGAAAAATTGCTGTGGGCAACCAACAAATGCTTTTGCCATTCTAAACATTTCTCTATGAAGTACAGTAACAGTATCAATAGGCCTACAGAATCACACTACTTCACGTCCTTGAGTATCTTTGCCTTACCGGGTGACTGTATTTGGTCTTTTATTTTGAACAATGTGGACAGCAATACATTTGAACCAAGTAGAAGCTTGAAAAGTGTGCGCATGTTTCCTCTTTGACATAAAAGAGGGGAAAAGAAAAATCAAAGGAATGCCTTCAATTCCTGCCATCATGTTCATGAGCACAGGCTAGCCTGCTACAGCCTCATGAAGCAGAACTCAGTCATCTCAGCCTGGTAGAATTTAAATCAATAAAAATATGAAATCTGTAAAATCTGGGAGTAAGCCCATGCATTTTGAGCTTATTTGGTGTAAAAATGTCTGTAGTGTTTAGTCCCAACTGGTTGTCTTACTGTGCAGGAATTTAAGCTTTACACATTTACTACCCCACGTAGTTTATATGGGTCACAAATCTGAGGGTCAGGCTTAGCAGGAAGGCTTTTCTGGGCTTTCAGACTAAGATGTAGCTCTGGTGTCTGCTGAAGGTCTGAGTAGGGTAGAAAGATCTGCTTCTAAGATGACTCACCCAAGAGGCTGTTTGTTACCTTATAGCTAAAAAGTCACTTTGGTCCTTTGGTGAGGTACCCTAAGGTTATAGACAACTTCCCCTAGAGAAGTTTCTAAGACAAAGAATCAGTAGATACTAGAAGAAAGATTAAGCAATCTCTAATGAAAGGAGAGTGCAGCAAGACACTAGAATATTGTCCAGCGGGCAAGTAGGTGAGATCAGGAAAATAGAGCTGGCTGTAAGCAGCCTTCATCCCTTCACCCCCATAGCCTTTTACTGAGGTAGACATAGGGACTGCATACTGCCCTGAATTGCATAAGCCTTGGGGATGAAAACTGTGCTTCAGATCAAAGAACAATCATAGCAGAAATAGTCAAATGTGTTCATTCTATTTCTGTTGCTCTGAATATTGCGATTGGCTAAGAGTTTGTAGACACAAAGTCAAGATGAATGTCTACAATATATTTATCACCATGAGTTTATCTTTCGGTTTTATTTAGCTTTGAGTTAGGATGGTACAGTTAGTTCGGTTGACTGTGATTGGTTTACCCTTCATCTTTGGGGCCCCAAGCTGCTGGTTTGGTTTATTATTAACTAAGCAGCAATAAGCAATTTAAGGATTGTTTGTCAAAATATTAGCATTTCAAAGTTTTACACTGTGTCTTATAGAATCTGTCTTCTCTCCCAATTCCTAGAAGCCTTGCGTAACCAGCAACCATTGGCAGAGGTCTCAATTCCATATTACTTGCATCTTTTTCACAGGAAAATTACCTTAGTCCTTTTGTGAGGATGGCTGCGGGCTTTCCTTAAGTGTGAATGACACAAAAATGCAAATCACAAGTTATGATATCTTTTCTGAGAGGCTAAAGTAACACACCACCATCATATGGTATCCTACTAATTTCACAAGCAGAATATTTAATGTGCAGGAAATCACATAGCAGTTTGAATCCAGTGACACAGGAATCATCCCCTACAGCCCCTCTAGGGGACAGGGCTACTAGAATATCTTGTAGATTTAGACTTGCAGGTAAAGCCTGAGAAGTTTCTGTTTTCTTTGATATCAGTCTCCAATATTGCCTGGATGTGTCCCAGACCTTCCAAGGTTTTATTTCTCAAGGACTGCTACTTTAACGCCTTGTTCTGAAGTCTACAGATTCAGTGGCCACCACACCCAAATGACAGGATTCAGACTTTTCCTTTCTTGCATTCTTCGAGCACTCACTAGATTTTTCAGAGGCTGGTGTCTCATGTTAAGCTCCTTGTGACTTGTCTGTAAGCAACAGTTGCCTCTCTTGCCTCACTGACCTACATGGCTATTGTTGGATAGCCCTTCCATGGGTTCTTCTTTTTGTTGATACTGCTCCATTGGTGCCTGCACTTCCACCCTCCAAAGCCCTCAAATGGTGAAAGGGATCATTCTGTCAGTGTGCAAGTCCTTCCTTGAGCTCTGATGCAAATGAAAGGAGTATTTCTTCACACATGTGCATGTGGTGTGTGTGTGTGTGTTTTGTTGTTGTTATTGTTGTTGTTGAACTTATTTCCTAGGGAGACACTAATAATAAAAGCACCTATTCACCCTATGGGAAGAACAGGAATCCGTCAATATGTGAAGTACTGAGTGGGTTTGTGTTATCAACAGGAGCTGGCCATGCCAAAATCTTCCTAGCCTGAGTGTAAATGTTGACAATGTGTGCTGAAGTTTTCTACTGTTGTTCCCTCATGAGATATTTACTGCCTGAAGACTGCTTCCCTACAGAGAATGTTGCCATTGAGATTAGCTAAAACTTCCTCCTTGATTCAGCTGTATACCATAAATCCTGCCTTCTTTTTCAGATTTTTGAAATGACTCCTTGGTCAACTGTATATAACAATCAGACTGTGCTTCTGGGTGGCTATGGCTTCTCCATCAGAGAGCCAAGTCCACTTGATCCCAGCTTTTCTGTGTCCAAGTTTCTGTTGTTTCTTAACATCTGTCCTTTATTTCCTTGCCACCCCTAATCAGGGTTTCAAGACCCTTGCAGCCACGCAAGGCTCTGGCATCACCTCAAACAGAGAAGGGTCTGGCAGATCAAAGAAATTTCAGCTTGTTCAATCTGGCAAATAAAGGGACCACCTGGATTCCTTCCAGAAGTAGGGGTGACTCCCAAGAAGTGGCAGTTTAGGCAGGACCCAAACTCAGTCAAATTGCTCTCTCTTGTGCACTTCAACATTTTTAAGATTGTGCTTAACTAGGCAGAAGGAAATGGTGATTAGAATCTCAGGTGATGGGCTCAGTCCCCCTTTTCTCCATCCACAAGGGAACGTCAGTAGTGTCATTTCCGTTGTCACATACCAAGCAATCTGCTCTGTATTGCTTATTTTGTTGTCATGACTGCAGACCAAGGTCTCCTGTAAGTCCTTACAGCTTCCTACCTTCAAGATGACGGCATAATAGTAAGCTTAAGGGGAACACACATTAAAATGAGTGAGTGTGTGTGTGTGTGTGTGTGTGTGTGTGTTCGTGTGTGTTTGTGTATGTATATGCATGTGTGTGGGCATGTGTGTTCATGCATGTATGTGTGTGTGTGCTTCCCTGTGCGTTTGTGCTGTTGTGTCCATTTCATTTTCCTGGACATGTGTATTTTGTATTTGATCGAAGCTTTGCCCTTTTAGTTTTTCCAGTTCCATGTATAACATTTGTTGCTACTAGAGAACTGAGGAGGTACGGAGCAATTTTATGTACATCCTTCACTGCACTGCATTGTCCTGCCCTGGTGATCCTGGTGGACATTAGCTGGGTGTTGAAGAAAAAACTTATCTAGATGCAGGAGAGCTGTTTCAGATAAGAGACAATGCCAGGAGAGCTTGCATGCAGGAAGAGGAGATGTGGAGAAACATACAGATTGAAGATCTATTTTCAATACTGAAACAATAGGATTTGCTAAGGAATTAGATATGGGCAGTGCTGAAAAAAATCTTTCGACTGGATAGAGTCATGACATTTACTTAGAATCTAAACAGAAGCAGGTATGTTCTGTTGTTCTTGGTGGTGGTTTGTTTTGTTGGTGGTCAGGAGTAGAAGTAATTAAGAATTCCCTTGGAAATAGATTTTGAAATGATCATTTGGAAATGCAAATATGCAAGTGAAGAAGCAAGAGGCATCTGAACATGAAAACTTGAATGCAAAGTGTTGAGCTCAGTGTACATGTAGAGGTTATTATTCAGTATGGCTCAAAACTTAGTGTAATGAATGGCAGTGTGCTAGTTCTGTTCACAATTCTGTGAATTAGTATTGACAAGAGTAAAGATATGTGATTATCTCTGTTTCGTAATACCTGATAATTCAGCAGGGGTGTGAGTTGAATGTCTGGGACAGCAACATCTGGGTCTAGAGGATTTACTTTCAAGCTGTCTTTTCATTCCATGTCTTGTTCCTGCTCTAATGAATGGACTGAGCTGGTTATGCTGACCAGAATACAACATGTGACCCCCTCAAGCATATACAACTGTATCATGGTAGTTGTCTACCCCATTATTACTTTTTTTTATAAGTACTTTATTTTTTTTTACAAGTTACATCTCAGTCGCAAACCCTTCCCTATTCCCCCTTCCTGTCCCACCCTTCCACCCTCTTCCCCTCCCCCAACAGCTTCTCTTTTCATTCCAACAAATGGTTCTTTCTCTTATAACAGTAAATTCTATACAAAACAGCAGAATTAAATATGCCACATTTATGAGAGTTAAATGGCCCAGTATACCTTCCCAATGTCCAGTTCATACATATTTGGCCCCTGACTTTAACCTTCTACCTTCTAACCATCTCCATGAGTTTAAAGTTCTATAACTGACTTAGTTTTCATACTAGCTTGCATCACTATTATAACCATCTTCTTAGATCTAGAATGCCCTCTTGATTCCTAAACAACTCAAAATTTAGCTATGAGACTCAAGCTGTCTATTCTTCAACCACCTCAGAGAGCTGAGAAGGATAAATATATCTGATTGTATAGGAAGTGCAGGGCCTGCAGCTTCCAATACTAAGAAATGACAAACCAGTGACTACCTGGACAGTTCCCATTTTCTCTCCATACATTCCAGCATCAGTCTTCAGCCTTTTGGTCCTGTTTCTCTGACAGACATTTATTGTAGAGCAGGGATTATGAAGGACTAACCTACCCTGTCTTGGCAGAGCTAGGCTGTCGACTTCCCTGCTACCAAGTTTTGTCCTTTTTGGACAGCAGTCTGTCTGCAGTTGAAGCAAGGAGTTTTTACATGCCAAGAGATAGGCTTGCCACTAATTCAACCATCTCACACTGGAGATTCTTCGATGCTTTTCTTCTACTTGGAGTAGAATAGGGGGTGCTGTCAGGAGCTGATATGTCACGATATCAAAAAAAAAAATCTTAATTTAAGACCACATCTTTGAATGCCATATTCTGCAGATCTCTTGGGGTTTTTGAAGATGCCCTATCTATCTCTTGTATTTAGATAAGCAAATGTTGCTTGGCTCTTAACAACTTGATTACTGAGTAGCTTAGAGAATATCTGTGATAGACTGTCTTAGTAGCTAACAAGGTGACATGCATGCATGACTACGAGTTTGTTTTTCTTAACTATCCTAAACAGTTTAAGACAGTTGGTATCAAGAGGCCAGAGCTTCACATTTCATTTTTAAGTATCTCTAGGTACGATACCATTAGGAAGCGTTACCTTAAATTTTGTATCAATATACAAAGATCTATTCAAATATGGCTAAATATACTCTTAATTTTGTATCAATATACAAAGATCAATGCCTATGCGGCCCAATACAATCTTAATATTGCGTCCATATACAAGGGTCAATACCATTGTGGCCAACTATAATCTTAGTTTTGTATCAATATACAAATATCAATACTGACGTAGACCAATACAATCTTATTTTTGCACAATAAACAATGGTCAATACCACTTTAGCCAAATATACTATTAATTTTGTATCAATATACAAGGGTATAAGGGCATATTCAATAATGTGACCTTTCTTCTTGATCCTTCCTGTGCTGTGTCTCGATTTTTCTCAAATCCGTGCATTCCTACATAGGAGATAAAGAAGGATACAGAAAAGGGAAAGAAGGAATACCCTGGGTCTAACCTCCAAAACCCATTAAACAGGACCATTTAACAACTTGTAATCTCTTCCCCTAAAATACAGTGTTTTCAGTTATCCTTCAAATAACTGAAAAGGGGGGGGGGGCGGAGAAACACCCTCCCTACCCTCTGGGTATGGGACGTCGTCGCTCTCTTAAAATGACTTCCTGCTGATTTGGGTCGTATAATAGCTCTAAGAGGGTCTGAGGTCCAGAGTGATTAAGACCTTGGATACAGCCTACAAAGTCACAGTGCATCACTGTCAATTCTGTTGGATACTATGAACCCACAAAGTACAAAGGGGTAGCCATTGATCCTGTTTCATATTGAAAAAGTAGCAAATAATTCAGGATCATGTTTAAAACTGTCATGTCTCATTCATCACTCTCTCTTACTAGAAAGTTCCATGACACAGGGATTTTTGTGTGTCTTGTCCATCACTGTATCTCCAGGTAGTAGATATTGTACTTCAGATGAACAGAACAGGAGGGTTTAATATTGAAATGGATCCATGTAGTATTAGATGCCAAAAAGTCGCAGAATGTCCCATCTCCAGGCTGGATACCGAGAGAGCCATTTGTATAATTCAGTCCAGGTCTTAAGGCTGAGAACATGGTGATCCTAGTATAAACACCACATGTGCACCATGTGAATGGCTGAGGATAGTGGAGTGGGGATGGGATGACCACAGCCAAAGTGTTCAAGGTCAGAAGAATTTGGCATCTTAACTCAAGAAGACAGTTTTTGCCCTTCTTTTCCTCTTTGTCCTTTTTTAGAGCTTTTAGTATATTAAATCACCCACATCAGTAAGGGTGGATTCAGAGGGTCAGTCTCTGTTTGTTTTATTTTGTTTTTAATCATTTGTTCTTTTGTTATGTTGATAATCCCTTCCAGAAATAATTTCACAGACATACCTAGAAATAATGTTTTGCAAAGTATCTAAGTGTCCCTCAGCCTAGTCAAGTTGATACATGAAATTGTCCATCATATCTTGGCGTTAAGAATGATGTGTATTTATTGAAAAAGAAACAAATAAGGGTTATAAAACCATTATTAATTATTAGACATAAAAGAAGAGAAATTTACAGGGCCCAATAACAGGCTTGCTGAGCACTCCACCATTTAGGGTAACAAAGGAGAAGGCAACAATATTTTCCTTACAGTGTCCCTGTGCCACTTAAGCAGGGGATCATGACCACCTAGAACCCATGCTTCCACCTCTGTATCATGTAGTATGTGAACTCGGCTTTCTCAGACCCAATGGTGTCAAGTTCCCTTCTTACTCTAAGTACAGGCCATTCCGCCAAGATGGACTCACCTAGTTGCCAAAGATAGTTCTTGGGTACTGGGCCAATTTCAATGAATGGGTAGTGGAAACCATGCATAAATAAAGAGACATCTTGTTCTTCTAGATAAAATCAGTGGTGGAAATAGAATGGCTATGAGCTCAGCATATGGACCCAGAATCCCTTAACCACATTCACTGGTCCTGAGTTCTGTGGGGCCAAGAATTTGAAACTTGAACCTGGCTTCTAGGGTGTTACAAAGAATTATCCAAATAGAGTTATAGGGCATGTTTTGCTCAGCAGTTTTATTAACTTGACTAAGACAGCCAAACATATGATAGAGTTGTTTAGAAGCTTAATTTGGAACTCATAATATTTACACATATAGTATACAGACAGGCATTCATATGACCGTCCTGAGCACTCTAACTGTGAGGCATGGCTAAACAGAGTCTGTGCTGGAAGGCACAGAGCACTGCATTCAGAAACCAGAGTATCTGAGATTCATCGCCAATACTCATAAACCCTTGCTGCACTTGCAATTAAAATTTGCTAAAATTAGATTATGTTGCCACCAGGGGAACTGTGTGAATGCCCTAATGAAGTCATGATCTAAACTTCCAGGCTTCTCCTAAATATGATTAACAAAGATCAAGAATTTAGAATGCTTCTCTATTTAATTAGGAATTTTATGAACTGGGAACCCTCATTTAAGCAGCTAGGCATAAGTATCAATTCATACATTTAGAAGGTTTTATTATTTAAGCTTTAAAATGCAGGAGTATGAAAATCTAATTCATATTACACAATGCCCTAGCAGAGTTGACCACAGAGGTCCTTTTGTCTACACAAGAGTCTAAAACAAGCAAGGTTCACTTTGAAATTGTGTGTTCAACCTAAGTGTTTAGAGCAGGTCCTGATAGAATCACAAATTAAATGTAAGGGGTAAGTTACTTCCACCCAAAAAGTGCATCTTATTTATTAGCTCTGCAGTCCTCCCACAGTTTTAAATAATTTTTATAATGGAAATTTTTAAATGCGCAATAATAGATTTTAGTAAGGTCCATCTACTCTTCAGACTGTAAACCTTTGCTTCCATTTGTTTTGTTTGGTAGTAACATGTCATGCTTTAGTAGAATCTTCCTCTGCACTGGCAGAAAGCAGGGAATGCATTTCTTAGTTTGTGTTTGTTTCTGTGTGTTTGTCTTGCTACCTGAAAGAAACTCAGGGTTCTATCATCCCAAATGATGGAAATATGCTCTCCCGATGGACATCTCTAGATAATAAAAGCACTCATCTCAGTTATAGGTTTCACAGTTCCTGTAGGGCTACTCTTGTCCACTGATAACTGCACAAATGTCTCCATTGTTAACCAGAAAGTGCTTGAGAAAGAAATTGGAACAGTGACAGCAATTTTTTTATACATGCTTTTGAGGTTAGCATAAAATGACAGGTCAGCAGGAAGTGTTCAAGTGGCTTTCCCTGACCAGAGAGTGCAAACGATTTTGAGAGCTGCTCCTCACAATTAGGCACGATGTTGACAAAACAACCTCTAATGATGACCAATGAGGGACTGTGCTCCGCCTCCACACAGCAAAATGTCTAAGCAGGGCACTGGGACAGGAGACTGGAAGACTACTTGTCCCTCATGTAATAGAAGTCACATATGACATGACTCAGAAACTAGCATATTCTATTTATCTAAGACCATTCTATTTATTTATACCTAATCATTTGGTAGGGATCTGGTGACACACATCCATGCCCTAATTCCTACCACTGTTACCAATAGGGCCACCATAGGCTTTTTGACCAATCTGGCTCTTCCTTATTCTTCTACCTCTGTGAAGTGACCATTTGCTTTTGATATAGTAATGCTTTTCTATACAAGGAAGTCTCCTTCACCTTCAATTTTTGCTGATGAGTGAGGTGAGGGCCAAAGGGACAGGGGATTAGCTGGCCAAGGTCAAAGAATTAGAGCTGGCTTGAGATGAAGTCATTGAAACCAGAAGGCAAGTTATGAGAGAAGATATGGGGGATCAAAAGGGCCTCTTGCTTCCTATTTGAGGCTGACTTCATTCAGCCTGGGACAGAGTAAGTAAGAGCAGTAAGGAGATTGCAAGTGTCTTCTGGCCTCAGGGTGTTTGAGGCTGTCAGGAGCAAGACTTCCTTCTTTCTGTGAAGATAGAAGCTCACATATCTTTTGAGCATGTCTTCAGGGCAGGAATCTGTTGGAAGCTGTCACAAATGGCCTTATTTCTTGCCTCATCCCTTGACCCTGAATGGATCATGGGTTTGGCTTGCACTTTGGATTCTCTTTGGAAGCCCAGAAGATGAAAAACACCAATTAGGTGTCCTAAAAAGGTCATCCATACAACTCTAAGCAAAAGGCTTGGCAAAACCACAAAAACTCTTTACAGACTTTGGGAGCCAGGGCAAGGAGACCTAACAGAATTAATTCCTCTATCCTTCATAGCAAGGATCTATGCCATGGCCTTCGCTGCCCACAAGGGAAGCCGAGCCTTTTCTTTCATCCTTTCAAAGGCTTCTCATCTTGGAGGAAACTGTGCTATGCCATCTGATCTCTCCCTCTCCCTTTCTGCTTTTCTGCCTTCTCTACCCTCCTGATTTATAGTTCGTGTTGGTAACCTGGAGACATTCCAGTTCATTTATTTCTTTGGAACTTGGCTGCATCAGAGGCCTAAGAAATTTGCTTATGTGGATGATTCGAATGTATGAATCTAGTCACTGTTTACCTGAAAAGGTGGGTTTTTCTTTTGAACTCTGGGAAAGAATTTAGTTTATTTGTACTGTTTTTGTTTTGTTTGGTTTTTTTTTTTTTTGCACCCTGTCTCCAAAATGAGACATTAAAGAATGATGTGAAATCCTACTTTGAATGTTTTAAAAACAAACAAATAAATAAATAAATAAATCACACTTAAGTACTTTTCTTGCACATCTAGTTAGTTTATATATTGGAATAGTATACTACCCATTAGAGCTTGGTGTAGTGGTATATGCCTTTAATCCCAGCATTCAGGAGGCAGAGGGCAATTCTGGTCTACATAGTGAGTTCCATGACACCCAGAGATACATAGTGAGAGCCTGCCTTTAAATAAGTAAATAAACAAACAAGCAAACAAACAACAAACCAATCATCTATTAGAACAGATGCAGCTTCCTTTGCTTGGCTAGATTTTTTTTTTTGAGGTATTATCTTTATGGGGAGGTGTTGGGATACTGTTAAGCATTCTAAATGTTAATTAATTGGTCCTGCTTGCTGTCTGTTACTTACATTGACCTGATTGGTTAAATAAAATGCCAAGGCCTGAGATTGGGCAAAGACAGAGAAAGGTGGGACTTCCTGGGATCAGAGCAGGAAGCCTGTGCTTTAGACAGAGGATTCAAACATTCCAGTCAACAGCAGGAAGAAGAAAGCATTCCAGCCAGGAGCAGCAGGAAGAAGAAGACACACGCCATGGGTTAGAGAAAAGAACCTCATTCCACATGGCCAGGAACATCGGCATATTGTGGAGAATGGCAGTCCAAGGGGATGTATGTATATATGGGGTCATATTTGGGTAATAGACTTAAGAGCTAGCTTAGATGGGCCAGGATTGCACAACTCAGGCCAAGGCTTTTAAAATCCACGTGTGGTCTCTGTGTGCTCATTTTTAATGTCTGCTTAAGGATTAGCCGCTGAACCAATTAAATATAACATAAATACTGGTAAATAAATTAATTATTTCTACAAATGGAACCCAATGTAATTTAATTAATTTTTTTCAATAGGGAGACTTTTTTTTTTTCCTGTGTAGAAAACAAGAAGGGTAAAAAGGAAATGGGAGCTTTAACATTCTATAGCTAGGAAGAGATTTGACCTGGAAGGTGTTTAGTTGCAGCCCCAGGTTTTCTGTTACCAATGAATAACATTAGGAAGCCACTGGCTATGTGACTCTCATTCACACCCACTGCTATTACCAATCAAATTAACAACTACAGCTCCAGACTTCTAATAAAGAGTGACAACATTAATTAAACATAAACAAATTTTAACATCATCATTCTATTTTGGTGTTGAATACGAACCTAAATGACCACCCACCAAGCTTTCCATGTTGGACACTGTAGGTCAATCCAGGAGTCCTGAGGAAATCAAGAAATGAGTACAAGAAGTCCCAGATAAGTAGATATACAAGGTTTCTTGGTAATTAGAGTCCCTAACTTCCCCTTCCCAAGTGAACCCTTTACCTAGCTCCCTCATACTGCAACAGTTGGGTGGGCTGTTAAACGAAAGCACAACTCCTGTTTGTGACTCTGAGTCAGAAGTGAATGTGTTCCCTGTGGTAATTGATTAATAACATTATTAGGGTGACATCACCATATGTGGTGGAGGTTCAGGTTTCTTTGGAAATACAGTTGTGTTGAATAAATGTGTTTTTTGTTTTGATCTCGAGTATGGGATGTAGGGGTGCTTTGTCTACTGCTGAAAAACAGTCTTGTGAAAGGGACATACAAAAACATCATGACAGAAGAGAAGACCACATGATGTTTTGACAGCTGGAAAACTGTCATGTGTGGGGAATATAGTTACATTATTTGATGGATACTCCTTGGAGAGCTTGTGATCTTGGCCAACAGGAAGTCCCTTGTGAGGAGGGCATAACATTGACCAATTGGAAAACATCTTGGTACATATTTTGAGAATGTATAAATGAAGGTCCTGGAAATGCAGAGGGGCTTTTTACTTGGCATTGCTTCTCATTGCTGCTCACCAATGTTTCACTTTGAAAGACTCCAGACAATGCTTTGAGACTTGCTTATTCAGAGACTTACTGCTGCCTTTGCTGGTGAAGACTACGGTCCAGCAGCTCAGGTTGGGATGAAGAGATAGCAGCCCCAAATGGGGCTGTGGCAACTGTTGTTAACGCCTCGCCAATACCAGAGCCACTGCCACTGCCACTGCTGGTGTCTCTTCTAGACCTCCTGGAACTATTGTTGGTTCATGTTGCTACTGGTACCTGTTCCTGTATATGCTGTTTGGCTGGACTGCTAACTAGTTGCCCCAAGAACCAGTGCCTGAGAACATCTAATAGTATCCTTTCTCCTGTACCTTGGGTCCCTGGGTTGGAGAGTTATCAATAAAAGTACACTTTCAGTCCCCATCATCCTGCACCAGGGTGAAATGCAGAGGGCATTTAGCATCTTCGGAGAGCAATGCTGTGAATAAAAATGGATAGAGAAACACAATAAAACTCCTATTTGTCATCACAACTTCTTGTTTTGCCAGGGTCTAGCTTCTTGAATGAAAGTGAATAGTGAGGTCAACAGTTGAAAGGGAAGTTGTGATGAGAAAAAAATAAAACCTCTGTGACATGCATTGACTCTAGGTAAACAAGGATCTGAGTGTGATGGAAAACTTCAGCTGGAGGGCAAGAACTGAGAAGGATCTCTTCTTAGCAGAGCCAACTAACCACATGGAGAGGAAAAGCTGCCACACTGGTATTTGGGCAACTGATGCCAGGAGTGTGGTAGAGACTTTACCTCTCCTTTATCAGTTCTTCATGATTACTGATAATTTTAGTGCAAGTAATATCTTTGTAGATAATTCAATGTGGGCCAGGCTAGAATCACCAGTACTATTGGGAAACCTATGTTTATTTAAATGAATGTAACTCACCATTCAAATATTCCCTGTACCATTCATATTCTCACAGTAAAGGTCAAACTTGCTACCAAAAACAAACAATTTCAATGCTAAAACTAGTTTTAATAACAAAATATTTGAAAGAGTTATATCCCAGATCGTCTAAGACCACAGTTAAGTAACAGGCATTTTAATATTGAAATGAATAAAAGTAGAATTTTAAAAAAACCTTCGAAATAGACTTGTGTTGGAAAATGACTCAAGAATCCTTTACTGCACCCTCCTCCAGCTTTTACAGTCATCGGAAGAATGCTAGCAGAGAAAGCATCTGATGTGCCAGAACCATCCACACCATAATAAATCATTTCTGTATCTCATTAACATGATAAAATTAAAGTTTGTATTAGAAATCTAATTAAACTATGAGAATTCCTCAATAATACAGCCCTTTGTAGCTTTACAAATTCAGTGGCTATTGAGTGTGAGGATTTAAAAGAACAGCACCAAGGCTTTTTCCAATTGTCCACATTGACAACTTGCTAAAAGAATGTGTAAACTGGAAGTACATATGCACACATGAGGAACATTTATGGTTTACTTTGTGACTTTTCATCTCCGGTTTTACTTAGCCTTATAGGTGCATTTTCTGTTCACTAAGCATTATCACAACTGCTTTGGGATATTGTCATCACCTAACTCTTTTAAGAAGGCACTATTGCCATTTTCCTGGTGAGATCAGGAGGTTCAGATGCAGATCAACTTGATTTAGGTCACATGCAGATTTGGCTAAAACTTAAATGTGGATGATTGTAGTGAAAATTCTGGAATTTTGCTTTCTTTAAAAAATACAGTAATATTATAAGAATATGCTTTTGTTTTCATTCCAAGTGTGGAGATATGGGGATATTTTCGATAGTCCACAGCAGCTGATTATGATTTGCCTCATGCTCTACCAGAGGCATGGTTTTGCCAGCTGCAGAAAATTTCTTCGATTGTGTGAAATTTGGAATTCCAGGAACTTTTCAGAGGATATAGAAATGCAAGGGCCCTGAGAGGCATTGTTGGTGATTGTTGGTCATTCAGTGGGGTTGGTTTGTGATTTGTTAGTAGTTATGCTCAAAGCAGATACAAGAAGTTCTAGATTCACAGCTCTCTCTCTCTCTCTCTCTCTCTCTCTCTCTCTCCCTCTCCCTCTCCCTCTCTACCCTTCTTTCTCTTCTATCTAGTGATGGGAGTAAAACTGGGGGGACAAAGGATGGGAAAAAGAAGAACCCACAAAGTAGCTAAGACCAGCTAAGGATGGTTCAGCTTCAGACTGAGCCATTAGATACACCACCGTGTCTACATTTTATTTTAGCTTCTTTAAAGAATGTAAGGGAAGAATCTCAAAGGGTCCCTATAACACAACTATTTAGTTCAGGCCAAACTCCAAGAACAAATGTAAGGCAAGAGGTTTAACCATCTTTGGTAAGTCTCTTTATAATGGGTTATTTCAAAACCAGGCATCTCTCTACACTTTCAAAGTATTCATCCTTTTAGCCATCTCCTAGCTGCTTTAGTCTTCATTTATGTTATTCTTCTGTCTCAGTGTTCTCCTGGCCTCCAGCCTGATGCAGTCTATATTGCCCAGAGTTCGGTACCTAAAATATAAATTTGTCTTGTCTATTCTGAAATCTCATTGTCTTACTTTGTGTCTAACAGCTAGATAAGTGAGCCTGATGATGGAATGTTTGCTTCCTGCTACTGCTAGGTCAGTATCCAATTCCAAACTGGGGATGTGGCTTCATTCTACATGGACCCTTTACCGTGGCCTCATTGGAATGTCTCAAGATTTTTGTTCTGGGATTTCTTCTGGGCTGCACACTACTATTTGCCCATTTATGCTAGCAATCTCTTCTATCCTGAAGAGAGATTTGCTGCTAATGATCTGCTAGGAGCCCCAGCCTACCTTCCCTACCCTATGTCTGTTGATTCGTACTCACAAAGCCCCTTTTACTCTTTCTGGGTCAGTGATACTTGATGTGATCTGCACACAGCAGCACTGGCATCACAAGGAAGGCTGTTGGGTAGTAACTCAGGTTCCACACAGAACTTCTGGGGAATGGTGCTCAGTCACCCATGACTCTTCTTTATCTACCATTAGAGCACCCTTGGTCCTGACCACAAGCTCTCAAGACTATAGAGCACACATCTTCCTGTACCTCTGACTGCCTGTGATGAAGCAAAGGACCAATAAAAGATCAATGACTGAAGGAGGAGTGGGCTAACCCTCTGAATGACTCATTAAACCTTCTGGGTCTTCTTGGAGCCAGAAAGACTTTGATCTCCAGTCCACTACTGTCTATAAATATTCGTAGAAATGGAATTTTTCTTTAAGAGTAAAGATCGATGACAACTTTCACCTTTGAATTAGTTAAGGGTTCGGCAGTTTCAACACTATAAGAAGAGATGCTGAAACAATTTAAAGTTTGCAGCTTGGAAAGCACTAAACCGAGAATTTGGTAAGATACACAGAATGCCTCAAGAGAGCATTTCCATGCATTCTACAGCATAACAGGTGACACTCACTTCAAGCTTTGGAATATTATTCATTAGTGTTCTTTTGATGGGAAGGAAAATGCAAATTATAAAGCCCTAGTGAAGACTGTCACATATCAAAATATCTCAGATTACTCTAGTTTCACACAGAACAGTCTTTATGTTAATATTAACGAGGTCACTCATATGACTTGATTTTATTTAGTTTCTTTCTGGCATAATCTCTCTTCTAAAAAAAAAAAAGATGAAATAATGGGCATAAAAAAAGTCTACTAAATAAAAACCTGCCCCCAAAGTAATAAAAGCCAAAGTATGTCCTAATTTAAGTATCTTTTTATCTTGCTATGGCCTCAGTGAGAAAGACTGCCTCACAGAAACCTTTACCATACAACCACTCTGCTTATCACCAGCAGCTTAAAAAAGTATAATGAGTAGCTGTCCTACAGACAGACCTAAAACAAAGATGTGGTGGAGTCATTTCCCTCACCTCCAGGTTAGGGGCTTTTTAGACATTAAGAGTATAAAATATTTCCACTGGACATTTCAGTAAACAGGCAACTAAACAGTAATTACAAGGACAGAGCCTGCATAATGGAAATCATTTCTACTCTGCTAGGTTTAGAAAAGACAACATAGAGACAAGTTTGATTTGAAGAAAACATGGCCAAATGTTCCTCAGAAGCCAGATGGTGGCAGCCAGCGTAGGTACTGCAACATCCTTAGTGGTGGCCTCTATCCATTTTTACATTTTTGATTTACCTGGTGCTGGCAAATTCTCAACTAGGAAACTTTCCACCCACTAATGTTTGCGATGGAAATAAATGCACAACCTCTATTTTGAAAGAAAATTCTCTTGAAATGGTTTTGATAAAATATATGCTCTAAAACATAGAGGGTGGTAACAAGAATAATTGGGCAGTAAGTGGAAGGCACAAGCAATACTGGGATGTAATACCTGGAAATCCAAAGGTGTGCTTAGTTTCTACTGAAGGTTCTCAAAGACTCAGTAGATATTTATAGCCCACTTGCTTCTTTGGGCCCCTACATTTTTTTTCCATCAATTAATTAATTTATTCACTTTATATCCTGATCACAGCACCCCCCTCCTCCTAATGACCCCCTCCCTGTTCTCTCCTCCCCTTCTCCTCAGATTATGGGGAGGTCTTCCATGGGTACCAACCTGGCTCGGCTCTTTAAGTTGTTGCAGTACTAGGGGCATCCTCTTCCAGAGGCCAGACAAGGCAGCAATGTTAGGGGAACTGGATACAAAGGCAGGCATCAAAGGAGTCAGAGACAGCTCCCCCCCACCCCAGCTCTAGATGTTGGGGACCCGCATGCACACCCAGCTGTGCATCTGCTACATATGTGCAGGGACCCAGGTCCAACCCATGCATGGTCTTTGGTTGGTGGTTCAGTCTGTGTACCCCCCCCCAGGGGACCGCTACATTTTACATCATTTAGTTTCCACTTTCCAGTTTTCTCTCAAGTTTTGGTCTACAGCCTTCCCAGGAAAGTCAGTCAACCGGAAGGTGTAATTGAGTGACATGTTAATCTTGGGTCCCAACAACAGAGTTGGATCATTCCCAGCTGTCTCGGGATAATGAAAACAAACATGACGATTAACCTTAAGTAGAAGCAATGAAGAGATAAAAGGTAAGACTTTGGTGGATTAAAGATCTTTGCAATTCAGGTTGTAACTGTGGTTAAGCTGATCAGGATGGGGGTGGTGGGATTCCAGATCTCATGCTTAGGAGTCATTCCAAAAATCTTCTGAGCAAATAAACAGTAGAGACTGAACCTGGATAGGTGAAAGATTCATAATAAAGTTTAGTAGAAAAGTATTAAAAAGATGCAGAAAAAATATGTATGTATGCATTACTATGCATACATAATTATGAATGAGTACAGGGTGTGTTATGTGCAATATGTATGTGACACAGGGAGATACACCCAATTGTAATCCAAAAGGCCAAGAAGCAGTAACATTGTGAAGTAGAATGAGAAGTGAACTGAGTATATAACAACTATACTAAAATTCTTATTTGGCAGTTTAATTTATTTTATTTCTGGATCCAATAGACCTTGGAAAACAGCAATGTAAGTCCCATCAGAAGCCAGATGTGGTTTAGTACAACAACCCCTTAGTACAGGGATATCCAGACATTTAAGCAACTATGGCAACTATAGCTCGGAATGCCAGGCAACCATAAATTCCATGACAGGAATATAAATGCACCCATTCACTCACTCTTATTAACTGAACAGTCAGGCTTTGAACAATGCAATTGATTAACATATTCATTGTTCTCCTCTGCTTTTGCCTCAAATTACACCTTCTTTAGGAATCAGAGATACTGAGTGCTTCACAAACAAATGCTGCTGTGAAACCATCACTGTAAAATGCAGTGTTGCCAAAAGTTACAGAATTAATATTTACTATTTCAAGGGAACAACAAAAATGCTACGAAAGCAGCAAATTATGAACCAGTTTTATTTTATTTGCATTTAACATGATTATACACATTCATGTGTCTAACAAGATCTGCACTGTTACATTAAAAATACAGTACAATAACATTCAACATGAGGTACGTCATATTTATATATTTTCCTTCATAAATAATGCTGTAAGCTGCTAAAGTCAAGCACACTGATGCATGGTTGGCTAGTGTCCTGAATTAGCTGAGCTTATTTAAACACCTTAAAAAAAGACAGTTCAGTGCAATAATTATATAGAAATTAGACCATTTACTTAAATACTATCTTAAGATATGGTTAAAGAATGTTTCATTAGAACTGCTAGCCTAGTTACCCTTATCCCCAGTATGAACAATGATGAAGACAGCCAGGTATGCTGGGCAAAGCATCTACAGCGTTTTCTGCTTAATAAAGTTGTATTTATACACTAGAGCTGCCAGCCCTGTCAGAACAATGTTTTCTATTCTTACAAACTATGAAGTTCAAAATTACCAAAGGGGGGGGAAAAAATCAAGCGCATTATCTTCATTTTGCAGAAAATGTGGATAGGAGAACGGGTTCAGAACAAAACAATGTCTTATTTTAGGTACTGCTTTTTAATCTTATCCACCATTCTCAGCATAGGCCAATCAGAAGTGGATGTATCTTTTTGGAAACATAATGTTATAACAATATAAAGTGAAGTTCTTCCATCCTCAGTGAACTACAGTTGCCCAGCCACATAGCAGGCAGCTAAGTCATATTAAGAGTGAATTGGGGATAGACGCTGCCCCTTTAAGGCTATCACACCCAGCCCAACTATCTGACAGGATGCAATATGTACTAAACAAAGTTCCTTCTCTTCTGGCTTAAAAGTGCCTTCCAGTCACTTTGTATGTACCATACCAATTTGTATGGTAGCTATGAGTTAGTGAAATGTTTAACCATAATTTTAAAATAAAACCTTTGTAGAAGCAATTTTAATTGACAATGTACCTTTATCTCATTGATACTTTCCAAACTACAACCTGTCATCCACTTTATTAGGAAGCAGTTGAGAGAAAATTTTGGAAGTCATCTAGTCACCAATAACAGCTTTTGGTCACCTATGCTAAGAGATGTAAGCAATGACAAAATGATTAAAACATTTCCTATAATCCAGTGCTCTCCTCCACCAGGGAAGCTGCCCAAAGGCCACAAGCCCATATCCACAGGGCAAGAAGTGGCCCAGAAGCACAGTGAGTGGAACTAGTCACTCATTGGGCCTTGCTGGCACCACCAGGGGCGTGGGGGGCATTTCTGACACACCCACCACTAGCCAGGCAGGGAGGAGGCAGTTCCTGAGTTGGCAAGCACACTTGCATTGCATGCACATATCGCGCAGGCACACACACCCCGGGACTAGCCCCTGCTCCAGAGAGGCCAACTTCGGCTTACAGAGCAGGAGAAGGAGGCGGCCAGGGACCACACTCTGGGTGGGGGGAGCCATCTCAGGATCACACTGAGCAGAAAAGCTGCCCAGAAACACATGGATATTTCAATTTCAAGTGACCACACTGGACACTACCAGGGTCACAGGCACTAAGCCAACACGAGCGAGCCATCATGGAAGGAGAAGTTGTCTGCAAGCTTTTCCCTCTTTGCTTATGTTACCATGGACAAATAAGAACGGCATGTGATGCTGATGAGGTGAATACTTGGTAAAACCCAGTGTCACTCCGAACCAGTTTTCAAAAACCCTGCAGGCATATATTGGCACTTTAAGATGGCCGGAGGCCAGGTTCTAGCAGTCCAGAAGTTTATTTATAATCAACAAATAAGATCGTCTATGGTCAAAGATCAGATAAAGAACATTTCAATTTAAAAGAAAAAGCATAAAAAGTACTTTATCACATTGACAAGTAGTACTACAAAACCGTTACTCCATACCTCTAAAGAACTGTTTGGTCCTCTTTTAACAGGGAGGGAAGAAAGAGTAACAGGAGTCCTGTGCAGTAAGACTTAAGGACAAGCCAATAGTATGTGCGTTTTAGGGGGTGGGGGTCCAAAACTCCCAGGCAAGAGTGGCTTTTCCAAATTGTGTATGCTTCTCACTGATAAGTTGAACTATTGTTGTATAGGACATTTTTGGGCTTCCCTTTTACCCACTGTAGTGTAAATGAGGAGGTATGTAACCTTTTTTCCAGCAATAATTAAATTTTCTAACTTCATCATGTCTGAAAGAACTGTCTGCATTCTGATATCTTGTCTCCTAAACTGAAAGAATGCAAGTCTGCTTTGCAGCAGAAGTCATGGCCTATGCAAACATCCATTTCCTTACACTGACAGTGTGAGCTTAAGATACAAAGAATATAAAAGCAAGGCCCAGAAGCAACAAATGTAACAGAACAGAATCAAACATGACTACTGGCCTACTGTTTACTTTCTAAGTTTACTTGTTCCAAAGCAAATATTCTTTCAAATTTGTACATGGAAGTTTACCTGTTTTTTGCTTGTTTTGTTTTGATTATTTATTTTTGAAAGGAAGGGGTTCTGTTTAAAAATAAGTGGTGATACTACTTTAGAATACATATTTCCATTCATCAGAGGAAATTCAAGTTGATCCAAAATCTTCTTCGGAGGTACAAAAGTGGAAGGTTGGTGGGCACTTGGAAAAGCACATGATCTGCCTAGGCGTACAGACGCAACTCGAAAACCACAAAGCCTGAGTAAGAACTTGGCTCTTCTAAGCATATAGTTAAAAGCGGAATGTTGCATTTTAGCCTGTACATAATTAAAAGGTTCAAAGACATTAGAAACTGCCTACTGCTTCATTCATTACAAATTACCTGTGCTGACCACATTATCTGCAGATGAGCTAAGCATCAGGCAAGGAGGGCCCATGTGGGCACCTCATGCTGGATGAGGAAAGGAAGGCTCAAGCATAGAATATGAGTTCGGGGATCTGCCCTCCCTGTACACCAGTGCCATTGGTACTGTCTGAAGAGCACTGGAATTGGACAGTCACCTTGCCACACTGAACTTCCGTCATGCCTTCTTGTCCAAAGTAGCTGAGTTCATTGCCATCCAGCACCACACTGGCTGTGTAGAAGGTGTCTGGTTCAATCTGCACTGGATATTCAAACCACACAGGGAAGGTATTGCTGGATCCGTCCGAGAAGTACTTGCTCAAGTTCTGGCCCAGTACTACACCCTGTCGTTTGAGTTCAATCTTGGCGCTGTACTCTGCAGAGCCACAGCTGGAGCCGTACAGCCCAAAGCCTGCGATGAACACCCTCTTATCAACTGCAAACTGGATGCTGTCACAACGACCGCGATAGCGCCACTGGTTGCTCCGATAGGCACATGACTGGAATCGATGACAACGCTGGGGGACCAGGCCCTTGCGGGCTTTACTCACAAACTGCAGCTCTGGTTTTTTGGATGCTGTATACCAGAGGAAGATGTCATTGGTCTCATTGAGAGTTAATACCCCGGACTGGGCAGCACCATTTGCGAAGTCATCCAGAGCCATGGTGGGAATGCGGATCAAGTACAGGGCCTTTCCTAGGACCTTGCGTTTATTTTCAATGCTCAAGGCCAGATCCTGCCGCTGGCATTCTACTTCAGCCCAGTTCAGGGCTGCCTCAAAAACCACTATTTCTTTGGCATTCAGGGTTTCCCTACGGAGGATGCTTTCCAGTGTCTGGAAGTCAATGTCACAGAACCCCTCAGACTTGAGTGCTAACTCAGCTTGGGCATCAATCACTTCCCAGCAACGCTGGGTCAGGTCCGGCTCCTCAAACAGGCAGCTCTGAGAGAGGAGCACACAGGCGTTCTTGGCGCTCAGGCTGGTCTCCAGGAAATTAACACAGGCTCTGGCGAGGTGAGGAACTATGTACTTTTTGGCAGCGTACAGCGTGGCCAGCACTGTGTCCGCAGCCAAGTCAATCTCGTCACAGTAGATGTATCTGAAAGAAAGCATCCGACATGTAAGCTGACTTCTACAAAACCAGCCTGTGCAGGAGGAGGAAAGCCACTGCCTTCAAGCCTGTCCAAGAATATAATTTCATGTGACAGTTACCACAAACATGTTAAAGAAGCATCTGAAATACCTTCATAAGATATTAATGTTTCAGCTCAGCAGTGAGCTTATATAATTAAATGGATTAATGTTGTATTACCATTCATCCTCTATCTTATATAAAGACATATTCACTACATTTTCAACAACACTGAAGATACTACAATTATCTAGATGACTGTATGTCAGAGAGAAGATTATGAAAACAAGGCAAAATTCTATTACACTGTATTGATGTAAAGCACTGACATTCCCAACCCACAGCTTAAACAAGTATCTACTATTTATTTGTGTGTACATGGGTGCATGGTTGTGCACTTGGACACTCCTGGAGGCCACAAGAGAGCATCGGATCCCCTGGCACTAGAGTTATAGGTGGCCATGAGCATCTATAGGGAGCTGGAACCTCAACTCTGGACCTGTGCACGAGCACCAGGCTTAGCCTCTGAGCCACTGCTCTCCTCAGCTCCACCAACATTTAAAGTAAACATGTATAGGCTCATTCCATTTTCTGCACCTTCAATAAAAATAAATGTCTTTTGACACTGTAAGGTCAAAAAGTACATTTTAATGATTTGGGGCTTTTCTAAAACACAAAACAAAACCTGATGTTAAGTACTTCTGAAGTGACTCTGAGTTCAGTAATTTGCCACATTCAGACTTCAACACTACCTTTTCAGTTAACTCCACACAACTGTTCTAAACTTGTGTCTCCACATATTCCTCCCCCTTTCAGAACTGAATAGCACGTTACTTGCATATGCATCTATTAAAGACAAAGCAGAGCTTAAATGTGCGTGGATCCCGTGCTTCAGGGAGGTGCACCCATCTTGGGAGATGAAATGCTTCTTGGTGTTTGGGGGACAGGGGCAGTTCCTCAAAACAGGGTGTAAGTAAGGTGGAAAGAGCCTGCTGCCTTCTATTACAGGATAAAAGAACAGTCAGTGTGACCTCTAACATAAATGACACTGGGGAACTGCATCCCTTCGAGTTTTTAAACTAAAGCAGAGTATTTTATCTGATTTTTTATAGTTGTTTTATTTACTGACAAACTGATTCCAAAATAGGTCTATTTGGAAAACAGACCTAGCTTTAAAAAAAAAAAAAAACCAAGACTAACTTTTGCAAGGGAAAAAAACCCAAACAAACATATACAAACAAGCCAAAAACTTTCCACAGTCACACACATTTGCTTCCAGGAAACTCTGTTCTCTAATAGGCTGAGCCGGTTACACTGGCAGGACCACTCAACAACACAGCTGCAGTTCAGTTGCCCTTTGCCCAGAGGCTAGGGCCAGGAGAGCGTCCAGAACACGGCTGGATTTGTAGCCTCACCCTGGAACTCAAGGGAGCTGCCACTCCTTTTCTAAAAAAAGTACATCTACTCGCCTAGGATGCAAGGGGAGGCAGGCAGAAACTCAGTTATTACAGTTTCAACTACAGCACACAGGCAAGGGAAACGGAACTTCACTGCAGTTCTATTCTTACCGCTCTACCTGATTCTATAATTTTTAAAGGCTGTACTAATATACTCTAAGCAATACATAAGTAGGAGAAGACATTTGCAAAATGATCAATCAAATGACTTGTGACATTCTTGTTCATGTTTCCTGATTGTGCATGTGTTTAGGATACAGCACCCCACTTGACTTCAGTGAGGCCAAAATGCTAACTAGGGCTGCATTCCACTCAATGACAGGTGGCACGGTCACACACAGAGCGAGCCGGCTTCACATGCAGTAGTGATGAAGGACAAGGATCCAAGCAGGTAAGGGAGGCTTCTGGGTGACTGTCTGTGCTGCACTCGGAAGGTTATAGTGACGTTAATGTTACGGTGCTTCACATTCCCCCTGCTCTTTCATCTCCCTGCTTCCCACCGTGAAAGTTCTACTTCAATTAGAGTTCAAAGCCAGAACAGGAGCAAGGAGTTAAATACTTACAAACTCTACAACTGAGTATAATTTATTTTTCAGTAAGCAGTAAATAATTAATAATAATTGTTTTAAAATTGTGAGAATCTTATCAAATTTGTTGACCCACTGGGCAATTTTTCTTCAAAAATATTTTATTTTTAATTTACTCCAGTGAACTGAAATCCCCAGACCAGCACATAACCTTGAGCTGATATATTAGCGTGTTGAAAATAGAGATAAGAACAACCTTATAACTATAACTCACAGTAACTAGGCTTAATCATATGATAGACTATCCCATTGTCTAGCACTAGACACTGGTAAAGATGATTCTTGGTTCTGATTAACTTGCACTTGTCTGTAAAGGATCTATATGATATGAACCTATTATTGTAAATACATAACTAGCTTAATCCGTTTTTATACTTCTGTATTACTAACTGAAGATTACTTGCATAAATCTATAGGCAACTATAAGAAACTACTTTATCCCTTCAAAAATCTCTTCATCACCATCAGCACGTCCAATTCTGCCTGTAAAATGCATGGGCAAAGATCAAAAAATAAGTTCCATTTCTAGGGGACATGAGACAACTCAGAAGGCATGCGTCGACCCAGTGTTGCTAGCTGTTCTGAACAAGGTCCATAATTTCTACAATGGTGAAGTGAAGGCATATTTCTCTGAAGCCTTTTTACCACACACTGCTTTCAGGGGAGCATGCCTATTAAATAATGTGTATACCAGAACTCTGTTTTTCTTTAAAATGTCTATAAAAAGCAGCTCACTACATATGCTTTTTGCCCCTAGGCTGTAGCCTAAGCTATGGCTCTAAATGCCTGTAACATTCCATGTGACCTCCACAGAAAGATGAAGAGCAGTTTCCTCCAAAACCATTTACAAGGCAAGCAGCACCCTCTCTCTTTGGAATCTTTTCTCTTATGCAGAACTTGCACCTGACTTAGAAGCCAGCAGAGCATAAATACAGCACAAGCAAACTCTTTCCAAACACACAAATAATGCTTACTTCAGCATGGCCAGGAAAGCAGCAGGTTCGACGTCTGGTATTCGGATTTCATCTTTGTCCTCAGCAAGTTCTCCATAAAACATTGCATGGAACACTGAGCTCCCAACAGCTAAGACGTACTGTGAAGAAAGGGAAATCTCATTTCACGCACTAAGTTGAAAGCATTTTCAGCAAGTCAATCCTAAAAAACAGCAAATCAGGGCTCAGGAAATGTACAGTACATAACGTGCTTCTTTGAAACAGCCGGAGTGTGGTGTATCCTGACAGGGGAGAATAAGATTTTCACACAAGACGGGTGGGTTCTCCCGTATCTCAAAGCTTTGACATTAATGGGCACCACCCATACCCCCAGTGGAAAATAAATAAAACCAAAGTGTGTTTATCTGATTTCTATAGGAACAATAAACACAAGACTTTCCAAACCTGTTACAACACTTCCTACCACTGGAGAGTGAAGAGAGCATGTTTCTGGGTGACATATACAACCATGTAGAAGGAAATAAAGACAAAATTGAGTGTAGCCAAAGCGCGTGGAAAGCGTCTCCTTTCTCTGTAAACATGCACAGCCTGCCACCGGCAAGCCCACCCACAGCAAGCTCTGTGCTGAGAGGGTCCCTCTATGTAAATCTCAGGACTGAACCAGTAATGCAGCTGTTGCTTACTTTGTGTCCTGGCAACCGCTGAGTCCCACCTGGTGGCCCAACCACAAAATGTACATCTGCCATCAAGTCATTATTGAACATCACCGCATTTCTACAAACAAGAGGAGGCAATTCATTAATTCAGAGAAGCCTGCACTCTTAACATCCCTTTCCCCAACATGCAAAACTTAACAGAAGCTTCTCAAGCTAAAACCAACAGTTCAGTGACTTCACAGCAAAAGAGGAAATAAAGGGTCCAGCTAACAACTATCTCAAATCACTGCAGACACACGGGAAGTAACTAAAGTTTTTAAAGTTATCCAAACTTTCACATGGCCCAGGGCAAATGAACAGATTTTGTCTTCTGTGAACCACAGATACAACTCTGCGGCTTAAATGTTACAGCTTGCAAAAATAATTTTATCTAAGAGGAAAAAAGCTGTACTGTTTTGGAAAAGATACGAGGCAGCTGCCCATTACCAGTAACACTTCTGGGAAAAGAGCAAACAGAGATGCATGTTAAAATGTGTTACAGGTCATGCAAAAGCAGAAACTTCAACACTGGCAAACTTTGAAAGTAAATATGCTGGCAGCCAGCTGGAGCACTCACCTCTCCCTGATGGTAGGATAAAGACCCTGCCAGTTGGGGGCCGGGATGAGGTTGTTGTTACAGAGGTTGTGCTGGTGCTGCTGGACAGCTGTGCTGCTGGAGTTGGCCGGCTTCTTACGGGGGAATATATCAGCAGCCATCTTTTTCTTCTTTTTAGTTTTCAAGGTAATTATTTCATAACAAACTGGGGGCAACTTGCTGCTGCTGCTGCCACTGCCGCTGCCACCACCGCCGCTGCTGTTTGCTTTCTTTGAACCTTTTTTGGACCTGTTCTTTACTGTCTCTGGAAGCATCAAGAAGAAGGTGAGACATTTCATGTTCTTTTCTTTATCATCTACCATGAGTACAGGATGTCTCTCTTTAGAGCTAGATATCCCAAATTTGCTCGAACATCGGGGCAAAGAGGCTAGCCGGAGCTAAGATGTTAACAGAAACCGACAGGCTGGTATTTTCCTGCTTTTCCCAGCCAGGCAAGGTGACCTTTTCACTATGTTGAAGAGAAACTGGCTTTAAGTTTTATCCAGGACTGGATCTGTTAAATACATTCCCATCATGATTCTTGTTTTTCTTATTTGCTCATAAAAACAGCCGTTTTTCTGGATCACCTGAAAAGCCTATGCTGAGCAAAGGATGCAGGCAGAGAGCTGAGGCGATGGCTTTCTGAAATTAGGTGAGCAAGATGTGCCGAGCCCAGCGAGTCTGTGCAGCCGGCGAAGTTGCGTGGTGAATGGATCGGGGAGAGGAGAGTAGGTATTACAGCCCTGCAGACCGAGTCAGCCAGCCAACGCTCCCAGCCAATAGCTGAAGCCACCAATCAGGATTGGACCCAGCCAAACAGTGACACCTATTGTAGCATGCACAGCACTGATATTAAAGGAACAGCAGTTACATTCTCTTTTCTACTGTATATTTAAATAAGATAAACAGCAAATGAAAGGCATTTGCAAACAGGAAGGGAGGGGCTTATTTCTCTTTCAACCAAAACAAGCAAAAGCCATTAACAAAGAACGGGAACACATATGTCTAATCTCTCTTCCTGGCAAAAATCTTCCTCCTAGCAGCATTTACTTGCAACTATTTTGAACAAGATCTTCTAGTTTCTAAAGCTAAAGGGAAGCAAAGTACTAAAATTAAACCAAACACATTTAAGTATAGCTGGTGGGGGGGGGGGGTTGTTTTCAGTCTCTCTGAATGATTTGCTAAGGCCATGCATTTAGTTTGCCGTCCAATGTTTTCTAGCTCTGCAATGATCTCGGGCACTAGTCTCAGGTCACAAAATACTGTTAATTACCATGAGTTTATACCAGTCTGCTTAGCTACTGTATGTAGCTAAGCATAAGACAAATTCTAGATATGAAAATAGCATTCAAATCAGACAAATCTGATAATCAGTTCTTAAACACTGTAATTCACTAAAGGTAAGTCAGTAGAGGCCTGTTCAGGATCACAAAATCCAACTCAACTCTTATGGCTAAATTTAAGCTTGTTTAAATACAATAATCCACAAGCTCTAACAGCACCAGTAGTAGGGCTTGGATCAAAGTCTGCTATCACATAGTGAAAAGGGAAAAGGGTTCTTTGCTTTGAATAGACCAAGACTCCCCCAGCAGCTTCCAGTAGCAGTCCACTGGAGCTCCTACACATGCACACTTATCTGTAAAGACAGACTAGTGACTACAGTGGCTCTCACCCTATCTATGGCGTTGCTCTGATCTGCTCAAAGCAGGGGCTATTCGCTGCCTCTCAATAAAGTTCCCTTCAGAGCTACAACCCTGTGTGCTGTGGAACACTGACTCCTTAGCAAGGTCAGGGCCTCAGCAAATGAGAATTAGTTTTTACTGTAAGTAACAGTATTACATACCAGGAATCAGTCTCAATCACTAAGTCAACCCAAGGAATATCCTCTGTGTTGTCATTATTATTAAAACTCATTTGCAAAGCCACTGTAAGCACCGTGTGTAAGAGTGACACGGACAAGGCTACCTGTCTCCATTTTACATGGAACCCGAGTGGTGCTTATTTATTACAATTGCTGTATTCTTGACTGCAGGTCTCAGACAGCACACAGCAATACCCTTGCAAATCACCTTCAGTTGCACTTTAAGCATAACATTAGAGATATAATAACCCGTTGAAAAGTATCTAGAAGGGCTGGGGAGAAGGCTTAGTGAATAAAGTACTTGCCATTCAAGAACATGGCAAGTTTGGATCCCTACAACATTTTTTTTTAAAGGAAAGGAAAGAAAAAGAAAGGAAATGAAGGTAAAGCAACGCTGCATGTACCTATAACCGTAGCTCTGGTCGTGGTAAGGGGTTAGTGAGGCCTTGCTAGCCAGCTAGCCTAGCCGACTGGTGAGGTGCAGGTAAATGCATAGACTCTGTCTCAAAATTAAGGCAGACAGCAGTGGAAGACACTTGAAGTCAACCTCTGGCCTACAAATACACTGTGCATCCTGCTACCCAGACACACACATACACTGTGCATCCTCCTCCCCAACACACACCGTGCATCTTCCTCAACCATACACACACACACACACACACACACACACACACACACACACACACACAGACACACACACACACTTACATAGGGCACTAGGAAAAGACACTAAGAAAACAAGTAGTTCCTGAGTGAGCTGCCTATCAGGAACAGGCCGAAACAGGGGGTGTCTCTACGGACTGCTACAGAAGTTCTCATTCGCATCTGCCTGGAAAGCCCTTCTGATGGGCAGGTCCTTCCAAGCATATATCCCAAACTTATTTCTAACAAAACGGGTATTTGGCCTCTCAGGTCAGAACTAATCAATTGAAGTGGAAAGGGAAACCAGCTGCTTCGAGGCAGTTATTATTAACTGGCAATTGAAAAAGGAAAAAACAGAAGAACAACATGTGAGGCTTTGAGGTCTTTTCAGCTTACATATAGGTAGTTCAACGTCCAACACAAAGAAACCCTCCAAAAGGATGGCTTTTACATCATTAAGGAGAAAAGGAAAAGCTCATGTAGTAGTTTGAAAAAGGACATTATGTAATGTTTTAGAAAATACTCTTTTTGAACTTAAAGATCCCAGGCATCTGGAAAGCCAAGCTTTGCAGAAGTGAAAAGAGTGAAGGAGGACTGAGTATGGACGTGCTAGGCAGTGCCTGCTGCAGAAGGCAGAGGCTGCTGAGGTGGCTGTTACAAGGTAAACACACAGCTGCCTTTCCTGCTCTGGCGACAAGACCAGCCACTGTGCTAAGCCAGCAGCAGCACGCCCCAGGAGCCTTTAGGGAATTCAGAATCACAAGATTCTGGATCGCACCTTCTTTTAACAAGGACTTTCCCACCGTGTGTACCACACAAACTGCAGCTTGAGAAAGACTTCCCCAAAGTCACAGGTTCAATACCCACCAGCACATGTTGTCTTCAATTCAAGTGAATGAGCAAACAACTCGAGATAACTTAATATAGTTTGAACCAAGAACTTAACTTCTTGTACCTTGTTCTGAAACTCTTCTGTTCTGATGAATGGCACTATTCTAGGATCCAGGTGTGCAGCCAGACAAATCAGAGCACCTTAGGTGTGTGCTCTCTGGAAAGGAAGCTCTAGTCCAGCTTCTCAGAGCTCAACAGCAGGATCCAAAACTACCAAGCAGACGAACCAGCCAATCCTTAAATAATCACCTCCCAAATTCTCTCAGAGATCCCCAGTACACACTGTCAACATCAGCAACCAAGAAACTGTTCCGTTTTGGCTAAGCCACCTAACTGCATGGGAGGGGCTCTAAAGTCCAAGTCAGTGTTTAAGGGGCTCAGTCTTCTCAGTTGAATAGTGAGGTTTGTTTGGAAGGGCGTTTCTCTCAGGGTGCTTAACACAGTTAGAATCACATTTTATAGTCTGACTTAGCACAAAGCATACATATCAGAAGAGTTAAAATACAAAGCTGAAGCTCATTACTTCCATTTTATTCTTTAAGTTTTGATGTTGCTCTTGATACAGTCAATCTTTAGTTCTAGTGACCGGTTTAAGAAAGAGTAGACTAATTTATGGGTTATCTAAAGTTTAGTAACCAAGACTCTTTTCCACCAAGAACTTAGGACTATAAGAAGAAGAGGAAGGTTAGACCCATGTACTCAAAGTACACATGAAATCCCTCAAATTGCATGCAAAATTGGCAGTGTGCGGTGATTTCTCTGGAAAGACTAACAACAGCTTTCATATACCTTTCTGAGTAATACATGACCCAGAACACGGCAAAACAGTGGTTCTCAACCTTCCTAATGCTGCAACCCTTTAATACAGTTCCTCATGTTGTAGAGAACACCCCACCATAAAATTATTTTCATTGTTACTTCATAACTGTGTTGGAACTTTTTGAGATTATAGTTAATCTTCCTTAATGAAGTAACTAGGTCAAGAAGTCCTTCAACCTTGAAAGAAAGCATTCCCAAAATACACTGAGCAGAGCCTGCAGCGTATGGTGCTGGGCACACAATGGGTAGGAGCAAGAACCCAAGTCCAAAGGTTAGCTTAGAACGAGTGGATTTCTATTGATTTGATAATTGCCAGAAAGTTGAATTATTATTATCTGTTTTCATTGGATACTGAATTAATGAGGAAATTAGCAACAGAGCTTAGGCTCACTTGGACCATCCTTTCTCCACAGGAGGGTCCCAGTTGGCCTGTCTTAGTGCAGCTTACACAGGCAGTTTGGGAAAGGGACTCTTGAAAGCCTAGAAAGCTGCAATCTCACTGACAGGCCACTTCCATGCCAGAACTGTGAGGGTTCTGTAAAGAAAAGTCCACAGTAGGACAGTAGGGCGACACATGGACTGGTAAGCAGGTCTACATGCCACGCTCTGTTTGTCACACTCAATCTGGTGTGTATCACCGTCAGCAATCACACCACACATAATCCTGTTTATATTTCTAATCTACTATAAAAGAAAAATACATGTGCAGAGTTCACAAAGACAAAAAAGCCATGAACATACATGGTCCACAACCCCAGTTAGGGCATTTCAGGAAAGAAATAGACCGCATCTAGAAAGCCCTCTAATGGGAAGGAACAGCCATGGGGAAGTTGCTGAAATTCAGGAGGCTCTCCAGGTAAATCTAAGGTCAGAAAACCAGGTATTCCTTGTAAACATGGATTTGTGTGTCTGCAACAACTAGCAACTCTTGTTTAGCTTGTTCTTACTCTAGTCTCATTGTCTGGACTTGCACATGGCTCATCACAGGACACCTAAAACCAAGGCAGTGTGGTAGACGGAAAGAGTGTCACTTCCAACACCAAGTCACAGGACATAACCGGAAAGCAGCTCAGCCTGATGAGCTGTGATAGAACGCTGTTTGGGCTTTGCTTATTTTTCCTTTCAATACCAAGCAAACATTATGCTTGTGATCTAGGAGGTTAGAGAGATAAGTGACAAAATGCTGGCAGTCTCTGAAGATAGCAGCAGCTGCTGGAAAACATGCTACATGCTTTCTAAATTTGGAGATAAATGAAGAGCCAAGCTACAGCATATATAGTGAAAAAGGCAAGAGCCAATAACAAGTGGCTTTAAGGTTGGCTACTCAGCATCTGAGAGCCCTATTTTCCTCATCTCCAAATAGAATAATTACATATGGCTCAGCCCTCTCTTGTTTACTGTGAAGTCAAAATCATATGTTTGTGAAAGCACTTTGATAAATGTTGAAAATGGTCTACAAAGGTAAGCTGTCAGTATGAGCCACAATTGGATTCAAGCAGAAAACATCCTTTACGATGAATTCAAACAAAACACAAAGCTCTGGCTTCCTGTCCTTGCACCAAAGACGTTTCATCTCTCCAGGCATACTCTGGCCCCACCTGTGCGCCACACAAGTTCCAAATTACTTTGCAGCTTGCTCTGATTTTCAAGTCTGGATAATCAAGGTTCTGTACTATGCATTTTGAGGAGGGCCATAGCAATGTCAGAATCCTACATTGTTACCACCAACACTTCAGGCCATATGTCTGTTGGACTTCAAACAATCAGGAGGCCAATGCTGGCCAGTACCTACTGTACCTACACCAAAGCTCTGAGCTGCGAGCAGTCATCTAGCTGCTTGACTGACAATGCTCACACTAGCCACCTGTGGCTGAACACTCTCCATGAGCCATTTGAAGTCTAGTACCAAAGGTGACGGATACCTAATAAAAGCCTTTGACCAAGGCCTACCTCAGCTATCCAGAAGGATGAGGCAGGCCCATGGTCAGTTTTACTAGGTCACCTCCTTTACCAGAAAGAACTATCCAGCTAACCTTGAAATCTGAGGGGGAAACATCCAAGGTCAGAACATATCAGTTCTCAGAAGGCAGAAACAATTCTTTTAAAAATCCTTTATAGCATTTAACATATCCACATAACCGATAATTACATCTTTGTAACATACTGTATCTCAGTACACACCTTAGTTAGACTCACTTAAGTCTCAAATTATTCATTCATACATTAAATGAAATGATCTTAAAAAGGAGTATTTAAGATTTATCAAGTGATACACTATAGACAGCTAAGGAATGTCATCATATATTATTTTGTAAAGGTTAACATAGTTTGATAGAAAGGCAATCCATCACCAAGTTTCATGTACTCTATAGGTAATTTCCTCTCTAGGTTTCTAGGATTTAAAAAACCCATTAATGGGCTAAAGAAACAGCTCAGTGGCTAAGAGCACTTACTGCTCTTGAAGAGGACTGGAATTTAGTTCCCAGCACACATTTTGAATGGCTCCAAGAAATCTAATGGCCTCTTCTGACACTTCTGGGCACCAACAAAGACGTATATACACACATATAGACATATATGCACACATAAGTAAAATGTGACAGAAATAATAATTTACTTATTAGAATTTCCTTTATATTTTAACAACAGGATTATGTATCAATATGTATGCAATATTTTATTGACTAAGTTTTCCCACAAAAATATATACTCTTTAATCTGGACACTAATGATTGTAAGACAGCATTAGTGGTTGTAACCACTAAGCCTTTTATATAAGTTGCTATATAAAAAATAGCATATCTTATAACTAATGGTACCTTGAAGTCAATGAAATAACCTAACAGAAAGAAAGTAATCTTTTCTCTATGCCCTTAGACAGACAAGACGAGGGCTTAGACTTCTGGCTGACCTGCATTAAAGCAACTGCGCTTTCATCATGCAGGCATTTGATAAAGTATATAATCACAATTCTCAATTGAGAGTGCTACTATGACAACCGTTGATATGTGGAAAATGTAGATGGAAATCCTGAAGTGAGAATTTCCAAGGCCAGGCTTGATAAAACATCCCTACACTTACACAACCCACCTTCAGTATTTCCTCACTGCACAGTTAAACATGTAAGTAAAATAAATTAGTGGAAGCCAGTAAATCTCTGGGTAATACCTGCTGGACATTTATCAATCGAAGATTAACTAACAATTGTGTAAAATAAAACTGGGGTGAACGAGTCCTTAAACTATGCTGTGTTGGGAAGATAGATGGCTCAGCATTTAAAGGCTAGGCTCACAACCAAAAAGATGCTGTGTATATCCAAACAAATAGAATCTGTATTAATGTGCTAGTTTAAAAGTAAGAAACATTACTATAAAACCACATTCCCTCCCCCATATGACTGTTACTATATACTTAAAAACAATGTATCCCAAGAAATTCCAGGTCCTGAAATCTCTTCTGAATATCTCTGAAGGGAGGCTCTTTTGATCCAACAGGGAACTCTAACCCTACTGGGAATGACCATAATGGAACAATTCCAAACAATGATTGTGTTGGCCTTTTCCAGAGCATCTGTTTTCTTTTGATGACAGAGAAGGAAAATAATGTGTTTTTGCCAATTAAAAAGAAAAAGAAAACAAAATAAACCAACACATAAGTGTTATCATGAAATGGTGCTTTACTGTGGCTGACTTCAGCCCCACCAGTATTAGGAGAATTACCAAGAATATCACACACAGTCAGATCAGCTCAGGAAACCTAAAGCACAAACTTAGACTTAAAGAGCATCTTACTCTATCGAGAAAGTCACCATTCCAATGAGCACACAGGCTGGGAAGAAAGAATCCAGGCAGTTCCCAAACCAGTTGATATTTATTTTGCCGCAGTCTTGATTAATAGTGGGATTCCGAATCTGTCAGACAAAATCCTACAGCATTCATGTTATTGAAAAACTTCTAAAAAGTAAGAATCCCATATACAAAGCTACTGAAATATATGCTCTTCTCATACTCACTAAAGGCTTAGAAATAACCCTTCAATTTACCTGTCCAATCACATGAAAACTCCTGATCAGAAAAGATTATCTTAACACTATTTGAAGCAATTCCAACAATCCCCTTGTCTCAGTCTTCTGGGTACTAGGATCTGAAGCCTCCACCTTCATGTTTGTTTGTAACATATATTCTCTGAAATACACACTTTCAGATGAAATAAAAAAGATATATGTATTACCAAAATTATTAACAACATTCTCTTCAAAGGAAGTCTATGATGGGGATACTATAGAAACTAACTTTCAGCAAAAGCTCAAAATAAACTATTTTCTACATCCAAACTAAAAACAGCTTATGCTACTTTTAAAGGTGTGTGTGTGTGTGGGCGCGCACGCACATATGCATGTACCTGTATGAGTTTATATGTACCAGTTGCATGCCAGTATTCATGGATGCCAGAAGAGGGCACTGGTCTTCTGGAACTAAAGTTAGAGGCAGTTGTAAGTTCCCATTTGATTCCAGGGGACAGAACCCAGGTCTTCTGCAAAAGCAACCTGTACCCTTAAAAGTTAAGGCATCTTTCCTGCCCTGAGTTTTTAATTAGCTTTAAAGTGTGCAATTCCTTAGGTGTGTTGTAAAAGACATGTCATGAAAGTACAGTGTACTGTAAATGTTTGAGCGACCTTAACAACATCAACACCAAGAAACATTCAGAGACTCTCCATTTGCCACAGGAACTAAGGTGACATTGGGGAAGTGTCCTTTTGTTGCTCCCATCTCTCTTGATGTTGTAAGATGAACAGATGGTGAGGAATTTCTACACCTAACTTGATATTAGAACAAGAAAATAAGGTATTTGGAACAAAAGTTCAATTCCAAAAATATATCAGTAAGTTTTATCTTTTATAATAAGTATATTACTTCAGTAGGACAATGTTTGTTCTACCCAAAGATAAAGTACTCTAACTGCTCTTAAAATATGTCTCATTTTCAAAAGTCAAGAACCTGTTCTTAAGTCTTGGTTTCCCCAATCTACACCACTCAAGCCTCAGGCACAAACATGTGCTGTGGACCTTAACTGTCACTGAAGCTAGTATACATCTTCAGAGGGGACAACTCTTAATTTTCATAATAACATGCTGAGAAACATTTCACCATCGTTTACAGCTGCATGGTCTCACAGGAGATCCATGTCAGTGCGGTGACAACTGGAATCAGACCAAGGCCAACCTTAAGCTCGAAAGACAGAAAAAAATGTATATATAAGTCAGCTACCTCTCCCTGTGCTGGCAGCTGTGGGCATGTCATAGAACTAATAACTACACTATTTGCTTATAATAATATTCTCTAGTAAAATTAAAAATAGCATCAACCATGGCGACAAAAGAGAGATGTTTATTAAATGGCAGGTAGCCAAATCTCAGCTGTACTGAGATGCTCTTCATTAAAAAAAAAAAAAAACTATCATAACACAATGGGAATGAACTCTCCTGCACACCAGGAGAACACACAAGCATCTACCCAGACAAAAGAAACCCCATCTTGCTTTCGCAATCAGGAGAAAGCCACATGACTTACAATGTGCTGTGGATCTCTATGACCCTACTCTGACTCACTCACTATATAGCTCTTTTAATTTGTTCTCTTTTCTCGACAGTACAAATGACCCTGCTGCATTCTGTCATCCACACAACCCCCTTTTCTACAAACCTATCAGAGCTCACCCCTTTCTCCACTGTGCAGTCCAGAGAATACCTCAAGCCCAGAATTCCTTGGCTTTCCAAAGCCAACTGCACTACTTTGCAGTGTGTCACCAGATTAGAGAGTTCTCTCTGGGGCTGCATCTCATATCTCTATCTAGAGCTAACAGGCCGCACCCACACACCTGGCAATCTCTGGTTACGTGAGAGCAAAGTTCAGGCCCAACAAGTGCAAGTACAGTTAGCAGTCTATATTAATTTTGTGCAGTGCGCTCATCTTGGGGTAAAATGGCCCGAGGCTGAGGTCTAAGTGTTTCCAACTGTCTGTGTTGCAAGCTTAAACTGGGTGCAGAGGCAAAGAACCTAGAGAGCTATTAAATGGATCCCAAGGCTCTCCCAAACAAGTCCAAACACAAATGCAGCTTATAATACTATATTCAGCTTGCTGCTAATGCAACTGAAAATAATGAAGCTCAACCTAATGCAAGCCCCTGCATGCAGTTAAAAAAGGACTCTGGAACATTGGAAATCTAACATTTAATGTGATGCAGACATTCATAGAGAAGTAGGACCTACCAGGGGCAAGATCATTTACTGGGACAAAGCTGCTTTCCACCAACCCAATTCATGGTCAGGCATATTTATTTATAGCACCAGTAGAGAATTTTAGTGATTTATTGAACTGGAAAGGATGATAAATTCTGTGATCCACATGAAAGGAGCAAAGGAATCATATGAATAATCCAAAAAATGATAATTAAAAAGACTTTTTGTGGCTCTAAGATGTGTTTCATCTGTATTTAATACTGAATGGATGAATTTCCACTACATTAGACACACCCAATCTTCAAACAAAGCAATAAAATAGGCGTGTGTGAACAGGGCAGTCCAAAAACTCATGCCTCCCTGGCAAACACCCACTCCGGCTTCTCTAGTTCCAGATTATCTCCTAACACAAGCAGAAAAATACATTGCTTACACCTATTTCCTGTTCTACGCACTTGTGTTGAGCTGTCAGGTGTGAGAAAGGAAGAAGCTAGGTAGCTCTCCAGCTCAGCTCCAGTCTACACACTCCTTCATGACACTGGGGTAATAGGAACTTTATTCTGGTGAGAAGAAAAAAAAAGAAATTTAATCGTAAGTTCTCCTGGCTGTAAAAATATAGAAGCCAGGAGTGGTGGTGCAAGCCTTTGATCCCAGCACTCCAGATGCAAAGGCAGGTGGATCTCTGTGAGTTCGAGGCCAGTCTGGTCTACAAAGCAAATCCAGGACAGCCAGGGCTGATGCACTAAGAAATCCTGTCTCAAAAATAAAAAAGGAACATTTCTTGGAGGTGGTATAACAAAAATATATTCTGTGTGCACCTGTTTAAATTAAGAGTATCAAATATCCTAAAGATGTCTGAACTGCACTGCTTAGGAAAATATCTGAAGTAGGCACCAGCGACAGTCCCAGAGCAGCATCTGGCAGTATTGATGCAGAACTGAAAGGTCCCCACAGGAGAGCTATCTGGTTCAAACAGAAAGGACAGGGATTTTCTTCATGAACTCCAAAGGAAAAGATTGGTCCAGAGGATGACTCTTCTCACTATCATGAAAAGCCTGTGGAAGACCACCCAGAGGAGTCTAAAATGAAGATGGGAAGATATACTGAAGGAGGACTTAGTAAGCAACTTTACCTTCCCCATTCTCTCCAGCCACACCAATAATGGGGCCCTTAGTTAGGCAACTGTGAGCAGCACTGGTGAATGAAGGTAGTACAACTCCACATTCCTCAGCAAATCATCATCAAAGTAATGTTTCCTGGGGAAACACCTGAGAGGAGCCACAGTAAAACACATTGGATTTAGTAAGTCCAACGCTTGAGTATACACGCACCCTTTTCACTATGTTATGAAACGAGAAGCCCATAGAAGTTGTTTCTGATGAAAGTGGAAGAGAATGGTTGCCTGGAGTGAAGCATCTGTGAGTCAGACCTGCAGCACTTGTAAGCCGTTGCTATTTGAGAGAATTAGCAAGGTGTGCTTATCAAGATTCTGGTAGGCAGTTCTGCAAAGGGAGAGAAACTGACATTTCAAGAAAAACTGACAGTGTTTATTGCTGATGGTGAAATTCAAGCCTCTTCGCAAAAACCAGGATTCTGGAAACCACGATCATGACATCAGGAGTCAGGAAGCTTCCCAGACCTTAGCACTGTTGTGATGAAAGAGGCTATAGTTTTTACATGATTTCTTGATACTGCACAATGAGAAGTGCCAACATCTGAAAGGTTTACATAACTCAGTGAATCAGCGTTTTCTAACCACAAAAAAAAAAGAAGGCAGGGGGCTATACATCAACAAAGCCATACACTGATAAAAGATCTACCCAAAGTACAAGAATATCTAATAGCTTTTAGCAGGACAGAGATACAAAAAATTCACCAACACTTTTGGAATTCTATATGGCAGTTAAACTTTTTATATATATATACCTTTCACATTGTCAGGTATACCTGCCTGATAGTGATTTTGAGGCCCTGCCAGGGCCACTTGCTAACAGGAGCTCAGTACTGATGAAGCTGTGTGGAGATGTTCTTGACAATGGTAAAAAGAAAACAGCTACAAACTTCAGGGAGACATGAATGCATCCCACAGAAACACTTATTGAATGGCAAGTAGCAAATTAACTGGAACTTCTATTCAAATAAGGAAGCTATATGCATTCACTATTTAGGTACTGACGTCATGTGGAGGAAATGTGGGGATGGCCTGACTACACACCCTTCTCTTATTGCTGGCCACATTCAGAACAGTCCCCTTTCCAACACACAGACACTCTCCAGCTTCAAGCACTCAAGGCTCTTATGGCCCTAAGCTACCAGACAGGGCGAGGGAAAGAAGCAGCACTGTGCACACAGACAGGAAACAGGGGGAAGGGCAGTGGAAGGGATTGGCCAGCTGCCAGCAGCTCCCTGAAGCCTGAACCCTCCTCCTTAAAAGGTGCTTCTGGGAACCTTCTTAGCATGTGTAATGTTGATAGTAGGATTAAGAACTTAATGGATTTCCAAGCTATTTAGGCATGTAGATCTCCCAAGTCACATTAAAAGTATTTTGACTTTAAACTGCTTATATTTTCCATTAACAAAGCATATGAAATATAGACTGTGACTGTCTGTTATTAGAAGTCCTTTTCTATACAGAGATTTAAAATATAATCAGAGATTTAAGATACAAAAATTATAAAAGCAACCAAGGGTCAAAGTTAGTCCCACAGTAATGAGCAGGAATATGACATAAATAAACAAAACCAGCAGAAACAGAGAAGTGAGAAGGCAATCCAAAACAGACAAAATAATAAATGTATTAGTAGACAAAAATAATAATAAAACCAAACATTTTCATGGGCCTAGAAAGAGCAATTACCTTCAGGAAACCCTCAGCAAGGTATAGACCTATAATAACGAGGTATATTTTCCAAGTGGACTACCCTACCCATTAATGGCTGAACCTGCAGGAAGCATGCCTCATCAGCAGAGGTCAAGGTTTTCTTTCCTTTTGTTTTGGACTATAGTACTGACTATTGAGAACTCAATAGAAAAATGAGTTGTAACTGTGTTATGACATTTTCCTCATACTTAAAAATGCAGATCTAACCAGCCTTTCAAAGACAAGGCAAATTCATCAGAACAATGCTGCTCTAGCATGCTGTGTCTATGTACAGAAATCATGGTTAAAATCTCTGCACTATCTAACTGAATATGTAAATTACTCTTAGCCATAAAATCCATAGAAAAATCATGAGGAAATAAATACATCTTAAGAAAAAAAGAAAAGAATAAGAAAGAAATCTTTAATTTTGGATTTAGATAACATCTACTGGTTTCATGTATATCTACAGAGAATGATCATGATTTGAAATCTGTATGACATTTAATTTGGTACGTGTATGTGTGTGTGTGTGTGTGTGTGAATGTGTATTTCAAAGTAGTAAACGTGAAGGTCAGAGGACAGTGTCTTGTAATATAAGGTATTCTTAGAAGGACTCAAATGGAGGCTACAAACTCGAAGCAAACTAAAATGACAACTACAGTGACTGAACAGGGAAGACAACAATGCCCTTTTCTCTGGGAAACTCAAAGTAAAGAATGGAGACCTTCTGATTTTGTGAATTTAATATTACATCCAATTATGTTCCTCTGAATGGCTCTGCAGGGTCAAAATCATGTCACTGAAGGGATTTCAGTTAGAGCCCCAGAAGAAAATAGAAGATAAGGGGACACATAAAAGATGCCCTGATATGAAAATCTCACAAAAAAAAAAAGAGAGAGAGAGAGAAACAAGTAGGTCTATCTCACTTCAGAGGCAGACACAGATGGGTAAAGAACCAAGTAGCGGGACAGAACATCACTGAAAGCTACTGAGGCACTCAAGCATGTTTTAAAGAAACCCCAGGCAGTACTACTGCCTACCTTTAAAGACTGACATCCAAAGAGAGAAGATTCTAGAATCTATATCATTTAGATGGGAATAGGGAGACTAAGCCAGGTTTCCTGACAGCTAAGTGGCCTGGTCTCACACATCTGTATAATTTAGTACTTCACAACTAATAATCCCATTTAATCCTCAGAGCCACTCTGCATTATGTCCATTATAATAAGCTACACATTCTTGAACTTCACTCTTGCTGGTGGGATGATCAATCATCAGTGTTAGGCCCCAAGAGGCAAAGGGTTATAAATATATTATTTTGTTCAAAACCACTGGGAGGAAATGGAGTAGGAAGACTACACTCATCCAAGAAAATATTTACTGTATATCCTCTACATACTAGGCATTTGGGACAGTCAACAAACATCAAATTCATGCCTTCCTGAACCCCAAGAGTATAGCATGAGTGGAGAGAAGCAATTCACAAAGCCAAAATAATGATTATCTTATAAGCAATTTAGAAGGTAATGTATGTTATAGAAAAAGCATATGCTGCAAGGGTAGAGGCTACATCTTATGGTTATGTAGGCATTCACCAAGTGTTAGTATTCACCAAGGAATGTGGACACGTGATGGAGTTTGTGATGAAGAGATCTGGATATGTGGATAACGGGTGTGAAAATGCAGCACACAGACTCACCATGGTAATGTGTCTACTGTGTTCAAGGGTTAGCAAAGAAGGATGAGCAGCTGGAGTGGAGAGTGAGAGAAGAGAAAGGAGAGAAGAGGTCAGAGTTAATGGGAATGGGACCAAGCAATGTGAATCATAAGAATCTGGCCCGTGTGGACACAGAAAGCTCTGGGGATTTTTAAGCCTAGGTTAATTTACAGTTTTAAAAGATCACTTTGGGGTGGAGGATATAGATCAGCGGTAAGAACAGCAGTTTCCTAGCATATGCAAAGCCCTTGGTATAATCTTCAGGATTATTGAAGAGGTGAAGACAGAGAGACAAAAAAGAAGGAGAAGAAAGGAAATCATCCTGGTAGTTATGCTGATAGGGACAAGTTAACAAATGGAGACTAGTTTTACCATGGAAGGCCACTGCAGTAGTACCAGCAATAGTTGATAGGAAAGATAAAAAGGTGCTGATAGGAGAGGTGAGGAAGAGGCTACTACTCTCTGGTTTTGGTTAAAGGCACAATTCTGAACACATTCTTTTTTTTTTTCAATTTTTTTTTTTTTAATTTCTTCGAGTTACATCTCAATCATAGCCCTCTCACTCCTCCCCTTCCAGTCCTGGTCCCACCCTCCTACCCTCTTTCCCCTCTCCCTCTTATACTCTTTTTTTTTTTTTTTTTTAATTTAAGGTGTATCTCCCCTCCCCCAACATCTCCCCATTTTAGTACAATAAGAGGCTCTTTTTCTTATAACAATGAATACAATACAAAACAATAAAAACAATTAGCAACAATTATGAAAATTATAAGGTATAACATACATTCCCAATGTCCAGTCCATATGTATTTGGCAACTAATAATACTATTTTTGAAGATAGTAGCAGCAGATACCTCAGATAGAGTAGGAAAGAAAAGTCAAGGTTATTAATCAATGGTTTTAGAATGAATAGTCCTAGAAAGGAAGTGTGCAGCAGATAGACCAGGTTTACAGTGAAAGACCATTCAATGTTGGGCTTGCAAAGACTGTCTTATTTAAGGCAATTAAGTTTTTTTAAAAAAGGAGTTGGAGCTGTCTGAACAGGTAACAACATACATTTGGAAACTGCCTTGGAGGTACACTGTACTGTATTACAGTACTGTGAATATTTGCATTGAGGCTGGTAGGAAGTAAGCTCTGACCCATTCCAAAGTAGTAGGTTATTAAAAAGAGAAAATTAGCATACATTACAAAATCTGAATGAGAAAACTAAATAACAAATGGTACAGGAAGGAATGAAGATGTGGAGTAATGGGGCTGGAGAGATGGCTCAGCTGTTAAGAGCACTGGCTGTCCTTCCACAGGACCAGGGTTCAAATCCCAGCACCCATATGGCAGTTCCCAGCTGTCCGTAACTGCTGGGCAGGTGGCACACGCCTTTAATCCCAGCACTTGCGAGGCAGAGGCAAGCGGTTCTCTGTGAGTTCGAGGGCAACCTAGTCTACTAATGAAGTCCAGGACAGCCAGGGCTGTTATACTGAGAAACCCTGTCTGGTAAAAAAAAAAAAAAAGATGTGAAGTAACTACAACATTCAAAAACAGAAATGACTCAAGAAGAGAGGGCCAATTATTCTAAAAGCTGTCAATAGATAAGGTGAGAATTTAGTAACCAGAAATATTTTCTGCCAACTAACCCCCAGTAACTGACTCATGTCCTACATCAAAGAAAACACAATTGTAGTTGAGCATGTTCGTATTTCTCTTCTGGTGAATTTAACTTTCTAAAGAATTACCAACAGACACAAGATTGATTCAAACTGGGACACAAATCAGTTTGCTACTGTAAGAAATATCAGTGATAGTGGCAAGTGCCAATGGCTATTTGCTAACACTCAAATGCTATATTTTACAATATTAAAAATTCTTAAACATAAATGAAATGAAAGAATAAAGTTCCCTTGCCCTGATATGGGACCATGACAAACCATAAGTCAAATTGTACTCCTCTTTTGTCTATCAAAATAAAACACAAGTTCGTACAGCAACATTTATCAATAGATAATGTTGTAGAAGCATTTTATAAAATACCAAAATGCTAGTGCAACTTGCCAAAATTTAAAATGTAATTATTACAAAAGAGTACATGCAAATGTCATTATCTGCACTCAGGACAATAAGATGCAATGCTCTTAGAGTAACAGGCAATCATAAAATAAATACACAAAACCACCATCCCTCATACTGGCAAGCCAGTTTAATAAACAACGTACAAAAGGAACAAAACCGTAAATCCCTGAGAACTCCAGCAGAAAAAGTTAGGCTTTGCTGAAGAAAGTGAATTCTGCTGAGCCAGATGGGAGGTGTAAAGAACTACCTTTCTGGTCTCCCAACAGGAACAATGACCACATACAAGAAAGTGGTGCTCGCCAAATGCAGTGGTGATTTCGAGTTCTAAAGATTCTTCTTCACAGTCTTTAAGATGCCCTCTCCACCTACTCATTGTGTGACAGACAGTTCCAGAACCCAAGACTGAAGACATGTTCTTGGTCAATTAAACATGTATGTTTATGCAACTACACCAAGAGGATGCTGAGACCCAGCCAAATCCTCCATGAATCCTACACCTCCTTCAATGGAGACAATTGAAAGAGTTCTCTGGCCAGTCCAAGAAGAAAATCTGGCAAGTAGAGCCAGTAAAATACTATGGAGAAAAAAAAAGCCCAACTGATTACTGCTATGTATAAAACAAACCTGGGACAAGTCTCAGTCAGCACCTGTGGCAATTCCTAGCACTTTTTACCCTGTCTACTACCCCAAACCTCTCTAGCTCAGGAGCTGGGTTTCCCTCCCCCAGTCTCTGATCCTTATACAACCCCAGTCATCTTGGCCACATGATTTCTCAGCTCCTCTCTTGGTTCCCACATGCTTTTTTTGGTCCTCTCTTCTTTTCCTTTCTCGATATCTCCCCAGCTCGCTCTTCTCATTGCCCAGGTCAGTCAGTCTGCTGGCCCAGTTCAGTCTGGACCCTTCCAGTGCCTCAGGCTGTGTTGCCCCTCTCATCTACAACAAACCCTTCTCCTCAGCCATGCCCAGGAGCAGTCATGTCCTTTCTTTATTCAGTTACCACTTGGGAGACAGACCAAGAGACTGGAATAGGAGCCCACTGATAATGCAAGTCTGAGGGACGTTTAACACTATCTACTGATGAATTTCAATCTAGCATCTTCATCTGAAGGGTCAGGTCAATAAGAAGATTTCTTAAAGCACGTGACTTAGAATTCTTAAAATTTATATGCAATTTTTAATAAATCCCAACTCTGCATCAAAAACCCAAAACCGAAACAAAAATGAATTTTATATATATATATATGAGAAACAGTAGCACTGAATTTTTTCTATAAACTGTATATTTAACTCACTTTAAAAAAAAATCACCATTTAAAAGTAAAGTAGGAATGGTATTAGCACAGACAAGTCCCAAAAGCAATAAATTACTAACTTCAACAGATATAAAGCATAGTAAAACTAAATGAATCTTTATAGAAAACCAGGAAGGATTCCAGTCCAGGGCTGGAACACCTAACCACTGGGTGAGGAGGGGACAGGTCATTGCAAAAGCAAGTTAACAAGCCTCAAGGGCCATAAAGAAGTTCACCTGGCTCTCCAGCTGTAAATCTAGCCCAAGCAAATCGCAGATGCTAAGACTGTCACACAGGGCATTGACCTCGGGCAGCCTGCGTCCACAGACTCTGCCACCCTGCTGGCCTTCTCTATGGTTCATTCCATCTCCCCACAGCTCTCCAGTGCAGTTATCCTAACCCCAAGAAAGGATACTGAGGCGGTAAAAACAAAAATGAAGGCCGCACAGCAAGTGGTCAATCTAAGCTTTACAACCTGAGAACCTAACAGCATATTCTCTGTGTTGAAAAGGGAAACAGTATTAAAGCAAAACAGAACCTCAAAGTAAATAAACTCAAGCAAACGGGCATATCCATCATTAAAACCTTATTCTCACATGATTTAAAGGCAGAGGAGACATTTGTGATAGAATGCTAATTAAATGGTTCTATTTAAAAGTAGATAAAACCAGGTATGATGGCACATGCCTATAATTGCAGTACTGGGGAAACTGAGGCAGGAGGATGGTTAGAATACACACTGAGTTCTGTTTTCATAAACAAGTAGTTACGTTAAAAAAAAAAGCCACCTTTGTTTCTGTCTCTCTGCAGGAAAACACAAAAAGGCAAATGGAAAGGAGGCAATTAACAGATGGTGACTGCTAAGCCATAAAACTTTTTAGTACTTTAAAAATACATTATTCACAATTCTCAGGTTTGTTTGTGGAATGAAAAATGTTAGGAACACGGATCTTTGCTAAACAAATCAAGTGTGGACAGATGAGTATTTCAGGAAGGGGCGAGGACTCCTGTACTCAGTGAAGAAAACGTAGCCCTGAGAGGTATGCTTCCATGAAAATCTCTAATTATCTCAGAAAGAAAACCTGGAATTGGATAACCTCATCTTTACCTTCAATGAGGCCAGGGAATTGACAAGGGTGAATCAAAATCTTCAGAAAAGAGTCCTGATTGGAAACCCAACGGTAAGAGGTCCCGCCCACTTCCCCTGGAGGAACCGTTGCTATGGAAACCCACAGTAACCCTTTAGATTCAACTCCAAAAGCCTAAGGGATATTCTCTCAGAGACAGAGGCACTTTAAATACCGGGCCCTGGAAGAGGGTTGGTAGTAAAGTTAAAATGAGATAGCCTCATGGGTGTAACAAGGGGCCATAAGGGCGTGCGTACTACAGTTCCAGCAGGAGTTCAACACACCTGAGTCATGTAGTTTAGCTCAACTTTGACTGTTAAGAAGTTCTCTCCCTTCCCAGCGGGAAACAAACAGCTTTAATGCATTTAGGGACGTTTTTCCTCCTTCTCAGTGGGAGGAAAAAACAGTTTGGTGTTCCGGACAAGGAAGAATGAACTAGAGTATCATCCCAGCAATTACAAACCGAATGCTACTACTTTGAAAAACCTAAAGTCTCGACTTTCTCTTATGGAACGGGTGTCTCTGAACTCTACTACTCTGAGAATTGCATGCGGACTTTTTACAAATAAATGCCTCCCGTTTGAATCAGTCCAGGGTGCAATGGGAGGACGGTGAGTTTTAAAATTCCCCAGAAAGTCTCCCGCATACACAAGTTTGGGAACTATCCCAGAGCAGGATTTACAGAGGTGGCGGGAGAATTTTAAAAAGAAAAAGCCCAATTATCTCCGTCGGCCTTCTTTACCAAAAACAAAAACAACAACCAAATAAACAGAATTAGCTAGTCTTCTGCACGCGCACATGGGACAATAGGTCGCTTGACACGCACACTATGCAGCACGCCCTAACAATACTTTCTTTGAGATAAAGGCAGTAAAAGAGTCTTTTTCTTCCAAAGACAGCAAACAACCCAGGCACCAAACTTCCCTGTCTGTGTTAGAGCCAATGGGCCCTGCAAAGCACTAGGAACTTGGAGGACGCATTCCTGCTGCAACAGGACCCCCGCGAGGGCGCACCTGCGGGGGCCGGGGCAGAAAAGCAGGGCGTGGGTCCCCAGAATCCCCAGCCCCGGATCCCATCGGCCACGCCCCAAATAAGTTTCTTGGGAGAAGTTTGCTCCGGCCCCTAGGTGCTCTCGGGGCGCTCCGGTCGGACTCGGCCCCGCACTGTGCAGGTGGCCGCCACCTTGTCCCGGACCTCCGCCCCCACGGAGGTGATCTGGCCCACGGCGTCCACCCGGTCGCAGCCAGGCTCGCCTCACTCTCCGTGGGGTCGCGTCTGCCGCCCTGGTCCGGGCACTGGGCCCCGTACCCCGCCCGAAGCCCCGGTAGCTCGCCCTCCTCCTCCCATCGCCTGCCGCCGCCCGCGCCCCCAGTTCGGCCACTCCCGCCTCCAGGCGCGCGCCCCTGTCTGGGCCCACGCCGCGCACGCGCGCAGCCGCCCGCCACTCGCCCGCACTCACTGTCTGCGTTCTGCGTGGCTCCGGACGCTACCGCCGCTCGCAGCTTCGACAAGGTGCCTGCTCCGCAGGCCCGGCCGGGGCACTCAAGGATCCGGAGCCCGGCGGGCGAGGCGAGCACCCGCACGCAGGGCACGCTCCCGGGGACCGTGAACGCACGCCCGAGCGCCAGGAGGGGCCGGGAGGCGCTCCCGGAGGCTGCCCTGGATACCGGGCATGCGCAGAGCCCTCCCCCCCCCTCCCTGGGCCTGGGAGAAGTGGGCGGGGATTCTGTACGACTGGGAAGACCAGAGAGAACTGTAGGGCTAGGGTCTCACCGGAGACCGCTGTGTCCTTGTTCCACAAACTGCGGCTTCCTTCTCTAGTTCACTCATTGCATCCGATATTAAACACTTACTGAGCATCTCTGTTGCACACTACAGAGCAGTCTTCCAGAACAGTAGACATACTGCCTTTGATTTTGGAACTCTCTTCAGTTTGATGAGAGGAATGCATTAACAAGAGATCATTCACCATTTGAAAGAGCAAACATTAACTACACTGTTCAACAACAGAGGGAAGGAGAATGGCTGGAGTGCTGATGAAAGCTTAGTTGAGAGATGAAAAGCAGGAAGAATTGAAGTGAGAAGACAAACTCACCTGTTGAGGAAGATAAACACAGGGGTAAAAGCTTGGAAGGATTCTATGCGCTTTTGAACCCTCGGAGGCAAAAATACTCTGGCTGCTTGTTTGGAGGGTTAAAACGGTAGCTGGAAATGTAGTTGAAACTCATCTGGAAATAATCTTTATTGCTTTGCCCAAGATTCCAATTCTATTTAGTGAATAAATGGGAATTGCTTCAAATGGGAGAGAGAGGAATCCTGTGTTGGCCTTTTGAAGTACAATGTCTGAAATGCTTAGCTGTATTCTATGAAAGAAGTAGTGGAGGACTAAGCTCAAGAACATTAAGACAGATTTTGGGGTGAGCCAATTCCCATGAGTTACTTGTCAGAGAAGTCCTAGAAGCCCACAAAGCATTACAGACTATTGCTGTTAGTTAGTGTTCATTGCTCACTAGGGACATAACTCCCCAGATAAGATGAGCTTACTGGTACAGTAATGGCAAGTCAGTTATGGGGATAACCAATCACTCCCCCCCCCCACTCCTGCCCCGTTTTGTTTTGTTTTTTTGTTGTTAGATCTGAGGCTTGCCTTCCAGGAAGAAATCTTCATCTGGTTCAAAACACTGTGGCTAGAAGAAGGTCATGGGCCCTAGTAGGGAAACTACAGTTGTCATTTTGCTAACCGTGATGTGATGATGTATCCCTGTCAACTTGCTTTCTGGATGTTTTTTGTTTATGCCCATAGATCAGTCCTGTTGTCAGTTTTGGTCAAAGAGACTTGTTTTGTTCAGTGGGTAGCAATTACAGCAGAAATTCATAACTGTTCAAAGTACTGAGAATAACTGATGAAAGCTGAACTCTAAATAGAATATCTATGTCATCCCCTACAGGGCTTAGGGAACATTGTGAAGTAAAGACAGAAATAATATAAGAGAAGGATGAAGGAGTAAATTATTGTGGGAGGCTTCCTTTGGTATCTTTCATGGTCATACATTCTTGAACTGTTAGTTACTATGATAATCAGCACAAGGACTGCTCAAAATTAGGGCCATCAACATTCTGTCATGGAGTGGGAAAGGGCTCATCAAGCCTTACCCTTCCCTGAGGTTATGAATACAATTATGGTGGCTAGGTGGTTGGAGAGACCTTTGCCTCAGTGATATAGTCACTGATATAAGGTTGTCCTAGTATGTAACCTCTTACCCATGCTTTTGTAAACAACTCTAACTCTTCACGGATCATAAGAAAGAAGAAAAAGAGAGAGAAAAGAAAAAGTCATGCAATGGAAGACAAGACAAAGAAGAAGAGTGTGTTAGTGGGAACAATTATCCATTAAAGTGTTTTAGTTGCTAAATATGATAAAAATGTACTATGTATGTATATGATTGTTATGTATGATTAATATAGAAAAAAAAGAGAAAGAATGTAAAGAATAGATGGAAAGGTTCCCAAGACTGTAAGAGTCAGAATGTCTCCTAGCTTTGCTCAATGCTCCTTTGGAGTAGAGTGTTGTTTATCATAGCAGGCACCTTCCTCATGGCATTAGACTATCATCCTTAGTAAAGGCTTATCAGTAGACAAATGAAACACATACAACATACAGACATAGGCACTAAATACTGATTTTACTGTGGGGTTGGTCCTGTGTGAATGTTTCTGTGTATTTGAGAAAAACGTTAGTATGAAAAATGATGTATACAAGAAAGACCCTTAGGCTTTCCAAATCAAAATCTCTTAGAATGCACATGCACCATAATAAACAACCTATTAGTGCCCAGTCACTTAATGTATCTGAGCCTTATCATGCCCATATATGATATGGAATCATAATATTTACCTGGATGGTGCTCAGTTTTATGAAGGACTCTCTTGTCATGATTTCTAGATTGTTATTGTAGATGGTTCAGTTAAGGTATGCTTGAGATGACGTTAACACATCTGTTGCTCTGAGAAAAGCACTTTACTATGTACTGTTTGTGAGTCTTATCCAACCAGCTGAAAACCTCAGTATAAAAAGTCTGACTTCCCATAATCAAAGAAAAATTTACCATCAGTCAGGTTTAGGCTGCTCTTCCAAGGGTCTCCATGCTTCTAGGCTGCTACCCCAACTCTGCTTAATCTCTCTCTCCCTCTCTCTCTCTCTCTCTCTCTCTCTCTCTCTCTCTCTCTCTCTTTCTCTCTCTGTCTCTCTCACTCTCCCTGCTCTTGCTCAGTATCATACTCTTGAGTATATATGTATGAGTGCATTATTTGACATACACACATAGACTGCATATTTAACATAGATGAATACATATAAATTAAAGAAAAGCAGGAAACTCAAAGTTGAGTCATTCAGAAAAAAAGTTCCACATCACCAAATCAAAACTAGACAGAGTTCTTTACATGTAAGTTCAGATCATTTGAGGATAGGGATAGAAATGATGGGCAAACCTTAGTAAACTGGCAAGACTGTGCTGTATCTTTAGAATGAAAATAACCTTGAAACAGCCAAGCCTCTCTTTGTTCCTTGGCACTTCTTTCCCTGCTTTCTTCTGCCTGTAAAACTTACCCTCTCTGATTCACGGGAATAATTTTCTCTCTCATAGACTAGATGCTTGGTTCATGGATCACTAATAAGAGCTAATGGAATCTTATAGGCTTGATGCTTGGCTCATGGATCACTAATAAAAGCCAATGGAATCTTATAGACTAGATGCTTGGTTCATGGACCACTAATAAGAGCCAATGGAATCTTATAGACTAGATGCTTGGTTCATGGATCACTAATAAGAGCCAATGGAATCTTATAGACTAGATGCTTGGTTCATGGACCACTAATAAGAGCCAATGGAATCTTATAGACTAGATGCTTGGTTCGTGGATCACTATTAAAAGCCAATGGAATCTTATAGACTAGATGCTTGGTTCATAGACCACTAATAAGAGCCAATGGAATCTTATAGACTAGATGCTTGGTTTGGTTCATAGACCACTAATAAAAGCCAAGGGAATCTTATAGACTAGATGCTTGGTTCATGGACCACTAATAAAAGCCAATGGAATCTTATGGACTAGATGCTTGGTTCATGGATCACTAATAAAAGCCAGTGGAATCTTATAGACTAGATGCTTGATTCATGGACCACTAATAAAAGCCAATGGAATCTTGGACACTTGCATAATGCTTTTGCTTTGACTTATATATGTAACTTTTATTTATCTATAATATTAATCCTATTGATTCTGTTTCTTGGAACAACTCTGGCTAATGCAGCTTGTAAATTTATGAAGAGTATTATGCAAATTAATTCTCAATTAAAAAGTAAACATTATAATATTTAACTTGCTGCCTTAAAACAGAAAATCAAATTCAAGTATGTAAAGTACATAATAGAAGCTGATGAAATCCCAAATGCTATCATCTGTGAATGAATACTGAAGGTGGAATAAAAGAGGAAAGAGGTGGATATTTGTTTTGCACTTTGAAAACACATTTCTCAGTTCACTGGGTAATAAATATAAATTAAAAAAAAAACAGATTTATGAAGTAAAATAAAAAAATGGTGACAATAGCGCCAACACAGAAAAGGTGGTACATGTACATATTTTAGTTGTATATAAATAAATTTTCTAAATAGATTCTAGTGAGGTACAGATGCTAGGTGTATGCTAAAACACCAAACTTACAAAGGCAGACATTCATGACCACTTCTGCACATTTTATTCTAATTTCTGTTCTGGTTCTCAACATTCTGTTTGCTGCTAGGACCAGAGAAATCTAGGTACTTACTTCTAACAAAAATCTCAACCTCCCGGGGTGGCGCATACAGCAGTAATTAGTCTAGATCAGTGTTTTTATTGATTCCTTTCTGGAGAACCCAATAGCTGAGGGGAGTATGCAGAAATGATTAAAATACTCCATTTAGTCTACAAATATCACAATTTGTTATTCTAGGCAATGCCTCTATCTTGAGGGAATTTATTACATAGTCCTAGAAAAAGAATCCTGACTATAATACAGAAGAATGTGACAGGTACCTTAAGAGGAAATGAATGATTTGGCCAATTATACTTCATCAGCTAGTTAATGCCAGGGGCTTTCTTTCCTCACGGTGGCCTAACCATGGTTCCCAACTTTCCATTTTGGTTTGGTAAAAGCCAATGAGGTATGACAGGGTATTTTAAATAGGTTCCATTTGAAGTTGATAAGTATTAGATAACTTAATATTCTCATCTCACTGTTTCTGGGCTTCTCAGAAAGTAGGGTGAGTCAGACATACAGCTTATTTAGGTCTAAAACTCCTTTCTTTTATCTTTTTTTGATGTCTTGCTATTTTATTTAAAGGAGAATTTAAATTTAAAATATAAAATAATAATTCTCCAGATGTAGTGGAACTTTGTAACAAAAGTATATAAAACTACCATAACAAAACATTTGGTTTGGGCTGCTAATGGGACAATGGGTTGGAGGCTGTTACCAGTGGGAGCATCAGGACTGCTGTGCTCGTTCTGTGGCCAACCCCACTCTGAGATAACATTCTTTTCCCTTTGGCAAAGCATAAAATATTGCATTATGATGTACTTCAATACCAGAACTACCAAAAAAAGAAATGATTAGGGGGGAAAATACATGGTATTTTAGTAGTCTTTAAATCATCAGGATATTTTATTATGAGAATTTGTGAATACCTTCATTTTTTGAGCTTGTCACAAAACTGGGAAATAAATTAATCTGGGAAATCTATCCTAGAAGTCAAAGAGTTTTAATAAAATTATTGGGAATGGCCTCAAACTTTAGATGAAAATTGTCATTTGATGCATAATAGTAGTGATAAAAGAAGTTGTAAAATAAGATATATATATATTATATATACATATATGTGTATGTATCGTTCAAAGATTTTAAATCTTAGAATGATGTCTTACAAAGTTATACAACTGTTAATCTCCTAATTCCTTAAAATGAAACACAATTATCCCAACATGAGTCACATGCAGCCCTCTCCCATGGTCTTTCTTCATACTAATTCTATTCAAAACATCTTGTCCAGATCCACATTACAACAGAATGTTGCCTCTTTACTTAGCAGGTTACTGCACTCTAAAGGTCTCTTAATATGAGAGTATTTGATCTTGAAATGATTAAAATCTAACAAAAAGGGCAGCAAACATGATAGTAAAAATTAATTTCAAATTCTACCTTCCTGTTTTCTTTTAAGATTTTATCTCATTGACAAATTTGACTGAAGTAGCAAATGTAACAAGATGACAGCAGGTTTGGTGAGACGTGAATATAATCCCACCACTTTGGAGGTTGAGAAAAGAAGATCCAGAGTTAAAGTCAAGCCTTTACGTGGCAAGACCCCCATCTCAAACAAAAACAAAATCCCCCAAACCAAAGCAAAAAACAAAAATCCACAAAGCAACAAGATGACTTTTAGACACCTGTATCTCAAAACCCATGTAAACTTTGTGTGGCAGTCTGAATAAAAATGACCCCCATAGATTTAGAGGGAGGGACATTATTGGAGGTGTGGCCTTGTTGGAGGAACTATGTCACTGGGAGTGGGCTTTGACGTTTCAGAAGCTCAAGCCAGACCTAGTTTCACTCTCTTTTCCTGCTGCCTGCTGATTCAGATGTAGAACTCTCATGCCCTTCTCCAGCACTGTCTCTTCACTGCCCTGTTTCCTGGCATGATGAAAATGAACTAAATTTCTGAACTATAAGTCACCTCCCATTAAATGCTTTCCTTTATAATAGTTGCCATGGTATCTCTTCACCGCCATAGAAACCCAAACTAAGACACTGTATCAGTGCAGTATTTAAATTATTAAATTTAGTGTAATCATGAAAATTAAAGCCTTATAAATTACTTTGCATGATCAATGATAAAAAAGGTAAAAGCTATACACTGAGTTTCAGTCTTTTTTTTTTTAATTAATCCTTCAGAGAAAATTACACTGATTTCTTGACTGTGAGCATATAGTTTTTTAAGCCAGTTTCTCTGAGATCACATAAGCATTAAAATATTCATTCCATGTAACATCTCTATTTAGTGGGGGGCAGTCTAGATCAGAACTGCTTACTACAAAGAAATTTCTATAGTAACACTCTAAAAATGAATAAGGACCAACTCTCTTTGAGGCACAACCTCACTTTCTGTCCCAAATTGGCCTGAAACTTGCTATATAGCCCAGGATAGCTCGGAGCTAGCTGCTTACTTGGCTTAGCCTCCCAAGTACTAAGATCACAGCCATGTGGCACCAGAGCAGACCAACACAGATAAAATTAATTTTGATACTGTTTTCCATTTACTATATCAAGATATCTTTTTAACATATACAAAATGTTTTTAAAACACAGTTTTACCTCTTTGAAATCTGGTGTGTTCTTTTCGTTAACAGCTCCTCTCAGTTCTGACCAGCCCCATCTCGAATGCTTCCTAGTTAACTGTGGCTATCATGTTACACAACACCGATCCAAGACAAAGTTCTTTGTTTCCATTCCTTGAAGCATATTGCCATCAGTTGAGAAATTTGGAATATTTCTTATATCTGTGCCATAATCCCACAACTGTGGATATGTGGTATGGATATCACCTGAACATTTAGGCTTTTATAAACTCTTTGAGTGACTCTAATGTATAATAAAATTTGAGACAAATCTCACTTATATGCATTTTAAAATCATTCTCAAATGTTTGGTATGAAATACATAACAATTGTGGTTTACTTATATGTATTCACTTGCATCAGCTTGTAAAATTATGCTGAAATACGCTAAGAATATAGTATATTTAATAACCATTGTAAATGGGCATCACTGGTATATAAAGAGTTCTTGCTAAAAAGTTGATGCTTTGGTTAATATGGCCAGGTTCATATGTAACATAGTCCATTCCAGGTCGAAATTTAAACCTAGTACTTGATGTAAACTGTTGATCAGTGCTATTTCCATAGAAGATATGACCATAAGGAAATTCTCTTTCTCTACCCTCTTAGTGTCAGGTTTTGGGACACTTGAATTAAAATGACATTTAAAGTGAATGGGCAAATATAGTTTATCCATACACATGTAGGAATATATGCAAAACAATGTCTAAATATCTAAAGATGGGAGTTATAAGCAACTCTGTGAGAAGGAGGGAAGAACACATGGTTTTCTAGTGGAACCAGGGAAACACCACAATGTATTCTTAATGTTATTTTAATGAGTTTATTTAATTATTGAGACAGGGTCCTGCTATGTTTTCCAGGCTATACTCTAACTCCTGGTCTCAAGTGAGGCTCCTTGCCTCAGCTTCTCAAATAACTAAGATGACAGGTATGTGTCACTGTGACTGGCCATGAAATGATACAGATTCATGATACTGTCTTATTTACCAAGGTTAAAGTGGTCTGTTACATTTCTTCATGATGGTAAAAACTCTTCTGTTTTAAATCAATCACAATTAACCTAACAGGCAAGTCGAGACATACTAAGATACCAACTCTAAAAACAAAGAGTTCATTCATGCCAAAATGCTGAATGCAATCAGGGAGAAACTAATAATTCTAATTTTCTAGAATAAATGCTTCCAAAATGGCTCCAAAGGCTCTTGGATTTTATAGATTATAGAAGAAGAAGAAGAAGAAGAAGAAGAAGAAGAAGAAGAAGAAGAAG
>CAJQZJ010032828.1:578962-665470 GCA_907164525.1 Lophiomys imhausi
AGAAGAAGAAGAAGAAGAAGAAGAAGAAGAAGAAGAAGAAGAAGAAGAAGAAGAAGAAGAAGAAGAAAAGAAAAAGAAAAAGAAAAAAGTAAAGGAATGTTACAGCAAACCATTTTGTGCACTGAGAAGTATTGGTCAGCCAGAATGGCACAGGACATCCTTGGTCACTTATGCTACACATTCCAGGCTAGAAATGTAACAAACAGGAAAAGACTTTTGCATGGAAGTTTTTTTTTTTATCTTTATGGCATCCCAGAGTTTACAAATGCATGCTCTGTTGGGTCAGGATGACCTGAATGACCATGGCCCCATGCTTTACATTTATCCCACATTTATCCTAAGGCCAAAAAATGTATGACCTCATTGTCATACCATTTGAAGTTTTTTCTCCACTTTTATTATCTTCCTAGTCTATTGGTCTGTTGGATGATTCTGCTCCTAAGAAGGCTGCCAGTAATTCCTCCTGGAATTCTTCAAACAACTCCTCGTGGACAGTGTGGGTTGCTGGAGGCCAGAGAGTCTAGCACAACCTCAAATGAGATCACTCAGCTCTGCTCCAGGTAGTTTCTCTTAAAATCCAGCTATAGAACCAAGAGCAAAGCGAGGCAATGGAGCTGACAATAAAAGACAAACTGGGACAAAAGCACAAGCACATTTTCAAGAATGCTTCAAGCAGCCATTGCATCAGCGGCCAAAGCTAGTCCTGTGGGTGAGACCAACATGAGCATGGGAGACTCTGCAGGATGTGGATTCAGGCGTTAGTGTCTCCAGGCTCGGGGCACAGGTATATGCAACTAGTCCTGTCATGTTCTATCCTGTTCCTTTCCATTGCTCTTGCTCTGCAATGTCAATTATTTAAAATTAGATTTCTCCTTCAAAGCTTATTTGTATTCCTTTAAAAGAGGGATTCTTTTATTATGTTTCAGCCATTTCTACATTTTTAAAAACTTCTTTTTAAAATATCTATGTGGATAAATATAAAAATGAATATAACCTTTGATCAGGAAACCATAAAGAGATTAAATATGATGAAAAGGCTTCATAAATTTTTCTTCAGTTCCATGAAAGGCTGCAAATGATGTATGTCTGGTAAAAATTCTGAATCTGACTTCCAAAAATTAAATAAGTGTTTATTTGCATATGATATTGACAACATAGTCTTTCAGTCTGCTTATTGATCATTCGAACCTTTGTTTTTCTCTGTACCCCTTTGTAGTTGATACCTTGATTCATTATGTAAAACTTTTCTTATTTGTGTTTTGATGCAGACTTATATAGATCCAAGCATTTCATTAAAGGCATTGTATTTTACCATTTGACAATATGACTAAGCTTTGGTTTAAGACTAAAAGCAAATGTGTTTTCTTCTGTAGGATTGCTTAACTTGGTGCCCATCTAGTTTCAGACTCCTATAGAATATGTATATTGTCTTTTTAAATGCCTTTAAGAAGGCATTGTAAATTATTTGTTACCAGAGTATAACCTTATACAAGTAAATGACACTCCATTCAGCTTTGATTTGCTATGCAACATTTTATGCCAACATGAGTAAATGACAGGAAACAGAACACCACCTGGACATGCTCTGCTGTTTGTCCTTTGAAATGGTTTAGCACTCTGTGTACACTCATGATGAAGAACAGATTCAATGTTGTGTGTAGCTGGAAAAGGTGATCTTCCCCACCAGACAATAACTTGAACTAGACTCCCTGGGGTTCCAATTCTTCCAAGGTTAGCTTCCTAGGACTTAATACGATAGCAAAACACTACATACCACTAGACCTCCTTGCTTTGGTTTTCTTCAGAAACAAATAGAATTCTCAAATGGAATTCAAATGAAAGTGGTTTGTTTGGCAGTGGTCCATGGGAAAGCTGGTAGTAAAGGAGGGAAGTGAAACAATGAAGGAGAAGCAGCCAAGTAAGGCTTCAGGCAGCTGCAGTTGGGGACTAGGGACTCTGGGAGCTGGCATAAAGTAAACACATGCAGGGATGTCCCAATGAAGGGGCAGAAATTCAGTGGTCGTTACTCACTACCTCCTGCTGATCAAGTCACAAGAGAAGTAGACTCATTAGCCAATAGTTCTCATCTATCAATGATTTGGGTGTTCTTAGAGAAACTAATTCCCTAGTGCTTTCCTTCATCAGTTCCTGTTCATGAACTGGAAAGAATTCTGTGGCCAGAAAAAAAGTAATTGAAATTCAATAGCTCATAATTGAAGTGTAGTGATCTTACACTTGTATGAACAGAGTGGCCCCAGTATGTCTTGAACATCGACACATGGGAACATCACACAGTCCTTTCTGAAGTTTATCTGAACATGATCTTCATTCACCTGAAGGCTTGTCATTTTTACCATGTTTACAATTGCTGCCTTCTCTGCTTCTCTCAAAATTGAAAATCCTTCTTGCAGCAGATAGTGACTCTCATGCCTGCATGACCAGCAAGCCCAAACTACCAGGCTATAGCTGCATATTCTGTGAAACTTTGCATCCAGGCTGTTTCCAAAAAGACTTGAAGTTGTCATTATGAAGGGACAGATGTCTTGAAGGAGTCCTGAAGGCAAAATTTTCAGCAACTCTCCAATCATCTACCTACCTCAGAAGGAAAATGTACACCATTTTTCACTTTCTTCCTACTTCCAACTTGGTATTTGGCTCTGGCTGAAGGCAATTGAGTTTTGGTTGTCACAGGTGATCTAGTTACAGAATAGACCTCCGAAGCTCAGAACCAAAGTACTTTTCTTCTAGTAAGTTGATTGCCATAGGTGTCTGGCATAAGGGTCCAGAATTGACCAACACACAGCTAATCAACTGACAATACACATAGTATTGTTCTTCATTCCTCAAATAATTAGTATCCCTGAAGTTCTATGGAGACCCTATAGAAGAACTGTGACACAGGAACTAAATCAATGGGAAAAGTGGATGCTCCAGGCCATGCATTCCAATTTACTTTGCTAATCTGTACTTTCAATTTTTAATCTAGCAAACAGTTTCCATTGATTTCTAAAGGTGATTCTAAGCATGTTAGCAGGCACAAGGACGCTCATTATGAATTTGGAAACTTTACTAAATTGAATAAGGGAGTAGCAACCTGACCTTTTGAGATGTTTCCGGAGGCTGAGCACTGGATTGAAATGCTAAATTGAAAGAACCAACTATTACTGATTAGCAGTGCTTTAGCAAAAGGACCAGTTTTCTTTTGATGTGGTGAGTCATGAAGGATGGAAAGATACTGACACTCAGTGATTAATTTCTAAAAGTGTGGTTGAACGAATCAAATTATGTATCATTTGATGCCATTAAATGTGAGTTCCTGCACCGTGTGCAGACCTTTAGCTTTGCAAGCATTGGCAGCCTGTGAAATTAACTCTGCCATTTACCAGCTATCATGCAATTTTCTGTTTTCTGAAACAAAAGCAACAATCTGGGTACATTAAAGACCGTTATATAATTGACAAACCTGCTTTTATAAAACTTGATCTAAAACACTTAAATGACTATCATTTGCAAAATGGAGCTACTCATTAGCAGTGCAAAATCATTTAAAAATTATAATGAAAACCACACTTGTTTTTCTTCCCTTAGAATACTTCCAAGAGTACATTCTTATAGTTTACAAAGTTTCTTTCACTCGGGCCTATTGCCTTACTTGATTTCTTAACTCAATCATATAAGGAGACAGAAGAGGTACCAGTGTCCCTATTTTTAATATAACTAAAGGATAATTTTATAGTTCGGCAACTAGAAGGTAACTACATTTTTGTCCCATCACAGTAGTTTGATTTCTAGTTTAGTTTCAATTCTTAAAATACTTATTGGTGTAGGCACTTATGGAAGAATGAACACAAATCACAAGTGTAAAATTCAGTGAATCTTCACAACCTAAAGAAACATGAAGCTAGTGATCATATCAAGAAACAGAGTAAGACCACTGTCCTGCCAAACCCTGATACCACTTCTTGTTTCTACAGAAGAATCAATACTCTCTGCTCACTGAGTATTCACTAGAGTAAATCATGTAGGATGCACTGCTTTTGGCCCCTTTGTTCTGTTAGCTTGTGAGCCTAACTCTACATTTTAGATTATCATTGTGTACTCTTTCACATGTGCTATTTAAAAACAATCATTGATTTGATTGCTGGCAGAAATAGTTATTTCACATATAATATAAAAACTGTCATCAAATCAATTATTGATGGAAACAGTTTATTTCCAGGTTTTTTTCAATTGTACATATTGATGCTGTGAACCTTCTAATATACAGTGAACATAAGAATGTACTTCTCTGTATCTATTTCTAAATAAAGTAAAATTACACATTAAAAAAAAAGAATGTACTTCTGTTGAATTTGTATAAGTAGACGTGCTTGATGACAGATAATACTCTGCCTTCGTTGACATTCTCTGGTGGTGGTTGTGTGGACTTACAGTCCTATAGCATGGTTAGAGAGTTATTACTCCTTATTCTTATCTATTCTTGGTATTATCTGTCATTTCATCGTGGGCATTATGTGACATAAAACACATCATTAGTGATATTTTGTTCCAGTTTTACTTTTAACAATTGGAAGCTAAGTCTCTTCGTGTCTTTGGCCTGTAAGTTAAACAGTGATTAAAAAAAAAACATTAATGTTTTCTGTTTGTAGCCCCCATCTATATAAGTACAGTGACTTAAGTCTGTCTTATTCAAGTTACCTGTTTATTTCAGAGTATCCACAGAGACTACAGCAACCAGAGTAGCATCTCCATTTACTTCAGTTTGATGCCCATGAAGCAGAAGAGCAAGTGATGACATTGAATCATGAGTATGAAGCCCACTCAGTCAATATTATGTTTACACCAAAAGAGATTGTGTCCAATATACCAAAGCCCTGACAAAGGTTACTGAAGAATTCTCCATTGATTCAGCCTGTCAGAACCACAGCCATCCTGAGTGATTGCTCCTGAGTAACCCCAGGCAGTTTTTCCTACATAGTTTGCCAACACACTGTAAGTAAACAAAACAATTAAAGAGGTGTGTGAAGTTGTATGACCTAACCTTGGTGCTAGGAATGGGCTTGACCCTGACAGCTGCTTGAGATAAGTCAGGTACATTCTAGTGAGGGTGAAATAATTTTTGTCTTGTCCATTTTATAAGCCTCCACCTTTCTGACCCACCTGGTCTTGACATCACCAGGGACTATTCTTTAAATTAGGGCCCCATCAAATTACATTCAGTGCAATCTGGTATCTTTCTACCCCTTTCTTCAGCTTCACAGCACCAAGGGGCCATTCTCATAAACTGGGACCAACTTGCTCTGGTACAAACATTGCATTATTTCATGAGCGCAATATTCATGTTGCTATGTTTTTCTTTGTTATTTAAGCTCTAAAATTTTGTCTTTCTCTACTCCTATCCCCCCCTCCACACCCTGATTCTCTTGGCCAAATTACCCCTAATTCTATATTTTAGTTCATGCCTCTGACCTTATTTTGGGTGGCTAATCATCTTTAACTGTTTCTAACTTCTTTGTCCAGCTTTCTTTCCTGACCCAGGACCTCCCATTTCATGTCCCTTGAGTAATTGTTTTCATCTGTATACAATGAATGTAATGAACATTGTGTACATTTCTTCACTCAATAAATAACAGTTGATTTCAGATGGTCAATCCCCAGAAAATGAATGAAAGTGAGAGCAAGTTCAGCTGGATATGCTCAACTTTTGGTGCTCAGTATATGTGCTTAATGCCTAACACACCGCTTCAGAGTAGCCAAATGTCTACAGAAAAGAATTCAACAGGAAGATTTTTCTCCCTAACTTCTTTATGTTTAACTTTTATGTTGTACATTGGTAGATTATTGAAATAACACTTTATAAATACCATCCTCCAAATTCAGTGGCTTAAGGCAATAAGCACATAGTTACTTCATGAGTCTGAGGACTGGCAATTTAGTCAGACCTAAGCTGGGCAAGTTTTTAAGTCTTGATTGGATTTTCCTACATGCTTGCTTCCTAGCCTTCTACAGAGCCTTAGCTGGGATGACAGAGGTGGCTTGTATCTCTTGTAGGTGTTTCTTCCTCCTGCTTCTGTGGTAGCAGTCTGGCCTAGACAGGTCCTGGGCAATGATGAAGACAAGAGGACATGTGTGAGCAGGTTCTGTTGTATGAAGCCTTGTCCTGCCTCTCAATGTACTGTATCCTCTCACATTCCTTAACCAAGACAAGTCATGTGGCTCGTGTGGCAGTCAGTCGGGCTGGGAGGTGCAGCAAAGTGCATGACTAGAGGCGTGGAACAGGCAAGGATGAGGAGCAGAGTGTTTTTGTGCTCTATCGTAGCAGGTCATCTCAGGCAAGTTACTTAATCTTCCTAACCCTCAATTCTGTTGTCAATAATTAAGGGATGATTATAGCCTAGGAGACTCTCCCAAATTTTTATGATGATTTAAAATATGATACATATATTACAAAATGATATGATAAGTGCTTTAGAAGTAGTTAAGTTATAAGTGTGTGAGATGACATCATCATTATTATTATTATTATTATTATTATTATTATTATTATTATTATTATTATTATTTGCATGGTTGGCTTTAAGCAGAATGCCAAGGTGAGTGAGCTTGGCTTTCAGTGCCTCTGGCCTCATAGGTGGCTTCAAGTCTTACTAGGCTTCCAATTACACTAGCTCATTATAGTAGTATGCTCATATTTAGAAAACGAGTAATCAACAAATGAGGGAATGAATTAATTTGTCAAGGAAATGGTTATTTGACTCAAATCTTGCATTCAGCCAAAATGAACTGATGACTTACCTATAGAAAGTTTCCTCTTCCTGGTATGATCATGTTTCAGAAATGCAAAGAAGAACAGATATAGTGGCAGAAAAATACAATCCCAGAGAAATTCACAGTTTAGAGGTAAAGAAATACAAGATGAAATGCTGTTTCAACATCAGAGCCAACATGCATTGGCAGTTTAAGTGGGATTATATACCAAGACTTTATGGGAAGCTTTAGAGGAAACACTTTGAGGCTAGGAGATAAGTGGGAGTTGCTTAGACAGTGTGGGACTAAGGGAGAAAGGGCATTCCAGAATGAGGTGACAGACTATGTAAAGAAACTGAGAACTGTCATATGCAGTCGTTGTTTATTCATGCTGGAATATAGAATGGAATCATAAGTGTGAGAGAAAATGTAGTTCAGAAGGTGTGAAGGTGAGCACAAAGATTTGAATGAGCAGAATGCCCAGATTTGAGTGTTAGAAAGACCAGATCAGGGAGAACAGACCGAAGGTGGAAATAATCAGCAGTAGATAAGAGCTTGGAATTGTAAAAGTAAGAAATGCTGTGTGCTTTATTCTGAGACACATCGGGAGAGATAAGGAAGAATGGGTGAATATGACAGACACTAACTGCTGTGCACAGGACTCTGATTAACTTGATGGATGAAACTCAATGTCTACCCACCCACATTGAGAACATAAACAGGAGATCCAATTCATCACTATACAAGTCAATCAACAGGATGATTATTCACAGAGAGGGTAGTTTGGGCAGACCAGGCAAGACGATAAGAACACAGTGCTCTGTCAATTAGTGAACAAGTAGCTGAAGTAAGTCACCAAATTAGAACCAAAGCCATCAAGGAATATATGATGTTCTATGATATAATTGAGAAGGGGTAACTGAACTTGATTAATAATCTTTCTTGTCATGAAGCTGTGAGATGCTTTTCTAAGCCTAGATTGTTCTTATCTCTATTAATTGTCATAACAGATTGTGTTTTCTTAAGAGGAAAGGGGCCTAATGCTCTCCAGTCTCCTTCTTCAATCTTCGTAAAATGAATAAGACTCAAAAATTAGAGTTCTTTTAGAACTTTCTTGCAAAATGCCTGGGCCAGCATTGAGCAAATATCTGTCTTTGTGACGGTTGTGTCCTGTCCTAGCTCAGATTTTGTTGTTTTGAGAAAACACCAAGCAAAGGAAACATATGCAAGAAAGAGTTTATTTCACCTTACACTTCCTGCTAGCAGTCATCACTGAGGAAAGTCAGAGCAGGAACTGAAGGCAGGAACTTGGAGGCAGGAACTGAAATAGACTGTGGAGGATTTCTGCTTACGCTCTTGCCCCCAGGCTCACATCCAACTGTGTTCCATATACTCCCAGAACAACGTGCTCCAGAGCGGCACCACCAAAATGGGCAGGGTCTTCCCTCAGCCATTAACAATCAAGAAAATGCCACACAAACACACCTATAACATGATGGCAGCAGTTATTCGACTGAGGTTCTCTCCTTCCCACATATCTCTAGTTTGTTTTCACTTTACAAAAACTATTCAGCACACATGCAACGGCTCTTCCACTAAGATTATAGGGCTATCTTCCTTACACTGGTCAGGTGTCCCTGGGTATGCATGAGATGAGAGCTCTGATCCTCATCCTGAGTTTCATACAGGTCCCTTCCTCAGAAAGGTGGCAAAGGTCGTAGGTCTGGAAATCCTTCCTCACACTCTTACCTTCATAGTGCACAAGTGACTGCTTGTTTTACGTCCCCTGACCACTTATGTTGGCTATGACCAAAGCAAACAATATAATGAGTAATCACATACAAGGGGTAAAGAGAGTATTACTTAGGAGACAGCAAAGCAACTAGGGAAGAAAAGAAACCACTGCTTTAGTTTACCTTTCTCATTGCTGAAACAAAATAACCAACAGAAGCAATTTATAGAAAAAGGGACTCATTTTGGCTTAAGATATTAGAAATTTCACTTTATCATAATGTGAATGGTGTAGGTTATTCACAAGACTCAGTGGCAGTGAAATATTTCTCTGCCATAGACTCCATTTATTAACTTTGTGTACTTTGTAAACTTCGTATTCTTTGAAGGAAAGTATCCAGCCCCCACCTTAGGAGCTCCAGCAGCCTGGCAAGGCTGCGCCTACATCTTCCTCTGGGTGCCCCTGTAGCTCTCCCGCTGGTTCCATTCCTTTCCCTGAAAAGTGTGTTCAGATCTTCAGGCTGTGCTGTTGGCCCCTCTACATCTCCAGACAACAGCACCTCAGGACTCCAGAGCCTCTCAATACTTGTAGACAAATATCAACTTCTGGGAAGGGCTCTGCACATCAACTCTTAAGTTACTGCCTCAGAATTAGCTTATTTCTAACTACAATCTTAAAATGTATGCCTTATAAATTTTGGATATTAGCCCTCTGTCAGATGTAGGGTTGGTGAAGATCTTTTCCCAATCTGTAGGCTGCCATTTTGTTTGAATGACAGTGTCTTTTGCCTTACAGAAGCTTTTCAGTTTCATGAGGTCCCATTTATTGATTGTTGGTCCTAGATCCTGAGCTATAAGTGTTCTGTTCAGGAAGTTGTCACCTGTGCTGATAAGTTTGAGGATTTTCCTCACTTACTCTTCTAATAGACTTAGTGTGTCAGCCCTTATGTTAAAATCTTTGATCCACTTGAACTTAAGTTTTGTACAAGGTGATAAGTATGGGTCTAATTTCATTCTTTTACATGTCGACATCCAGTTGGACCAGCACCATTTATTGAAGATGCTGTCTTTTTTCCATTGTACAGTTTTGGCTTCTTTGTCAAAAATTAAGTGACCATAGGTGTGTGGGTTCATTTCTAGGTCTTCCATTCGATTCCATTGATCCACTGGTCTGTTTCTATGCCAGTACCATGCTGTTTTTACTACTATTGTGCTGTAGTACAGCTTGAAATCTGGAATGGTGATACCCCCAGATTTTTTTTATTGTACAGGATTGATTTAGCTATTCTGGGTTTTTTTGTTATTCCATATGAAGTTGAGAATTGTTTTTTCCAGGCCTATAAAGAATTGTGTTGGTATTTTGATAGGAATTGCATTGAATCTGTATATTGCTTTTGGCAGGATGGCCATTTTTATCAAGTTGATCCTACCTATCCATGAGCATGGGGTATCTTGCCATCTTCTGATATCTTCTTCAATTTCTTTCTTCAAGGATTTGAATTTCTTGTTATACAGGTCTTTCACTTGCTTGGTTAGAGTTACCCCCAGGTATTTTATATTGTTTGTAGCTATTGTGAAGGGTGTTGTTTCCCTAATTTCATTCTCAGCCCATTTATTTTTTGTATAAAGAAGGGCTTCTCATTTTTTGAATTAATTTTGTATCCAGCCACCTTGCTGAAGGTGTTTATCAGCTGTAAGAGTTCTCTGGTGGAATTTTTGGGGTCGCTTATGTATACTATCATAATATCTGCAAATAGGGAAAATTTGACTTCTTCGTTTCCAATTTGTATCCCCTTGATCTCTTTTAGTTGTCTTATTGCTCTAGCAAGAACTTCAGGTACTATGTTGAAGAGATATGGCAAAAGTGGGCATCCTTGCCTTGTCCCTGAGTTTAGAGGAAATGCTTTAAGTTTCTCTCCATTTAATTTGATGCTGGTTACTGGCTGGCTGTATATCACCTTTATTATTTCTAGGTTTGGTCCTTGTATACCTGTTCTTTCCAGGACTTTTAGCATGAAGGGGTATTGTATTTTTGTCAAATGTTTTTTCAGCATCAGAAATTAAGTACCAAGAAACCAAATAATCTAAACAAAAAAATGGGGAATAGAGCTAAGAGAGAATTCACAAAGGAGGAATCCCTAATGACTGAGAGACACTTAAAGAAATGCTCAGCATCCTTAATCATCAGAGAAATGCAACTCAAGAGGACTCTGAGATTCCATCTCATACCTGTCAGAATAGCTAAGATCAAAAACTCACATGACAGTATATGCTGGTGAGGTTGTGGAGAAAAGGGAATACTCCTCCATTGCTGGTGGAAGTGCAAGCTTGTACAACCACTATGGAAATCAGTCTGGCAATATCTTAGAAAATTTTGAATAGCTCTACCTCAAGACCCAGCTATACCAATTCTGGGTATACATTCAAATGATTCCTTACCAAATCACAAGGAAGTTTCCTCATCTATGTTCATAGCAGCCTTATTTGTAAAAGCTAGAAACTGGAAACAACCCAGATGTCCCTCACCCGAGGAATGGATAATAAAAACTGTGGCACATCAACACAATGGAATATTACTCAGCCATCAGAAGCAACGAAATCATGCAATTTGCAGCCAAATGGATGGAACTAGAGAAGCTCATCCTGAGTGAGCTAACTCAGACTCAGAAGGATGCACATGGCATCTATTTACTTATAATCGTACTTTAGCCATATAGTACAGGATAACTATACTACAGCCAATGCACCAAGGGGAACAGGAACATAGAGTTTTTTCCTGTCAATGAGACACTTTGCCCTAGTGGTGCTGCCTTGTAGGCCCCCAGTGTATGAGGAGGCTCTTGGCCCTCATGTGACTGCTGAACTGGGGTGGGTGACTGTTATGTAGGGACACTCCACTCTGGAGGAGTGTGATGGAAGGGACAGGGAGTAGAGGGTGGTAGGGCAGGACTGGGAGGGGTAGAAAGAGGACACTGTGATGGAGATGTAACTTGAAGTAATAACTAAACATAAAAAAGGAAAAAAATGTATGCTTTAAATAAATGAACAAAAGTGAATGTACTTGTACTCTTTATTCCCTTCTTCAAAAAAAAAAGAAAGAAAGAAAAGAAAAGAAAAGAAAAGAAAAGAAAACCAGGATAAAAACATATACAGCAAATTTGTATGTAAAGTTTTGTGACACAGACACTATCCTAGCACGCATAGGGTTATGGATTCATCCCCCTAAAGATTAAAATATATTTGTGTTATTTATATTAACACATCATAGTGTTGGGAGAATTATTGTCCTACAACTATTGATCTAAATGTTGCTAAGATGGGACACTGAGATTCCCAAGCATGGAAAGTAATGTTAGAGCCATGCCAAATTTCCCAGGATCCTTTCTCATCTTTCAGCTTCATATACTTTTTCTCTCTCCCTTGCCTTTCTCCCATTCTTTATTCTTTATCCTCCTCTTCTCTTCCCTAATGAACTAAAGATGGCATAAGTTTATTCCCATATCTACACACAAGCACACATACATGCACACACACACATACACACATACATACACACACAAGAATTTAAAATCATAAAGTTTGTTGTACAAATATCCTAAGTAGGAATCACTACAGCAGAAATAAGTCACTTGAGATGGTCCTTTGAAGGTTAAACCAGCTACTGGTTCTAATATGCTGTCTCTGCTTCCTGGTCTAATCAAGAATCCATCACCACAGATTCCCATGGACAGAATTGTAGTGAAATGTATAGGAAAGCCATTATGTCTGGCTATAAGTGAAATGTGTAGTCAAGCCTTTGTGTCTGACTTTGGGTGAAATCTTTCAACAAGGCCTTTGCTACTTGAGACTAGAGGCTGAGAAATTGTTTTGAGATTTTTGAACCTTGATGAATTGTTGTCTCTTTAGAGACTCTGCACTTGGTGCCACGTGGCAGCTTGCAGCTGCACCAATCTTGGTCATAAAACATTCCTGGCAAACCTGGAATTCTTACTTTTGATTATGGCTAGCCATGGTCAAAAGGGACTGAGATTCTTGTAGATTTTCTGCTTTCAAGGGCAGCAAGAACAAGATTACTTTGTCAGTTGGAACCCTTTCCAGTCCCAATTAACCTTGTGTAATGTTTGAATAAAGAAACTGGAGTGAGCTAGCTGGGTGTCAGTCTTTCACAAGGGGGGCTGAACCCCTTCATTTCCTTTGGGAAATGAAGGCTTAGCAATTTGGTGAACTTCTCCCTTTACTGCAGCACTCGTGACCAACATCCCTCAACAAAGAATCACAATGAGTCAACCTGCCATGCTTTCTCCACTGTGATGGGCCAAAACATCTGAAACCAGAAGGCAAACTAAATGTATTGCTTCAGGCAGGTGTTTTATCATAGCATCAAGAAAATTAACTAATATGGCAAAGAGGTACCAAGAGTAGGACCACTGCTATGATTAAGTGTTAATCACACTATTAAGCCATTGACTAGGTTTTCAGAAAGAATGTAGAAGACTTTGAAGATGTAGACTGGATGCTCCAGGATTCTGTCATCACAGTTTGATTGATGACAGAATGGTGGGAGTGTTGAAGACTAAAATGCCAATTGAAACCAGACAGTGAATACTTTGTTTATGAGTTTTCATATGAGATTAGACCCCTATAAGAAACAGGACTAGAAGGCATTTGTGTTGTATTCTGACAATCTGGCTAATGTTTCCAAAGGAGAAAAGTTACCAATTATCAGATATAGCTGTAAAGCCTATGAATCACAGTAGTGATGAGCTTGGTGAGATAGCCCTCAGTCATGCAACAGTAGCACTTTCTTATTTGGGGTAACAGAGAATTGTCTAATTGAACTTAAGTTCCACTCAATAGGAGGGAATCCATATTTGGTACTGTAAATCTGGCTAACGCCCCATAGCTAGAGAGGTCACAGACCCTAAAGGAGAACCTACTACTGCCATTTTCCTGAAGCAATATTGTTCCTAACTGTATTCTAAATACTTATTTTTTTTACACTCATAGATAAGTGTATCTCTTATCCCTCACCAAAAAGTTTAATTTTGCAGCTTATAGTGACTATTACAAAGACCCACAATTGGTCAAAATGTAGGTAATAAGCAACTGTGGGAATTTCTAACCTAATTGGCATGTCTACAAAGCAACCCCTATACATAAGGCTCAGGGGAAATTGTGGAAAAGGGTGACAGAAAGATGATAAGACCCACAGGATCTAGCTGCATGTTTTGAGATAGTGTCTTCTATATATGACAGGGAAGTTGCGTATATGTAATCTCAACAATATGATTGCTTAAACAAGATCCATATAATCACCATACCTGTCCACATTCCAACACTGATAGGGGAAATTTCAAAAAGCTCCACCCCAATATGTATCAACAATAATCATTGAAGAGGTCATGAATTTGAGAGGAAGTGGGGAAGAGACGAGGAGTTGGGAGAGGGTTTGAAATAGTGTAAATATAGTATATATGTTTGGAATTCTAACATATTTTTAAGTTTAAAAAAATTAAGACAGGGCTCTTAGCCCTCATATGACTGCTGAACTGGGGCAGGGGACTGATATGTAAGGACTATCCACTCTGGAGGAGTGGAATGAAAGGAATGGGGGTAGAGGGTGGGAGGGCAGGACTAGGAAAGAGGACACTGTGATGGAGATATAACCTGAAGTAATAAACAAAAAAAATTAAGACAGGTCTGGCTACATTCAATGCTCTTAAATTTTTGATTCCAGAGACAGAATGTTATGGTTTTGTCTGAATTACACCACCACCTTCACCCTGTCACACATACATACACACAGGCTACTCTATTTTCAGTTTAAGGTACTATTTAGAAGGCTGTAGAGCCCATATGATATGAAGATTGGCTGGTAAAACCAGGTCTCTGGAAGCCTCTGAAAGCACTTTCTGATGTCACATTCAAGTTCCATGCATCCCACTCATGCATTTAGAGCCACCATGAAATGAACTGTCATACCATCTGTTGACCTTCCTGATCAGATGGAAAGGTGTCCAAGAAACCCACAACTCCAATGCTCATGGAACTACAGCTCTGAGGTGGGACAGTGTCCCAAGGGGAACTATATCCTGAGAAATGGGGGCCCAGGAACCACACAACTCTATGGTGGAACTCAGGGGCCTGTGAAAGGATGAACCCAGGAGAGGAGGGAAGAATCCAGGAGTGACTGCCTCAAACCCCAGGAGAAAACAGCAGACAGCTGGGAAAACATAGCCTTTATATAGGATTTTTTGAGGTGGTGGAGCTTTCTAGGGCAGAGATTTCCAGAGTGAGGATTGCTGGGGTTTAAAGTCCTGAACTTGGGGGAGCTTAGGGATTGGTAGGGTTTTGCTCAGACTTTTCACCTAAAAATAGCATAAATCCACTGTGGGGTGGAGGTAGCCTTTGTGACAATTAGAGGCTGAAACTGCCATTCTGGCAGTTAGAGAGGTGTGGGGGATGAGCCTATAACTCATGCCTTAGGGGATTTAAACAACTTGAACTCTAAGATACACAAAACAACTTTCCTTAACTAAACTATACAGTTATACTAAGAGGTCAGATTCCTAGTCCTGGTCCCTGGCTGGCAGTGCCAGACCTGGTAAAGCTCCCTTCTTCCTGGGAATGGCTAGTTTATACAGTGTTGCCTCAGAGATGGAGATAGAGCTCATAGACTAGCTCCAGGTGGACAAGCCTCCCTCCGCCTGAGTTCCCTGTCAGCAACAGCAGTAACTAAAGGCTTAGGCACTGCTGGATGCAGGTTCCCAGTTTTTTCAGGTATCTGATCTCAGGTCCCAGAGATGTGGAGGTTTAGCCATACTGAGAGTAGCCTTAGGTAGATTGAATACTTTCTTAGAGAAAAGTGTACTGATATTTGTGTGGTTGACAAAGGACTATGTTTTTAACTCCAAAGCAGTTCCTGCCAACCATGTCTAATGAAGTACTCCTTTTGGGACTATGGAAAATTCTGTGGATATCTACACCACTTCTAAATCATGATTTTAGTCAGAATGGTTCAGCATTATGTCATCGTTTGGGCAGGTGGTAGGAAAGAACTATATAGAACAATGCAAAAGGAAAAAAAATCATTTCCTGAAATAAAATGTCTGGAGGTCACAATAAACTTATTTGCTATCCCTTTGAAGTATAATTGACACACTAATCAGGTTATATAATGAGTTTTCATTTCTTTCACTTTGTGGTATAAAAGTTAAGGGAATTCAAGGTTGATTTACTTTCTGAAGCACAGGGTAGGCAGGCAATAATGAACGAAGGAGATGAGTGTGTGATGTTTACCTTTCGTAAAGGAAGCAATTACTATTCTGCACCTGTCTGTAGCTCCCTTGTGAGAATGGAAGAGTTAAGTTTATCAGACCTTCTGATGATCTGGAAAAATTGAAAATGTAATGTATTTTCAGTATTAAAATTTTATCAAATTAAAAAATTAAAAACTGTGCCACCCAAAGCTCATAAATAGCTAAATGTCATTTCAAAATAAAATTAACTATGACATTCTTGCTAAGCTTTGAAGGTACTATTGAGTTACAGCTATGACTTTTAACTCTGACTTTGAAATAAATGTGATTTGCTATTTATTTTAACTTACATTAAATTGGGTTATAAATTTTTCCCGTGTCCATTCTCAGTTATGATATGTGCATATATATAAATCCCACCCCTCAATATTTTTTAATCCCTACTTTGTCTTCTGGGGTTTCATTGTTGAAGGCATATTTAGCACAGAATGTTTCATGAGCATTTGAACGTCTGTGGCAAAACAGAAACAGAATCCAAAACCTCTGCCCTACTTTTTGTATAGCCCGTTTCCTATTATATAAGACTCGAACACCACTTATTTATATAAAAATAATATCACTAAATTAGATAACTTTAATTTTGCTGTAGCCACTTACTGCTCCAGTACAAATTCAGTTCAGTTCAATAACTGAATTAAAAATGCAAAAGTTTACATATTAGATTAGCAAAAAGTAAACATATTAAAAATGCCACTTCAGATATGGAATTCTGAGCACTGAGGTCTCTTTAACCACAGGAAAAAGTGAAAATTTGTAGAACGTTTTGAAGCCCAGCTCTGTAATCTGTTCCATAGTATGTACCAAGTTTAACAGTATACATACATAGCCTATGATTCCACAATTCAGTTTCCAGGAATCTCGCTGCACAAAAAACAACACTGAAATAAATATTGAAGGAGGAAGTGTAGTTTGAATAAATATCATCATAGCCATAATGAAATAGTTTTCACTCACTAAATACCAATCAAGGTACAATTATGTTTGTAGCATGAAAGTACGGCATCAAATATGCATTATAAAAAAGGTTAAAAACATTTTGTTATGGTTATATTGCTGTTAAAGTGTGTATAGGCTAACAAGAAATGGATAAGAAATAAAAGAAAGAAAGAGAAGAGAGCAAAAGAGAAGAGGAAGACAGAAAAACACCACACGATGCTCCTTCCATGACACTTAGAACAGGACTAAAGATGTCCTACCAAGCTGTTTCTTACTATTTCAGTGTATACGTGAATGAGAAATAGTAAAGCTAATGCCCTTTAGTATCCTCTAATACAAAATCACTTGAGGCACTGGGAATCAAATGGTTTTATTTTTGAATAGAAATATCAGTGAGAGCACTTTGAATGGTGTGTGCCATCCTTCTCATTGTTGTATGTTGGTGCAAACATCTTCTCTATGCCTTGGTAAATTATCATGCTCCTTTCAAAATGGAGATTAGCTTTTGACCCAATACTCTTTGTGTTTAAAATACCAGAAAATATCTCTTTGGGCTTCTTTAGCCGATAGATGCTTATTGGCATCCCTTCCCCTGGGACTGTTCATCCTCTCCCCCCAGCATTTCTGGAGATGGCATTCTCCATGCTCCCTTCCAATGGCAGCCACTTCAACATTCCCACACTTTCTTCCATGACTCCATTTTCATTCATTGTCAATCTCGCTTTCAACATGATCACAGAAAGATCTTCATCTTTCTTCAGACATATCACTTTTTGGAGGCTAATTTATTCCTTCGCTTTCTGATTTTTGCAAAGTGCAGTATGGATTTGTCTGTAGGAGGTACTATAGTAACATCGTCATGAGATTTTCTGTCTGTGAGTAACACACATGCTGCTGGGGCCACAGGTCTCCACACACCTGTATTATTAGCAAAGGATTTGGAGGGTAAAGGAGTGAGAGGCAAGATTTTTTAGCTTTTATTATTACACTTAATAACACTTGGTGACTAAAAATTGAGTTGTCTTGTTGGAGAACAAAGGCTAACTAAATTCTGTAACTAAACTTTTTTGTATATCACAACCATCAAATCACATAATCTAAGTGTGAAAAGATGGAAGAGTATTGGTAAAATTTAGAGTGAGTGGCTATCTTTGAACAATTGCAGTATGTTTTTAAATTTTTCCTTGTATGTTCTAATCTTCCCTAAAATTACTGTTTGTTGCTTTGTAAGAAAATAAGTAATACTGAAAAAAGTAGCACTTTCTGTCTTTCTTTGCAGTTTAATTTTACTGATTTCATTTTATTTCGTTGCAGTGCTGGGGATCTAACCCAGGGCTTACCACGTGATAAGCAAGGATTTTATTTGCATTTTTAAAACTCCTGCAAAAATCTAGTTAGATTTTGGTGTAAATCAATACATTTAATTTGATTCAGGTAACTTGGGGATTCTTTAGCTAACAAAAGTGTTTTCTTTTAGTTATTCTTTTAAATTCTCTCCCTGTAAAATTAGTTTTTATTTGATCAAGTAACCTTGATTAAATCACTTTCAGGAAAATACTCTATTATAACATTTGTCTTTATCCCAAGAACATTGATTGATGTGCTTTCCCCTTGCACTTGTGTATTTATCTGGCTCAGTGATATTTCATGGTGGTTCACAGTAAAATTTCATATTCCGTTTCTATTTAGAACTAGGGATATTTCCACATGGATTCTATGAGTGTGGTGTCTGTGAAGTAGGGAAGCTATTGATCTTTCTATATTTAATAGTGTTGGTTCTAACCATAGCACTCTTGTTAGTAGAACATACGATGTGGCATACTCACTTTCAGATTTTTGTTTCTGTTCTGCTCTTAGTTCCGCACTTCTCTTCCTCTCAAGTTTGCCAATGTATAACATGCCTATATTTTTCTCTCCTTCCTGTGCGATTCCTATAAGTATTCATACACCCTGTAATCTCACTTCTACAAAAAAAAAAAAAAATCACAGTCTATTCCCTCCACCTACCATCTGACTTCTATTATGCCCTTTACAGCTGAGTTTGTGAACGACATGGTCCCTGATTGCTGACTCCATCTGGCTGTGCCACCCAGACATGGCATAGCAGGACTAACTCCTGAAGGCCTTCTGACAGGAAGGGGACCTTCAGAGTCATCACTAAGTGTCAGTGCCACTCCGGGGCTGAATTGTTCATGTATGCAATTGATGTTGCGTTCTTCCGCTGCTTTCGCTCTTAGAGGCTGGAACTTTGGTAAGCTGCCTACATGGCTGGCCCCCAGTAAAATTCTGGGTTCTAAGGCTCTCATGAGCTTGGCTCGTTGGCAGGATTTGCCACAGCCTCTATGGTAGATTGAACACATACTGTGTAAATCCAAAGGGAAAGCCTTCGAAGCATTCAGCTGGTGCCCTACACCTTTTCCTTTGTACTTTTTCATATGGGTAATTCAGTTTTGTATCCTTTTAGTGCAATGAGATACAGTGGAGTGTTTAACTCAAAAACATTCTTAAAATCCTTTTAGAGAAGAACTGACCAGAAGGTGATCACAGGTACCATACTACAATCCCCAGTTCCAATACTCTTCACGATAGCCTCGATTCAGGCTTTTGCTCTACTGTGCCCCTGGAATCCACCCTCTACTGTGCCCCTGGAATCCACCCTTGCCAAGGTACCCAGTGAACTTTTGACACTCAATCCCGTGGCCATTTCCCAGTCCTCATTTTATTCTGCCTTTAGTGGTTTATGAGTCAGATTATCTTTTTTTTTTTTCTTTTCTTTTAAATTACTTCCTTCTTTGGACTTTAGGACAATACACTATCCTGGTTTTTCACCTTCGCTGTCATGTTTTTCCATCTTCTTTACAGGATGTTGTCTCTTTCCTGAACTCTGCAGTAGACATACTTTATGTAATAATGGTTTGCTGGCATGGTGTGTGTGTGATGGGAAGGGTAAATATCTAAGTCTGATCACTGAAAAGAAGAAGGAGAAGAGAAATTGAAGGTAGTACAAGAGACATTAGGAAATATTTTTTCTCTTATATAGCTTTACTAAGATGCTTTCTGGGGGCGGGGAGTAGAGCCTATGAAATATTTTTGAGGTAGGAGAATTGACAATAATGTGAATGCTGAAGAGAATGACCTGGTAGTGGGGAATAGAAGATAGGTGGATACAGGGGACAGGGTAAAGATTGTCGGCACCTATTGAGCAAGGAGAGGACTTACATTAGCTGGAAACAGGAGAAATATCATCTGTAACTAAAAGAGGAGAAACCAGTAAACATGGGGCCATTTGCTAAGTTTGTGGACTTTGTGGTTCTGTGGGAATCAAAAGAATGCTACAGGGTGCTTTTATTATCAGATTGAAAAAAGTCAGCTTTGAACTGGAATGCAATGAAAGGCATTTGGAAATCTGAAGAACAAGGTGCTGATGGAAGTGAGAAAAGCAGCGGAATGTGCTGATGGATAAAACCAAACCTGAGCAGTAAGGACTGCATAGTTCCCAGGGACCTCCTCACTCTCCTGATTGAGTTCCTTCCCAGACTTGATGTTAGAGGCATCTCCTTTGTGACAGAGACATTTGGTAATAGCATTCATAAATACCACTAATATACTTTGGTGTCATTATTTGTTTTTTATTTTGAGACAGGCTGGCCTCAACTATTGACCTGGGACCCAGGGAAGCAAATTTGCACACTTGTTCTGGGTAACATTCTTGCAGACCAAGCTTGAAAAAGTTCCTAGGCTGTCTGCCCTTTCTCTTTTCCTCTCTAAAGATTAGTTCTGATTGTTTTGTTTTCATTTGTCTGAGTTATACATGTTTGCGGGCTGTGCCACAGACTGTCCATTTACAGGAGCATTTAAGATATCTCAGTGTTTTAGTTATAGTAAATTAAGCCTTTTACAAGAACTCACATATAAATGTTTACACAAATAGTACATCCATTTCTCTTGAGTAAAATTGGATTGATGGTGTATATAATAACTATTTTATTAACTTTACCACAAACTTCAAGACTGTTTTCCAATATAACAGTACCATTTGGATCCTTAGTAGAAATACAAGAATTCCAGATGCTCTGTTTCCCAGGAAGTTGTCATTATCACCCTATTTCCCTTCCTTTCTCTCTTTCTCTTCTTCGTTTTTATAAAACCCTTTTTATCATTATTTTATTTTCTGTATATGGGCATTTTGCCTGCATGTATGTTTGTGGACCACATGTGTATCTGGTGCCTGGATAGACTAGAATAGAGCATTAGATCCCCTGAAACGAGTTATAGATGATTGTAAGCTTCCTTATGATGCTGCGAATTGAGCCTGTGTCCTCTGGAAGAGCAGTCGGTCCTCTTAAGCCCAGAGCTATCTCTCTAGTCCCAAGGCCACTTTATTATTTATTTTAGTGTACATTTGTTTATTTCTTCAAGTTACATCTCAATCATAGTTCCCTCCCTCCTCCCCCTCCTGGTCCCACCCTCCTATCCCCTTTCCCCTCACCCTCCTATCTCCTTTTTTTCAAAATTTAATGTGTATCATTTTCCCCCAAAGCTCCCCCTTTTAGTCCAATAAAAAGCTCTTTCTCTCATAACAATAAATACAATACAAAACAATAAGAATAATTAGGCCACAATTATGAAAATTGTAAGGTATAGCATACATTCCCAATGTCCAGTCCATATATATTTGGAAACTGATATTAAAAGAACTTTTCATTGATTCTTTGTAAATTTCATATCATGCTCCCCAATCTCACTCACCTCCCAGATTCTTCATATACTCTCTCTTGCCCTTGCAAACTTCTCCCCAAAAGAAAACAAAAACAAACAAACACACAAACAAAAAACCCATCTTGCCATGGAAGCTTCAGTGTGTGACACAGTAAACCATTTTCCCCAAACATCAACACATTCAAATGTTTATTGCAATGAGTCGTTGGTCTGGTTCTAGGCCACTGACTACTGTTGCACTGTCAAAACTGGATCCTCACTAGGACTCCTCTTGGATATCCTTTTGTTGCCCTGTGTCATGGAGTTCCTGCAGCTTTGGATCTGCAGGAACAGTCCCAGGTGCTCTAGAAGTTCATAGATGGAGTAGATGTTGAGATGAGCCAACCCAACGGCCTGGATGTCAGCTGAGTTGGCCAGCACACCAGCTCTCCTGCACCCACACCACCAAGGCCAACTCTTCAGCACTACCCCTGCAAGCTCACCACGAGCCGAGGAGGGGGGTGCCCTCCTTATCTCAGGCCCTCAGGACCTGCTCACCTGGGTCCACAGCACTAGGGCCAGGTCTACTGTGTGCCCCAAGTGATGGCAGCTGTGAGGGGCACAAGCAATTCTGCACAGCCCTTGGACAAAACATGGTCCCTGGTGACAGCCCAGGCCAAGAATCACCACATGGCATTTGGTAGTAACATGGGCCACGGACATTGACACAGATCCCTGATGCTGCACAACCACAGACACAGACAAGGCTCAGGAGCAGCACAGGCTGGGACCTCACCATGGCTTCAGGTGTCAGGGCAGGCTGTTCACATCAGCCTTTTCCTCACTGCCCTTACATTATTCTTTGGACTTTCTTGTAGAAAAAAAAATAAACTAATTAAACTATTTACCTAGTATTTATATTATCTTTAATTGATCGGTGGTGTTAATCCTTAACCCGCCATTATATATGAATACACACAGACACCAGGTGGATTTTATCAAGCCTAGGCCTGGGTTGTGCAATCCTAGCCCATCTAAGCTAGCTCATAATTCTATTACCCAAATATAACCCCATAAATACATATGTCCCTTTGGACTGTTATTCTCCATGCTAAGCTGATGTTCCAGGCCATGTGGAAGGATCTTCTTTAATCTACCCCATGGAGTGTCCTCCTTGTTTATTCCTGGCTTCTCTCCAGCAACCTTCCTCTCCCCAGATGCTCTGAATCTCTCTAAAAAGCCTGCGAACCTTAGTCCTGCCTACCTCTGTCTTTGCCCAATCTGCAGGCCTCAGCATTTATTTAACCAATCAGAGTCAATTAAGTAACAGACAGCAAACAGGACCAATAAACATTTAGAATGCTTAAGATCACCCCATCACTTTCTGGTGATGAACTCTCTTCATAGTGTTCAAACCATTTCGCTTCTTTGACATCCCTCCACCACATACTTGCACATTATAGTGGTGCACATGAGTGAGTGGGCTTCTGGGTGTCTTTTGCCCACCCACACAGCATGACAGCAGCCAGGCCTCTCCAGTATAATTTTAATGATCTCTAAGATCTCTGGCTCACAACCTACCTGAAAGCATTTGTGATGCTGTAAAGATGGCCTCTAACACCCTCAGAAACATTGCCTCTTCTACTTTATTTTTCATTGTTTGATTTAGAGCTAAGTTGGTGTGGGATCACAAGAAAGATCTTTGTGGTCTTTGCCTGCTACCTAATAACATATTTCTAAAATTTTTACGATATTCTGAGTGATGGAATACTAGAAAATTATTTTGCTATATTCCTGCTTCCTAACACAAGACCCTTGGAATTGTTGGGATGTTTAGAGTTTCTTCTGTATTTTAATGAGATAACTGGTGACTGGCGTCTCTAAGTAGCTTCCAGATGGGGGTTCATCACCAGGAAGACCACATAATTAGAACCATCCTGAGCTCTGGAGAGGGAAAATGAATTACACATTAGTTAAATCACCAAAGGTCAGTGACCAAATTCATAATGTCTGTGTAACTAAACTTCCTCAAAATCCCTAACAGATGGAGTTGGAAAAACATCCAGGTATGGACAAAATATCCATGTCAGGAGTAGCACATGCAGCTCCACAGGGATGGGAGATTCTGCTCTCAGGACCATTCAAGACCTCATATTATACGGCTCTTCTTCTTGTACATCTGCATCCTTATAACTTCTTCTATACTGAACCAACAAATATGCACAAATGTTTTCTTGAGGTTTGTGAGACATCATAGCAAATTATCAAACCTGAGAAGGAATTTGTGGGGACCGAATTTGCAAGCTCATCAGAAATACAAGTGACTTGTTTATACTCAGTGTCTAACAAAAGAAATCTTGTAGCATTGAACTCATAAACTATGGGGCCTCTGTGCTAACTCCAGGTAAGTAGAATTAAAATTGAAATCCAATTTTTACCAAAATAGTCAGAGGACTGGTTAGTATCTTTGTTTGTTTATGCTGGCATAACAAAACACCACAGATTGAATGACTTATAAACAACAAAATTTATTTCTTTAGTTCTGAAATCATAGAATTCCATGATCAAGATATTGTTTGGTCTGGTTATGATGGGGTCCAGATCCATCTTCCAAGATGGCTGGATCCTCAGAGGGGACAAAATTGTGTTCCTCTATGACAGAAGAATAAAAGATCACTGCTTGCAAACTTAATTTTCATGTAAAGGTACTAATTTATGATAATATGACCCTCAGAATTGAATCACCTTTCAAAGGTCTCACCTTTTAATACTACATCACTGGGGGCAAGATATAAGCATAAATATTGAAAAGGAGGACCATCATTCTGTCCACAGCAGAAATCTCATGAGGCACACCATCTTAATGGATGAGAGAGCACATACTTGCTGGGGTGTCAGTTCTATACAAGAATATGTATAGATATAAAAAAAAGTGTACATTGCAGCTAGCTGTTTTTATAGAAACTCATAATCCAGTATCAAATTTTATTTTATGAGATTTAAAAGTGATTGTGGTTTTTATCCATTGCTGATGTTTTTATAGGAACACAATTAAATTTTCTATCTTTATTTTGTTTCAGAATTATCTGCTAACTCCTGTTATCTGATCTTGTAATGTGCCTACAGGGTTGGGAAGTGTTTTCTAAGAATAATTGCATCTGCTCTGAATTATATCAGCTCTCCATTGTCCCTCCAAATCCTTAGAACTTATTGTTCTCTTTCTTACTTTATTTCCTTAGATAATAATGGAGAAAAATAATAACAGAATTTATCCAATCCTTAAAAGCTTTAAAATCTGTACATGAAACTAGATGCATAGCACAATCTTTCCTTCCTTTAAAAAGAATATTAATGAATTAATTAAGTTAATACATACTTGTGCATCATTTTGAGCATTATATGCCATATGCTAGTGACAATGGAGAGAAAGGAGAGCTCACGGACATTGATGGGAGTGTAATGACTAATAACATGGAAAACTGTGGGATCATGCCTCAAACAACTAGCCTTAGATGTACCTTATTCCTCTGCCACCTTTCCTTATTTTACTTTCTTCTTTTGTTATGTATTTTTTTGCTTTATTTCTCTTAATATATTAGCTAGAAAATTAACATTTTTCTCTTTTTAATTTACCCATGGTTTTAAAATAATAACAGTATGCCAAAATTGAGGAGACGTTTTTCTTTTTTTTTAATGTGAGGGAATTTTAATATTTTCTCCCTGTGATTGTCCTTACTCTTTTTTTATGTTTATTTATTACTTGAGGTTACATCTCCATCACAGCACCCTCTTTCAACCCCTCCCAGTCCCGCCCTCCCACCCTCTACCCCCATCCCTTCTATCACATTCCTCTGGAGTGGAGTGTCCCTACATTACAGTCCCCTGCCCCAGTTCAGCAGTCATAAGAGGTCCAAGAGTCTCCTCACACACTGGGGCCTACAAGGCAGTACCACTAGGGCAAAGAGTCTCATTGACAGGAAACAAAGTATATTTTCCTGTTCCCCTTGGTGCATTGGCTGTAGTATAGTTATCCTGTACTATATGGCTAAAATACGATTATAATTGAATAGATGCCATGTGCATCCTTCTGAGTCTGGGTTAGCTCACTCAGGATGAGCTTCTCTACTTCCATCCATTTGTCTGCAAATAGCATGATTTTGTTGTTTCTGATGGCTGAGTAGTATTACATTGTGTAGATGTACCACAGTTTTGTTTTTGTTTTTGTTTTGTTTTGTTTTTGTTTATCCATTCCTCAGTTGAGGGACATCTGGGCTGTTTCCAGTTTCTAGGTATTACAAATAAGGCTGCTATGAACATAGATGAGGAAACATCCTTGTGGTTTGGTGAGGAATCATTTGGATGCATATCCAGAAGTGGTATGGCTGGGTCTTGAAGTAGAGTTATTCCAAGTTTTCTAAGATATCAACAGACTGATTTCCACAGTGATTGTACAAGCTTGCACTCTAACCAGCAATGGAAGAGTGTTCCCCTTTCTCCACACCCTCACCAGCATGTACTGTCATTTGAGCTTTTGATCTTAGTCATTCTGACAGGTGTGAGATGGAATCTCAGAGTCCTCTTTAGTTGCATTTCTTTGATAATTAAGGATGCTGAGCATTTCAAGTGTCTCTCAGCTATTAGGGATTCCTCCTTTGTGAATTCTGTTTAGCTCTGTTCCCCATTTTTTGATTGGATTATTTGGTTTCTTGGCATTTAATTTCTTGAGTTATTTGTACATTTTGGATATTAGTCTTCTGTCAGATGTGGGGTTGGTGAAGATTTTTTCACAATCTGTAGGCTGCCATTTTGTTCGAATGACAGTGTCTTTTGCCTTACCGAAGCTTTTCAGTTTCATGAGGTCCCATTTATTGATTGTTGGTCTTTGATCCTGAGCTGTTGGTGTTCTGTTCAGGAAGTTGTCACCTGTGCCAATGAGTTCGAGGGTTTTCTCCACTTTCTCTTCTAATAGATTTAGTGTGTCCGGCCTTATGTTAAGGTCTTTGATCCACTTGGACTTAAGTTTTTTACAAGGTGATGAGTATGGGTCTAAGTTCATTCTTGTACATGTCAACATCCAGTTAGACCAGCACCATTTGTTGAAGATGCTGTCCTTTTTCCATTGTACAGTTTTGGCTTCTTTATCAAACATTAAGTGATCATAAAATAGGGGTGTGGGTTCATTTCTGATTCTCCAATTTGATTCTATTGATTCACTGGTCTGTTTCTATACCAGTACCATGCTGTTTTTATTACTATTGCTCTGTAGTATAGCTTGAAATCTGGGACAGTGATGCCTCCAGATGTTGTTTTATTGTACAGGATTGATTTAGCTATTCTGGGTTTTTTGTTATTCCATATGAAATTGAGAATAGCTTTTTCCAGATCTATAAAAAATTGTGTTGGTATTTTGATAGGAATTGCATTGAATCTGTATATTGCTTTTGGCCAGATAGCCATTTTTACTTTGTTGATCCTACCTATCCATGAGCATGGGAGAGCTTTCCATCTTCTGATGTCCTCTTCAATTTCTTTCTTCAAGGACTTGAATTTCTTGTCATACAGGTTTTTCACTTGCTTGGTTAGAGTTAACCCCAGGTATTTTATATTGTTTGTGGCTATTGTGAAGGGTGTTATTTCCCTAATTTCTTTCTCATCCCATTTATTTTTTGTATAAAGAAGGGTTCCTGATTTTTTTGAATTAATTGTGTACCCAGCCACTTTGCTGAAGGTGTTTATCTGCTGTAAGAGTTCTCTGGTGGAATTTTTGTGGAAGTTTATGTATACTATCATATGTTCTGCAAATAGGGATAATTTGGATGGTCCTTACTCTTATGCTCTTCCCCTTATGCTCATTTGTTTGTGTGTGTACATGTGAGGCATATATTCACGCACATATATGATAGGTGTATAAATGCACTATTGTTTCCCCACTTCATGTATTGTCACCTGAGAACTGGAATTACATTTTGCTACCAATCCTTACTTTATGTAGTTAAGGAGATTCAAACTCAGGCCCACATGCTTGTGCAAAAATCCTATTTCTCATTGTACCATATCCAAACTAAATCTAAATTTTTGACAGGTTTTGGCTCTCTGAAGAACTATTTTTCATGTATGCATTTATTTGTATATGAGGAGTGTGTGTGCATGTATATGTGTATGTGTGTGTGCATGTGCACAACTTCCCAAAGTTGATACTTTTCTTTCACCATGTAGTTCCGGAGGAGGATCAAACTCAGGTCTTCAGATTCAGTGGTAACCACCTTTACCTGGTGAGCCACTCAGGTCTTCAGATTCAGTGGTAGCCACCTTTACCTGGTGAGCCACCTTACCAGCCCTGAAGAAGTACTTGTAACACTTCTTTCAAGGCAAGTTGAGTTTACTTTCAACAGAGATCTACTCACTCTATACAGTTCTCCCAAGGCTGATCAAAGCAATGACCCCACCCAAGTCCAGCCTGATGGATGAGCAAATACATCAACATTGCTTACAGGAATACAGATAACTCCCCAGTAGCTGCTATATCTACTGAAAAGCCCAGCACACATGATGATCTCCCCAGAGCAGATCAGATGGAATTTCTGCCTCCAGCTAACCTTCCACTTCCCATGAACTCTACCATCTTTCACGACCAGTTGCAGGGTGTGGAGGGAGCGCAGAGGACAGTAGTGGCTGAAGGATTCTGAGATCTACCTTTATAATTCTCCTAGGTGGTGTCGACAGCTCCATGGGCACTGCCTTACCCTGAGTCTCTGCTTATTTCATTGCAGTGATGACAGGGACAAGAGTGTCTCTCTGCTCAGTGATATTGATGGGACTGTCTGCTATGCCAAGAGCAGAGTTTTACTGCAACAATTGGCAGCAAACTTCCTCAATTTTATTTGCTAAGGAAAGTATTTCTCCTTAGTTTTGAAAAACAATTTTATACAATATAAAATCCAGTGTAGTTGGTTTTTCTTAACGCTTTAATATTTCAACTTATTCATATGGTGATATGTTTTTCTGAAAAGTCAAATGTAAATTTTATCTTTCTTGCTCTGTAGGTGAGGAGATCTCTGTCCCCCTTTGGCTTTGATTTTTTTCTTTATTTTGATTTTTTTTGCAGTTTCATTATGATGTGTGCAAGTTAACTAAGTTTGTTTATGTGTTTGGAATTTATCACGTTTGATATTCTTCCTACTTCTGTTGCCAGTGATTGCAGAGGAGGATCAAACTCAGGTCTTCAGATTCATCAGTTCTGCAGTAATTGTTACCTCAAATATTTCTTTTACTCATTCTCCTCTGCCTTTTCTTAGAAAACACCTCTGATACCTTCTGCAGTTGTCCTACAGTTTTGTGATATTCTATTGTATTGTTTTGTTAATTTTCTTAGTTTTTCAGTTTCAGAAGTTTATGTTGACATTTTCTTTTCATAGAAAAGTCTTATCTGCTAATAAAGGCAGTCTTCATTTTAGTTAGTGGTTTTGATCTTAACCATTTATTTTGGATTCTTTCTGGGATTCTCTCTGTCTGGTTACCTAATCCATTTTATATGTGGGTCTCTACATTAGAGCCCTTAGTATTTTACTCATAGTTGCTTAATATTGCTGAGTCACCTGATGATTTCAACTTTCTTGTGGTAGCTGACTGATTCCAGTGCCTTCTCTGAAGTCTGAGAGTATTGCCTGGGAGCATGGATGGTGATTTTCTGTTGAAACCAGACATGATTCACTGGGTGAAGGAAATTAGAGCAAGAGGCATTTAGTCATGTGCAGGAGGGAAATGGAGTCTGTGATCTGGCTTCAGTTCTTGGTGAAACTGAACCTTTCTCTCAGGACCTCCTAGAGTTTACAGGGACAGGGTGGCCAGAGGAGACTGGAGCTTGGGTTTTTCCTTCTTTGGGTAAGTGGACTCTGATAAAACCTCTGTAAATTATTTCTGGTTAAAATATGTTTTGAAGGAAAATTGATGCAGGCACTCAAAGGTTCTGTTTTTCTTAAATAACATTGACTTCATACTAGCAGTCAGTGTAATACAAAATAATTAAAAGAAGGATGAAAATCTGCCATCTGTGCCTTCCCATTGTGTTTGTCCCCTTTAGTTTAGCATGTTAATCATTCAATGACTAATCTCATCTATCCTCAAGTCTGAACATACATACAGGTCAGGGTTTTCTTAAACCTGCAGTCACTTTGGAGTCCAGAAAGAGCAAAATTTTGGACCCCCTACCCCAACCCTATCCAGAGAGGGGCAATTATCTACAAAGTCAAAACTTACATGATGACAGTCATAATGACTTCTTCAGACCATCTTGAAATACCAAGATAGAGGCAATGATTAGCCAGATCACACCGTGACCAAGACAGTTTATGCATACATTCTGCCTCTTGCCTCACCTCTTCCTTTATTCAAATATAGAGGTCCTGCCGGAACCCCAAATACTGACTTGAGGTCAGTGAACCCCTTTATTTAATGCTGTTTCCATCGTGGCCACATTTGAATAATTCTCCCTCTGCTTCTCATCTTTTCATGTTGTTAACTGGTTTATGGGGACACATGACCAAGACTTGTTTGTTGGACCACGAATGCAAGGCTTTTGCTCTAAAAGTTCTAATTACATGACCTGTGAAGATCAGAGACCACCAGTGTTCATCTGTTCTCTCTATTGGTTCCAGTGTAGGTTTTTCCCCTCTGAGTTTTAATGACAAAACCTGATAGATCTCCTAAACATGAAGCCCATAAGACCATCAAAACTGCAAAAGCTCTGTAGAGATTTGTAGTTTTGAAATGCATCCATTCTAAGTCTCCAACAATTATAACTTTTCTTATTCTAATATAGGGATACCTTTCTTTTTCTTAGCATATATTCATTGTAAATAGTGGTAGGTTTTATCAAGGCAATTTCTTTTAAGTATATTATATGTTTAGACCACATTCATGTCCACATTATCCTATATATTCTTCTCTAGGCTCTATCTTCCTTTTGCCTTCTGCCTCCATGTCAGAGACATAAATGGCTTTATGTGCCTATAAACAACTACCCTCTGTGAGTTCGGTTTATTTCACTCCACACAATATTTTCCTTGTAGAGGTTTTGTCTCCTTTGTCTCCACTCCAGTCATTTAAGATTCTCTGTATCTCCTTGTCTCTCAATTTTTAGGGATGGCAGTTTTCCCTATGTCTTCAGTTCTCTGATGGATCTCATAACAGTTTTTAATTTGTTTAGCTTTTCTTCTTATTAGGACATATGGATAGCTTTCAAGCATTTTACATGTCAAAGTAAAAACTGGACTTTTTTTTAAACTCTGTTAAGACAGTGAATTTAATTACAGCTATTTGTACACATGCTTGCATCCTCACATTACTGGAAAAACTGTAAGTTAATACTAATGTATTTTTTCACCATCTGCTCAACTCACTTGGCTAAAATTCTTCTTTACAGTTTGTACATATGCTTATTGGTGAATTTTTCCTTTAAATTTCCAGTATCCTGTCTTCTTGCTTGGTTTATGTGTCATGATTTCAGAAATCACCCACATACTAAAAACTTTTCCTTGTACTATTCTCTAGAACAGCATGAGTAATTCTCAAATCATTCCTTCTTTGAGTGTTTGTTTGAACTTGTTTGTGAATCTTTTCATGATCTGAGCTATCTCTGGCAAAGAAGCTTAAAAATACTGATTGCTTATCTTTAAAAACTACTTTACGTGGCCACTAAGATTTCCAATGACTTTTGACTTGGCATTCATACATGAGATCTAGGGGATTTCATTCATTTTTCAACTGATATCAAAATGCTGTCTTATAATTGTTAAAATAGTTATATTATGTAAAAGTGTGTCTTACTTGTGTTTCTTCAGAACTTCATCCCAACTGCTTAAAGTGGGAAGGAAAGGTAAAATTTTTCGGATACCATTTGTCTCTGCCTATTCTAAGGGCCTGGGTCTAAGTAGAAGTGGGTAACCTATCTGTTCACACATTTACGTCCTCACTGCAGATAGCTATGGAAGGTTGCACTCCCCAACTTCCCTTGGAGTTTGATTGGACCTTGTGGTTGAGTTCTTTTCAATGTAAAGTTGCTTTCACCACTTTCCCCACCCCATAAAAACCTGGCAGAAATGTTAGAAACAAAACCCATAATACCATCAGAACTCCAAAAGCTCTGTAGAGATTTGTAGTTCTGACTGTATCCCTATGAATTCTCCAACAATTGACCTGGCCATTGACCTTCAGTTATCTAGGCACAAGTTATCTCTAAGACCTGATGACTCTGAAGAGCAACTCTTTATTTCAATGGTCAATTGACTGGGCAGTGCTGTACTGTGTAGTGTTTCCTGTCTTTTGTCATGTGACTGCATTAACATATGAGTGCTCTTGGGCCAGGAGAGTCCAAAATTATCTTTCTTACATAGTGTAGTCTTTGGTGCTCTCTGTGACCTGGAGTGCTGAAGTTCTGTCCCCTGTGATCATTCCCTCTGTTTGACAGCTATCCTTTATGGCTTCTTGGTGACCAGTGTCTGGCAAAATTGATGGAATAACATTGTAGCATACTGGTCAAATGCCAAGAGGGGAGGTTTAGATGCTCCTAGTCCTCTTCAGGCTCAAAGTTCCATAGTGTTGCTTTGAGCACATCCTACCGTACAGTCAGCTCTTCAAGGTGAGAAGAAGACTGGCTCTTCAAAATGACATACTTTCACTGACAGGTTGGAAGATCAGGAGACAAAATGAATCCTCACCCAGGTAAAATGTGCTTTGCGACAAGGTACACTATAGTAACACTGAATAAAGTTTGAAAAAAAAATGGTCACTGCCTTCCTTCTATAAGCTTTCCCATGATTCACACTACCTATATTGAAAAGGAAAGTTGATTGCTTCTGACCTTAACATTAGGTTAAAAAAATATTATCATTATGTTCACAAAATGATCCTTTCATAAGTTTGCATTCAATTCATATTGCCTATATGGTTTTAAAAAGTTCAAGCTGAGAATTTAGCTTCAATGTCTATTTTTAGGGTAAGATTAGTTTTAATAAACAACCCTGAAATATCAGTGGCTTAATCCAAACCACATTTATTCCTTTTCTATGCACTTAATGCCACAGTGCAGGAACAACAGAGAACAAATTCTATCACAGAGCCCCTCTGACTTTTTTAGACTTATAAAACCTCTTGAAGCATGATCTACCTGTCATTAGGAAGAAAGAGAAAGGATCCCATGTAGGAATAGTCAGGTGTGATGTACCAAAGTATTGAAAATGTCCCTGTGGGACTGCACACATGGATCAGGAACACAGAACTTAGTATGCACAGACCCTGAGTTCCATCCCTCACACTACAGAGAGGAGACACACACACACACACACACACACACACACACACACACATACACACACACACACACGAGAGAGAGATAGAGAGAGAGAGAGAGAGAGAGAGAGAGAGACTCACACTTCTATTCTCTATGGTGGACTCCTTTACAATGTCATTTTGAAGAGCCAGTCTTCTTCTCACCTTGAAGAGCTGACTGTACGGACAGTGTTGCACAATAGGATGTGCTCAAAGCAACACTATGGAACTTTGAGCCTGAAGAGGACTAGGAGCATCTAAACCTCCCCTCTTGGCATTTGACCAGTATGCTACAATATTATTCCGTCAATTCTGCCAGACACTGGTCACCAAGAAGCCATAAAGGATAGCTGTCAAACAGAGGGAATGATCACAGGGGACAGAACTTCAGCACTCCAGGTCACAGAGAGCACATGTCAGTATCACTTGGACGTGGCAAATACCCTCAGCCTCACGTTGGCCTCGACTTTCTGCTCACCTGTCTGGTTCTGCATTTAATCATTGCCTGGCCTATAAGCAGCCCACACTCTCTGTCCACATGTGTTTATACTAAAACAATACATTATTTATATTTTGGCTGTCATTTTAAATTGTTTTCAATAAGGGGATCAATTTGGTTCTGTGATTTCTGCTACTTCTAGAAGAACTAGGTATTTATTCTGAAAAACATTTAAATAAGTGATAAATGTTTCTCATAAAGTTCTATCGATTTATCTACCTCATTCAATTTTGTGAATTTTCTATTCATATTCTGTGGTGTTTTATTTCCTCTCTACTCCTTACACAGAACAGTATGATCAAATGCACTCCAAGGAAAGTCCCAAAAATGTTTCCACTCACTTTGATCTTTTGCAGGTGGATAACATCACAGACTCAGTAATGAGACTGAGATTGGCACCTCTCCTTTCTTTTGCACATAGACCTACCGAACAAGCCCATTCTTGCTCACAGGCCCTGTGTCTGGGGGTTCAGTCAAGAGTTTCATTGCATTAGATTCTTTTATGTTTCCTGGGGAATTTGCTATGTATTTTAGGTTTACCCTTCAGTTTAACATTCTCAGCATTAAATGTGTATCATAGTTTGAAATTTCACAGGACTTGCCAGGAAAGTGGTTCCAGTATGTTGGGCCAGTCATCCTAACACTCTATATTTGCATCCTGCAGAGAATGAAAATGTGTGTCTTCAAGACACAGAGATAAGAACCAGTAAGAGCTGTGTTCTGTATTATAGTAAAACTAATGGCTTAGCCATTAAGGTTACTGTAACAAAACACCACAGCCTGGGTGGCCTACCATAAACTTAAACTTCCACTTCATGGTTCTTGAGACTGGAAAGTTCCAACAATATCATGTTCTAGCAAGGGCTGTTATTCAGGTTGCAAACTGTCAGCTCCTTGCTGTGCTGTCAGATAGTGGAAAAAACAGATAAACTCCCTTGGACCCACTTTGTCTATCACAAGAGGTGCAACGTCACAGTCTTACCTCCCTCAAAGCCCCACCTCCTAACACCATTACATCAGGGTTTCGTGATTTCAATGTATGAATCTTGGGTGACACAAACACTTAGAATATAGCAGACTTAAAGAACAAAATTAAATGAATGACACCCTGTATAATTACCATTGAAGTAATCACAATGTTGCCGATGCACTGCTTATCATTTTTCATGAAATGTAATTCACTTGATCCTTAAGAATAAAACGAGGTGGAACACTTCTTAAATACCCATCTGTACATGAAGAAGTTACTATGTGGGAAGACTGCTCAGGTTGTAAGATGGAAACATACACCCTTTGCAGACCATGCTCCTAAGGACTATGCTACATATTACCTCTCCAGTTTATTCCATAGATATAGATAACTATACAAGATTGTTAAATAGAGACAAGTAGAACAGAAAAAAATAACATCATAAGCAATTATTTCCATCACACTATAGCTTGTGTTTTCTATGAGATAAGATTTTTTAATTTCTTGTTTTACAGTCACTTCAATAAACTGGGGGGGGGGAATTCTACTTCATGAATTATATCTGAAGAAAGAAAGGGGAAGAGGAAGAAAAATGGAGGAAAGCGGAATGGAGGGAAAAGGGAAGGCAAGAAGAAATAGAAGGAGGGTATAAATACATTCTTCCCCATGCAAAGCATATTTTCCTTAATTCTAATATTCCGGTTGGCATAGAGTGTTTATTTTAGGAACACATTATGAGATGTAAAGTCAATTCCGTGAGAACATGTGGGTGTGTGTTTAGTTGTAACAGCTCATACATTTTTTTTTCCTTTAATCTACACATGGAGTGTGTAGGATCTGTTCCAGGTCCCTTCTGAGATCCTACATTCTAGAAGCAGCAATTACTTTAAGTTTGTATCTCAGGACCAGATACCACTGTGACTATAAACTCTCTCATGGCCTTTTAAAACTCTCTTGTTTGCTGAAACTTATTCCTTATTTAAAATAGGCTCAAAATAATATACAGGTCATTTTATGCTATTAAAAGGAATATGATCTAAGTCATCAAGATAAAATGAAGGCATATTATGCAATTTTAAAAGGAAACTATTTTCTCCTTTCACTTTAAGCATTGGAGTAGAAAGATGGGTGGAATAAAAAAATCATTGAACGAAATTAAATTAGGGATCAAGGAAGGGCAAGCACATAACAAGCAGCTTAATCACAATAATTTATAAAAGCTCATTATAGAATGATTTTCAAATATCACAAATTGGATCACAACAGATCTGACCTGATATCTTAAGAAAGCAGCTTTGTTACCCATCATTCTGAAATCTTGAGGGCTGCCAGGAGAGCATCTGCAATATGTTATTAGCAGGGGAAAATAGAAATTATTTTGAGCCTTGGAGTATGTGGTTGTTACTGAGTATTCTGTGATTAGATATTTTAGAGAGAATTGGGCAAATGGTACAATTAGGAGGAGCCAAACCTTCTAATTTAAGAAAATCTTAAGATAGATTTTTCATTTTGTACATAGGCTAATAATTAAAACCTAATATATATTCTTAATTTTGTTTTTGTGCTTTGGTTTCTGACTTTTGCTGGTGGTAATTGTCCTTGGCCTAGATTAACTTTTTTTTCTTCTCTGAATAAGCATGAATTTTCTATAAGGAACATTCTGCTTAAAATAACTTGTGGCTGTTAGTTGCTCATATAGTATTTTTCTGAAGTTTTTATAGCGTGTGTTCAGTTCATTTTTAATTAATGAATATCCTGTTTATGAGTTCATTTTATGTTGCTATCACAGAATACCTAATGCTAGGTACTCCATAAAAAAAGAAATTTTCTTAGTACCAAGTTTTGGAGGCTTAAAATCGGAGACTTGGCATTCCCATCTGCTTAGTCTCTGGTGAGGACCACCTGGCTGGGTCACAGGATGGTGGACAAATGGAAAAGGACCTGATGTGTGCAGAAGAAACCACACACATGAAGTGGCTGTGCTCCAATACCCAGCTCTCATGGTAACAAGGTTATTCCTTAAAATCAGCCCTAGTCCTTTCTGAGTCTGAAGCACCCACTCTTCAAAATTCTGCTTCGTAATACTATAATACCAGGGCCCGAGCTTCCAGTGCATGGGCTTCTCTAAAACACAGGTCAAGCCATATACAAATCATAGCATATACTATTTTACTTTATAATATGTTTTTTTTTTTGGCATAGCATCTCAATCTATACCACAGACTGACCTCAAATCTGTGATAAACTTCCCATCTCTGCTTCCCAAGTGTTCGTTTGCAACTGTGAACCCCCATGCCCAGTAACATTGCCATTTAAAAGTAAAGATTTATATATTATATCACTTTAGATAATTAGAGTAATGGCATTTGTGTGGTGGCAGCATTAGTATTTGGCTTCTTATTGGAAATGCAGGTTATCAAAACTTACCCACATATATATTGGCTCAGAATCTGTTGCAATTGAAGCCTGAGAGCATGAGTTTTCAGTTAGCTGGTATACAATGTAAGTTTAAGGTTTACAAAATTAAAGGCCAGTCAGCAAACTTTTCTATAAATTCCTAAGTCCTATATAATTTAGTCACTGTGGACAGCAGTAGGCCCTTATTATGCTATTGTAGGAGCAGAGTGACCAGCAGTCAGGGCGTGCGTGGCTGCGTTGCAGTAAAACTGCTTCTACAAAACTGCTTCTAGGTCACACTTGGTCCATGACACACAGTATGGCCATCTCTAGGCCGGAGCATGGAGTGCCTAGAAGTGGAAGGGAAGCTAATGTTTATTAAGTAATTACTGCACACAAAGCATTTCATATTTATTCCAACAACTTGGGCTTTAACTTGTCCAGCTGTGTAGATCATAGCACAGATCAACTCTTGGTGACATTTGGATGATACTGTATGCAACCCAGACAGCATATGGAGGATGTAGTTTACATCATTAGTTTCATTTTACAGAATAAGAAGCAGAGCCACAAAGTGAAGGAACTTGCTATGTGTGTATTACATTTTACCTGGTTTATCTAACAACCATGAAAACAGTGAGTGGCCCACTCACTCTGCTGAAGATATGTAACAACACTGCTCCTGGCTACAGGTTCTAATCCTTTCCAAATAGAAAAGGATGAAAATTTGCTACTGGGTATTGGAGTTCAGTGAAAGAGAGAAAGATATCGTATGTGGATAATTCAAGGAAATGCTTCTGAGGAATTCTGAACATCTGAAAGATTCCTCTGGATCAACATATATATTTGCATTATGGCAGGTTTATAACAAGCTGCCTATCATTTACTAGTGTATGTGTTACAAACCACTTCAAACTCAGTGGCCTAAAATAAGGGTATGTGGCTACCCTTCTAGGCTTACCTCACTGCACTTGTGGGATTGGCTGTGGGTGGTCAAGAGCTCTTCCAGTCTTTGCTACACTCTGCTTTGTGTTTGGAGATACATTCTATAGAACAATAGAATGCTTTTGCCTTGGGAAACTGGCTTCCTTTGGGTTATCTGGACTTGGCTTTCTTTTTTGGGAGTGGTAAGGTGTAAAAGAGAGAATGGCCAGCAGTGTGCAAGCCTTCTTGACACGCACAATTATTGAGAATGAATTTCTTCCTATCAAGTTGTGTTGTCTGCTTTCCCATCTTGAAGCCTTGTGTGGCCTTAGAATATTACTGTGGTCAGTATGCTACAGCAGCATGAATGGAGAACTACCTCAAGCATATTGCTCAAGTTTTGAGGCCTAACCTAGTCACCATGCCCAGGCAAATTTCCTTGGAAGTCAAGAACCACATGGAAGAGAGCTGAGTTATCTCAGATCCATCTTTCTGAACTGAGTAAGCCACCATATGGCTAAGTCCAACTCAAACTCAAAACAGAGTGCTAGGAAAACTTCCTAGCCTTATGGGTTACCTTTGTGGCACAAAACTAACTAATAAAGATACCATAGGCATAAGATGACTACCATTTGTTCTGTATCTCCTTGGTATGAATAAGCAGTATTTAATCCTAAACTCTAATTTGAACCTCAAAAAGTTATTATATATCAGTGTGTATCCTTCATCTTGTCTGGGACTACTATTGATTCTAAGAACATCTCTACAAGAAGGGTGAGAAGATATCAAGACATAATTCTTATCTGTAAGAAATTCATAGTCTTGTGGCTGAGACAGCTCTGTAAATAGATAACTGGCAATCCAATATGATATGTGTTGACATAGAGTTATGGAAGCACAAAGCTGTCAAAAGAAGAGAATTTGATTTACCTTGAAGAGAAATTGAGGGTAGCTCTCCTTGCTGCTTCCGGGGGGGCGGGGGGGGAGGGGGGGGGGCGGGGGGGGGGGGGGAGGATAGGAGGGCATATAAAATTTCAAATAGAGTAAATCATATGGATCAAAAGATCTAGGTTTCTAAGCTGATGGATCTAGTGAATAATAAGGTTGGAATGGTGGAGAGTTAGGTGCTTCTTCAAACTCCTGAGTTCTGAGGTTTCCACTTTCCTCTGTTACACCTCCAGCATGGCAGCTGCAGCTCTCCATTATTTGTTTTGTGCATTAACTTCAGTGCAGGCAGCAGCTTGAATGGTTGAATACCTGATGAAAAATAAAATTCTTCTTTTGCGTTCTTATTCCTTTGTACCCAGAGTGACAAGTGTGAATTCCTTTCTCCTATCTGGATCTTGATAATTCAATTTTCAACTCTTAAATATATAGGATAATTCAGAGAATAACTTTGCAGCAGCATTATGTATGGAAATAGAAGATTGATAGGAAAAGTCACTACTGTAGCTTTGCCCAGGCCAAAGTAATGGGAAAAAAACAAAACAAAACAAAACAAAAAAAAAAACAAACCTTGACCGAAACAGTTATAAGGACAGAACATTGGCTCAGATCCAAAATACAGGCAGCATCTCTGATTCTCTTCAGAAACTTTCTGCACTCTGTGTACACCACCTCCCACAAAACCACTTCATTAACACGGACTCTCCATTCCCTGTGCAGGAAAGTTTTGGATCTGACAAGTTTCACCACATCTGCTGGAGCAATTCTGGCTTAAGGCAATACCATTCCTAGCATTGCCGATGAGAATAGCTTCCAAAACATTATTGTCCCTAGTCTTATTTCCCATATAAGGCCATTATGAAGACAGCAGCCAGAGCCAATATTGTAAACAAATAAAAAAGTAATCCAGAACTTCAGAGCTCCTCATTTATAACTATCACATTTCCTGGAAATGGGTAAAGCTGAGGTCTCTCTCTGGGCGGACTCCACCTAGTTCTCTGGTGTCTTCCTTTGCCTGTCTCCCTCAGCCATTGTTCTCTGTCCATACTGGTTTTCCTGTTCTCTGAACTCTACCAGCCTTGTTTTCCTTTGAGCTTTGTACTGGCTACTCCCCCTGCCTGTAACTCTCTCTGCTGTATACCCCAGGACTGGCTCTTGTCCAGCTGGTCTCAGTCCAGATGTTTTCTGCTCATAGCAACATTTCCCCCTTTCTTTTCTTGTTCCACATTTCAGATGTTCCATCACATCATAAGTGAATTTCCATCTAGATGACTATCAAAATAGATCTCATTACTGTCCTACCTTCCTCCCTCCTTTTCCTTTCTGCCTTCCTTTATCTCTCACTGGGGCTCGCCCCCTGTCCTTGTGTATTATGATAATGATTCTCTCCATATCATATAATATTCACAAACAAAACAAAATAACCCACTAGCAAGGAAGGGGTCTACTAGACACAGAATAGTTTTAGAAAGGATAATACCAGGAGACATTTCTGAGACTGTGCAACTCTTTGCGTGTACAAAGTAGGAGGAAGAGGAACAGAGGCCAATACCTAATGTTTTCAAAGACTTACTTTTATTTGAAGTGTATGAATTTTTTGCCTTTATGTCTGTTCACTGCTGTGCCTGGTGTTCATGGGGACCAGAATTGGGCACCATAACTGTAGTTATGAACATCTATAATGAATCTTAGTGAAAATTGAATCCTGGTCTTCTGCAAGAACAGAAAGAGTTCTGAACAACAAAAGCTCTTAACCACTGAACCCTCTCTCCAGTTCCTTCCTAGTGTTCTTACAAAGATGAAGCAACTTAAGGATTCTCAATGGATGACAGTGCTATCAGCCACATCAGAGCCATCATCAAGAGAAGCATATTTTGGACAGAAAATGATGACATTGATCTTGAAAAATATTGTGCTTAGATTTCAGGAAAGAAGGGAGGACTGGAGACAAGATTTGCCATCATCATTATTATAGATAATCCAATACTGCAGAAATGTTTATAATCTGGCAATCTATATAACATATGGATTAATAAATATAAATATGAGAGTTATAAAGACATATTTATACAAAATATAATATTATATACTTGTAATTGTAAAGGGTCTTACATTTGAGGACAATATTAAATGGGTAAACTAGATAGAAGTAAACAAAAAGGATTGAGTTTTTTGAAATTTTAGAAGTTTTTAAAAACCACTCAGAATTAATTTGGAATCATGATACTTTGAAGGCCAGTTGTAGGATATATTTATGACAGATTCTGATATTTGGTATTATGATTCATTTATAATTTATTGATTTTGGTTTTATGTCCTTCTGAGAACCTGTAGTTTGAAGAGGGATTAAAATGACATTGCTTCATCAATCCACACTTCTGTACTGGCTTTCCTACCAGATAAATCTCACTAAGTCTGTGTAAACTCATTAATATCAGTTATCATTTGATGTACTTTTAAAGAAGAAAGAAGAAGGAACATCAGTTAAGGAATTGTCACCATCAGATTGGCCTCTGGAATTGTTTGGGGAACTCTTTTTGACTGTTAATTTATATAGGAGTTATCAGCCCATTGTGGTTGGTACCACCTCTGGATAGCTGGGCTTGGCTAGTATACAAATGGAAGCTAAGTAAACCAGGGAAAACATACCAGTGATCAGCATTCCTTCTCCATGGTCTCTGTCTTGAGTTCCTGCTTTGGATTCCTTAGATAATGAACTATAAAGTGTAAGAGATTTGATATCCTTGGGAAGCATTACCCAACAAAGTCTGAATGATTATATCATTATTCAGAAAAGCAAGAAGGAAAAGCAGAAGAGCAGGAACACCATTCTAACTAAAAACAGTCTAAATTTCATATTCAGCATATTGATCAAAATAAATAAATGATGCTTAAGCCATAGGAATTTAACAAAATGTAACATAACCCATATATGATGGTCTTGGATGAGTGATAATGATCTTTGTTCCTCTCTTCCAAGGAGTGTCTGAAAGGATTAAGCTCCTTTCTTGAAGTGACTATACAATCTGTGTCATGTGCTTACAACCAGAGAGAAAGTACAGAAAACCATTGTACCTATTGTGGTGGTGGGCAGACTAAAAAAAAAAGTGTTCTTTATTATTTTTGAGCACATTGTATTGGTCAGAAACAGTCATGTGATCCTACCAAAGTATAGGGCTCTCAGAAAGAAGTCATGTTGTGGCATTGCATTGGCAAGAAAATTAAACATCTTAGCATGGAATTGTGTTAGCTATACGTAACGTACTATTTCTTTAGGTTAGAGGTGATGAACCTTTTATGTTTCAGTTTTGACATGTAAAGTGGTTTGTAAGGATTATGACTCACAGGCTGTTACAAAGAATAAATGGATCGATACAGGCAAAGTGCCTAGAAAAGTTCCTGGTTGCATACTATGAAAATAAGTCATCCTCACTTTATATTTGAGGAAATTTACCAAAAGGATAAACTGATAGTCTATAGAATTTCAGGGTAGAAACAGACCACTATAGCTATCAACAGAGTTCCTCAAGGATGTTTATATTCTAACCCATGTTACACAACTCATGAATATTTTATGTTATATGGAAATAATGACTTTGTAGATTTAGTTAAGGTTATGGTCCTTGAGATGGGGAGATTTATCTGAATTATTTGATTGTACTCAATCTAAGTACACATCCTCTCAAATAAGAGCTTTCCCATCAGAAAGCTGAGGAGGTGAAGTAGACAGGAAAGTCAAGAGAACTGAGCCTTATGATTCAGTCCTCATGATATAGGAGGCAAGGACCTCGGGATCAAAAGAACAAAATTTTGAAAGCATATATATAGGATATTTTTTTGTATGAAATCATTCAGATAATAACCCAATTAAACAGATCCTTGTCTGAGCCTAGGAAGACACAGGCAAACCTACAGAGCTTTGAGATAACCATGGTGTTTTAGAAACTAAGTTTGTGATGCTTTCCTGCATGAACAATAGGAAACTAATAAAATGAAGGATTAGCAACATACTCAGAAAATTACTGGAGATAGACTTGATTGACTTACTTAGAATGGGAGGACATTTCATATGGCAAATAAGGAAGCCTAGAAGTGGAGTCATGGGACAGTGAGGTGAATCCATTTATGCACAACATACATATTTCACCTGCGATGATTAAAGATTGTTAGGTTAAAGTCAGTGTAGAAGGCTTGAAACTCAAGGCTAAGAAATTGTCTTTTAGTAAACAGCAAAGCAGAACCCTTGTTGGATTTTGAATGGAGAAAATTATGTGACTAACGATTCACCTGAAACAGTTGTCTCCTTTATAGTATAGTTGATGGACTGCATCACAATGACTTCAGGAATTGTCTCTGCAGTAGAGAGTGACAGGTAGTAGTTTGGGAATGGATGAGAGGGCTATCAGGACAGAGTCTCTTAGCCTGGCTTCTCCAGAAGTTGGCCTTCTGGCAAGGGTACCTGGGTTTGGGAGTTTATCAAGACATAACTACTGGAGAAAACAGGAAATGGGGAAATCAGAGAAGGTAAGGACAAGTTTTCAAGTTTTAGTTCTACAGGAGGTTGTGCACATGAGTGATAGCTTAGAGTTTGCTTTATTTGACTATAAGCAACCAGAATTTTTATGTTTCTGTACCAGTCAGTGATTGACCCTGAACCACCCCAAAGTAATATGAACAGGAAACAGAGAGGAAAGAATACTGGTGATCTCCGACAACTAAAGGAGATCAAGGGGATACAAATTGGAAAGGAAGAAGGCAAAGGATCACTGTTTGCAGATGATATAATAATACACATAAGTGATCCCAAAACATCTACCAGAGAACTGCTGCAGCTGACAAACACCTTCAGCAAAGTGGCTGGATACAAAATTACTAAAAAAATCATTAGCCCTTCTTTATACAAAAGATAAATAGGCTGAGAAAAAAATTAGGGAAACAACACCATTCACTATAGTCACAAATAACATAAAATATCTTGGGGGTAATACTAACTAAGCAAGTGAAAGACTTGCATGACAAGAACTTCAAGACTCTGAAGAAAGAAATCAAAGAAGATATCAGAAGATGGAAAGACTTCCCATGTTCATGAATTGGTAGGATTAAAATAATAAAAAAGGCCATATTACCTAAAGTAATATATAGATTCAATGCAGTTCCCATCAATATATTAACAGAATTCTTTACAGACCTTGAAAGAACATCCTGAGTGAGGAAACTCAGACCCAGAAAGATACAGATAGTATGTACTCAATCGTAAGTGAATACTAGGCATATACTACAGGATAACCATCCTACAAGCCACAGACCCAAAGAAGACAGGAATCAAGCATCACTATCCTCTGAGAGACCCCACCCAGCAGCAGATTGAAAAAAATGCTGAGACACATAGTCAAACATTAGGTGGAGCTCTGGGAGTCTTGCAAGAGAGAGGAAGGAAGAATAGAGAGATCTGGAGGGGACTCCACAAGAAGACCAACGGAACCAACCAACCTAGGCACCTGGAGGCTTACAGAGACAGAAACACCAATCCAAAGCATAGACTGTATCTAGGCACCCTACACTGATAAGCATCTTGGTCTTCATGCAGATCCTGTAGTAAGTGGAGTGGGGTGCTCTCTCTGACATAGACTCTGTTACCTTGTAGAAGAACACTTTACGCTAGCTGGGATGCCTTGCCTGGCCTCAGCAGAAGAGGATGCTCTTAGCCTTGATTTGACTTGAACTGAAAGACCCGGGAGAGGGAAGTCCCTCTCCCGACACTCGGGATATCACAGCCACACAAAAACTCGCAAGAGACCTTCTTGATGCAATCGCAAGAGGTTTATTTTAGGGATCAGTGCACTGAGGACACAACTCATATCCCACACAGGGGTAGAGGAGTTTGCGACCCCAATTTGGGGGAGAGTAGGGTATTTAAACCACAACCCAAGGGGGTGAGGGGAAATGCAAGTGGAATATACCAACCCATTAGTTAGTCAGCAGGAAACATCCTATACTTGTTTTTCTCAGGAATAAATTTAATCTTACTTTACTATTGGCTTTGTGGTTAGCTAGTTCCTGGAGCCTAGAGCTCATGCCCTGACTGACCTTCATTCTTGGTTCCACCTTTTTCATAGTCAGCTAAGTTCCTGGAACCCAGCTGGCCTGGCTCCAATGCCTGCCAAGGGGGTCTCTAAAATTTTCATTCCTCTCAAACCAGGGTAGGTTGATGTGGGTGGGGCTAATTTTCCCCTCATCTGAAGAGAAGGAGAGGAGGGAGAGGAGGAAGATAGTGAGAGTGTGGGACCAGGTGGGGAAGAGGGTGGGGGCTGCATTCAGAATGTTACTTGAGTAAATAAATAAATTTAAAAAAAAAGAGTTAAGGTGGAAACTATTGGAAGCAAAGCAAACGGAATCAGACATGCACAGGGAACTATAGTGTCTCACAAGCCTGGGGCCACCAACATCATGGGCTACAGAGATGCTGAAGGTGGAGTGCAACTCAGTTGATAGGTGGAGGACATACACAGAAAGTAAAGGTCTGTATCAGTTCCCAAGACTTTTGTCTTGGAAGAATGGTATCACCATGAAATAGAAATAGTACCAGGGAGCAAATTAGGTAAGCAAAGACAGAAAGGGCTCATTTTGAATACATGCATTCATAGTTATTTTCATAAACTCACTATTTAGAATGCCAGATACCTTCTCAGTTTCCAAGTGATTCAAAGTCCCAAGAATGTGTAAATTACATGAACACAAGGCTCTTGCAATAGTGAGTCTCCATTTTCCATCTTGATACATTGAATTTTTCTTATTTTCTAAAAATTGTCTAATTTTCACATGAGCATGACTGACACGAGGCATTATTAAATAGTTTCATTTATTCAAATGAAATATAATTGAATTGAAATGTTTTATTGCTACTAACATTGGGAGTTGAACTAGATATTGATCACAGTATATTGTTCAAGTTAAACAAGAATGAACAAACATTTTCCTCTGGCCTCCAGGGTTAGTCTAAATGAAAACAAAATCTGTCTTAAAATATACACAGGAGTAATCTTCAGCCATAAGTTAAATTTTGATAAAAAGAGAAAGAAACAGGCAGTCTTGAAGAAAACAACAAATATTTCCTAATCTAATATAATTATTCGAGTTTTAGCTTAGTTAGCTATGTTCTAACTACTTAAATTTTCCATATTTCCTGTGTAATATTGGTTATATTCAGAATTTATTCTAGATCCTCTAGGAGATGGAGAGAATTAATTGACTTGACTCCCTGGTCTGTCATTATAAACTTATTCTCTGGGAAGACATGGTGCTAATTTAAATCTCCCCAGAACCATTAGGATATTTGATCTTAGAAAAGTTCTTGGTGTTGGTCCTTTATTAAAACTCCATTGATCGATAATTTACAATATACCAAGTCTTATTTAGATGATGTAATCTTTATGCTGAAAATTTAAAAAAATTTAGGTGCTAGAATCTCCTTTGTAGGGCCGTATTATTCCTCTAAGCATTGTCCTTGGACTTTCAGTATCATCAAAACCTGGGTTAAAAGTTAAGATATCTGTTTATATCCCAAAACTTACAATCAAAACCTGAGGTTATGGGGTCTTGGTACCTGCTTAGCTCTCTTGCTGATTCTGATGCAAGCTCTGGTTTGGCAAGTACTAAGTAAAATGACACAGCCTCTGAGACACCGCATATTGAAGCAGTTAGGATCATAGGTGTTGGAGCCAGGCTGCTTCCTGAGAGCAAGGTGTCCAACTTCAGTACATTTCTGAGCCTCTGTGTCTGTTTCTTAATCTCCACAAGGGCAAGATGTAGTAGTAATGTAGCATTCAAGTGGTCAGGTAGCAGTGTTTAGTATTCTGTAGGTGTTCAAGGAGGACCTTCCACCATTATCTAAATACATATTTTGATAGATACAGAGAAATTTTTCTGATGAGTGGAGATACTGAAAACAAGGTGTTAAGGTTTCAGAGTTTGAATACCAACTCCAGTTCATGTTGCCTCTAAAGTTCAAGGCAGAAATAGCTAAGCAAAGAGATGCTCAGTATATACATCTCTGAAATAATAAAGAACTAACAGCTGTCTCCTGGAGCTATTGTGGAAACAAACAGAGGTTAAAACAGTACACTGGGCATAGGCGCCCAACCATGAAATCCTGTACGTTTGTAGTAGAAGATGATAATTTCCTTGATTTTTCTAAATTCTTATGTGAGGGTTATTGTAGCAAAATACAGATTAACAGCAAGAAAAGCCTACCTCTTTAATAGGTGCACTTCCTGTATTTTCATGGTTGATGGGAGTTACCCAGAGGATGTGTAACACCCAAAGGGGTGGCTTCGAACTCTGGTCTGTTCAAAGGACAATGAATCTTTAGAGAAGTTTCAAAGAGTAGGGTGACTCTTGAATCACAAAGGGTGGCAAATTGTGGGATGGCAAATGTGTAGTGGATAAAGCTTTGCAGCTTGCTCTAGTACATCTCTGTAACAAGGATCTAAAGTCTTCTGAGGTGATTGAATTGCGTTGTCCCTCCTTGGAGAAAGGGAAGAGGGAGCACATTTGTAATTTATGTCCTACCTTTAGGCAGGTGGGGAGAGGGGACAGCATTTCCTGTGTCATCTCCATTGCCTTCTATTCAAAATAACTTTCATGACAAAGTGTACTTTGAGGTGTTAGGGTCTACTTTCCTTCTGTGATGCTTAGTTTTAATTGTCGTCTTGATAGAACCCAAACTCAGCTGGGAAGTGGGTCTCAAAGAGGGACAATTTAGAACAGGTTGGTCTGTGGTCATGCCTTTGGGGCATTGTCTCAAGGAAGTCATTGAAGTGAAAGACCCAAGCCACAGAAAACAGCACCTTTTCCTTGGTCTAGAACTATATAAGAGTGGATGAAAATAACTGAACACAAGCAAGGACAGAGACATTTCTCTATGCTTGTGTCTGTGTATATGCTGTTACTAGACTGTTGAAATCCTTCACCTTTTATTTACTTTTAATGATGGACTGTAACCTCTACTGTAAGGTAAAATAAAACCCTTCTCTGCTAAGTTGCTTTTTGTCAAGATATTTTATCTCAGCAACAGAAATCAAACTGACAGCTCCACATTAATGCTAAGATGTGCTATTGCTAAACAGAATCAGTGTGACAAAGCTGTACATTGGCCCAAGGGTACAGGGCAAGTGGTCAATACATTTGATTTGAGCATCACTGCCCAGAGTCTTCAAATTACCTAGTCAGGCTATTGTTTCTCACTTGGGATCTCAGTGTCTACAAAACAACAGATCACACAATGTGTTAGCCATGGTTCTCTAGAGGACCACAATCAATAGAATGTGTGTATGTAAATAACAAAAAGTGATGTATTAGACTGGCTTACAGGATGAGGGGGTAAACCAACAGTGACAGTCTGCAGGTTGTAGAGTCTGAGAACCATGTAGCTATGCAATCCAGTAAACCCACTTCCCTAAACCCCACTGCTGACAGCGTGGAAGTTTCTGGTGAACTGTGGGTATTGAGTCCATGGAAAAGCTGATGAGGTTTTTCTGTCTTCTTTTTCTTTCCTTTCCACAAATCTATCATCTATATCTGTCTGTCTGTCTGCCTGCCTACCTGCCTGCCTGTCTATCTGTCCGCCTGTTTCCCTGTGTGTCTGCTTGCCTGTCTTTCTATCTGTCCATACATCCATCTATCTGTAAAAGCATCTCCCTCCCTCTCTCTCTCTCTCTCTCTATATATATATATATATATATATATATGGAAGAATAGAGTTGCTTCATTGTGTACCAGGAATTGTGTCTAATGAGTAGATCTTTGGATAACAAAGTCAGACAGTTCCTGACTTTATGTTGTTTACTGCTTGTTAGAAATAAGACATTTATGTATCCTCTCATTCATTCCCTCAAAAACATTTATATCTCCTATGTGCCAGATACTATTCTTAACAAGTAAAACAAAAAAGAGCTTGTATGCAATGAATAATAAAAATGCAGGAGAGGTAACTGATATCAGGAGACTTTATAAAAGGGCTGTTTAAGAAAATTATAGAATATAATCAAGGGAAGAATAAGAGTTTACAGAAATTTTCTATTCATTTCTGCAGCAAAGGATCATAAATGTAGAGAGAATTCACAAAAAACACCCCAAAATGTTACCAACATGTTACCAACACTTGGACCAGATGATAGAGCTTTTCCACCATCTCAGTGACTTGTTTCACTTCCCCTCCAAGTCATCACCCATGCAAAGTACTGGGCACCTCACATCTAGTGTTGTATATTTAATATATTTATTTCAGTTGTTGAAACCATAAAAATGGGCTTAACACAAGTTATTCTGAACATTCTCCTTCAATTTCAAATGATATTGGTTTGTGTTATTTTTCATGTAGTGGGTTAATTGCACATTGCTAGATAATACTGTGTGCTGTGAACATATCATTTAAGGCTTCTATTTTTCTTCCTTGGAAGTATAGGTAGTTTTCAATTTGTGATTAATAGACATCTTGCTGCTGCATATATTTGATCTCATATCTTTTGATAACGGGACATACACATTTTGGCTGAGTAGACACACTTGGGAAACAACGGACAGTTGCAGTGAGTGCAGATGATGAACATCTGTAGATAGCACAGTTGTCTGAAGTACTTAGATCAGTTTCCATACTCATTGGTAGTGCAGAGGAGCTCCAGTCAATAGTGATCTCTAACCAGAGCTCTTCTTGTGTTTGTCCCCAGCTTTCTTCTTGGCACTAGAGGACACTGGGTAAACTTACATCTGATTCCCTCTTAAGCATGGGATATTGTGGTAAGAGAACTCAGGGGACATTCACTATTCTCCAGTTGGAAGTAAATTAAGACACAGTGAGGAAAATTAGAGCAGACTTATCCACATTTCCTGCTTCTTGACATTTTACATGAAGATGCATTGTATGGTGGAAATTGCTTTTTAAACTTCCTATTCCTATATCACTGTTTCCATTACTTTATCTTACTTCAAGCTGGCCTCAAACTTATGGTAGTTGTCCTACCTCATTCATCGAGCTCTGGGATTGATAACAGGTGTATGTCTCTACACTTTGCTTCTTATCTTTTAATTTTTGTATTTACTTTTTGAGAATTTCATACATGAGTACTTATTTGCATCATTTTCTTCTACTTCTCCTCACTCCTGGTCTTTCTATGACTCCCCATCACTCCTTTAGTTTATGGCTTCTTTTTCTTTAGTTATAGCTGATACAGATGTGTGTATAAGTTGACAAATACAATTGCTGAGATAATTTAGCATTGCTCATATGTGTTTAGGGCTGACCACTTGGGACTGGCTAACCTATCAGGGGACTTGTCCCTGGAGAAGACTGATTTTCTATCTTCCCAGCAGCCATCATTCGCCCCTCGTTCTTCTCTTATGTTTGAAGCCCCACAAGAATTTCCCCATTGATCTTGGGATGGAGTTAGTAGGAAGATGAGTTCAAGATGAGAAAAAGAAAGAAAAAAATCACAAGTCCAAGGACGTATAATAAGATAACTTAATACAATTCACATTTTGATATTTCTAAGTACTCTGCTTGAGGTAGCAAACAATTCAAAATTCAGGATTAGAGATATAGATGGGTACAGTGAATGCTTAGTGGTCTCAAGACTGAGGTTTATTCATCCCCAGCACTACCAGGAGGAGGAGGAAGAAGGGGAAGAAGTGTGCTTAGTGGCTCACGCCTGTAAACCCAGCACCTGGCAGGGTAAAGCAAGAAGGTTGTCATGTGTTCCAAGTAATTTTGGGTAACAGTAAGTCTCTGGCCTCTCTAGGCTATTTTGAGATAGAGAGTCTCTGTCTCAAAATAAAAAAAGCAGTAAATTTGAACACAATATTTTCTCACTCAGAAGGAGGAAGAAAATGGGAAAAACATAGGAGTGGTCACTTGTTATTTAGAGTTCTAGTCTAAGAACACCCTAAGGCTTTGTCTTGGGCAAAAATAGGCAGACCCACTTTATCTTCCATCCTGGGAGCTTCTCTCCCTAAGGTGGTATCTGTTCTTTTACAAGGTTAAGCAGGCATTGCTGAGAAGCTGCCATGTAGTGATTTGTCTCTTCCTGACACTCGAAAGAACTATGAAAGCCTGAAGGACATTTACAAGAGTCCACCCCTAGTTGACATATGGGCCATTCAGACTTTATCAGCCAACTAGCCTAAACATTGCTGAGTGTTTGTGTTGACTTTGCATTTTTGCTCTTTCCTTTTTAAACAAAATACATCTACCACCCAATTTCTCCCTTCACATCTCTCTAGATTTTATGTAGCATGTTTCCCCTTCCGGCTTTATGACCTCCCCCTACTTTTTAACCTACTAAGTCAAATTGTTCTTCCCACATGTGCATGAGTATAAGGCTATCCACTGGAACGATGGCAACCTACCAGGAAACCATACCCTGAAAGAAGACAGATTCTCCCTCCATCAACATTTACCAACTACCTATAACTATTTGGTAAGATGTGGGGTCTCAAGAGCTCCCAGGCTGCCTGTGCTGGAATTTTGCCCTCATGGATTCACAACCGTATCACATTCAGAGATAACATTTCACAGCACTCCTCTCTACAGTTCAGCTCTTACATTCCTTCTTCCCCCTCTTCTGAGGTGTTCCCTGATCCTTGGCAGGGTGGTGACCAAGATGTTCCACTTAGTGATGATCACTCACAGTCACTTGTTTTCAACACATGTCTAGTTATAAGTCTCTTCACAGACTTCTGACTATTACACAAAGTAATTTAACAGACAAAGGCTGAGAGCAGCCTAGGTTACTCCAGGGCCCATGATCTCCATAGCTATGTACTTTTGACCAGGTTTACAGTTCTAGGCATGAAATGAACTTTCCTCCTGTACAGTAGGCCTAAAATCCAACCAGAAAGCTGTTGGCTACTCCGTGACAGTGTATCACATAACAGTCAGGCCATCAATGCATCAGTGGGCACATCCTGCATAATTTGTCTGGTAGATGCTACTTTTTAAAGGCAGATCTCATTGTGTATCCTCAGTTAGCCTAGAAATAGTTATGTAGGTCAGGAAGGCCTATATCTATAAATCTTTATTAAATGAATGTTGAACAAAGTCTTGAATTGTGGGGCTAGAGGACCTTATTTGAAATACTGGAGGAGGTTTATTAATAATGTAGTAACTTGAAACATGAAAGAAAGGCCAAATTTGTTGATTATCACTGTGCCCGAAATGGTTTTGTAATTAAAAATACTAAAGAGGATGATCTTAGCCTCTGTCATGCAGACTCTCATCATGAAACAAGTGCACAGGTTTCCAGTTTGTTAAAATCTAGTCTTGAGGTCCTGAAATCCTACAGTACAAGGAGGTCATGATTTACTCTTGAGACCAGATTTTAAGAAAAACTCAGGGTGGTGAGCAAGAAAGGAGCAGCTTATGTCCATTCCATATACAATTTGAGGATGCCCAGTATCTATGATTTACACCATAGCCAGTAAGTTCTAGGAAAAAACAGATCCAAGAAGCTAAGAACCAAGCAGTTAATACTACAAAGCAGCAGTCTGTTTATCATTTATCATGGGGTAGTTTAGTGGTTTTTCTATCAGAAAAACTTTCTTTGCTATTGCTTTGTCTCCTTAGTATGCTTGCTATAGCCCTGTCCCACATCTGTTGTTTTCTAAGATGCAGGTTGACAGAAAAGACTCAGTTTCTGTATGAATTATTTCTTGCTACGTTAATGATGTAATTTCAAGCTGACACATTTCAGTTTCACTCAGGAATAAACTCATTTCTCTTGTCCAAGTCTGCATTCCAGCTTAAAGTCTTGCTGGTTGGTCTATTTACCCTTAGAAGCTTACTTGGAAGTCTGCAAAGTCTCTGTTGGGCAATCAATAGTTCTAAAAATAGTATGGTCTTAACTTTTTTATATTATGGAGGAAAATATCTTTAAGTACATTTTTGACCAAGTAAAATTTGTTTCCATAGTTACTAGATATAGGATAAGACATGAAAATCTGATAATACACTTGTACATTTCTGCAAGTTTTTCTCTTTATATCTTTTCGGAATTTAGGGATACCCTGTTCATAACTATTATCCTACAAGAAATTCCATCCAGAAGTATATCAGAACAGATGCTGAGACACACAGTCAAACATTAGCTGGAGCTCTGGGAGTCTTATATTAGAGAGGGAGGAAGAATGGAGAGACCTGGAGGGGGAAAGAAGAACATATGAAAATCAACAGAACCAAACAAGCTAGTCCCTAGAGGTTTACAAGGCTGAAACACTAACCAAAAAAAGAAAAAAGCTTAGTCTAGACTTAGATCCTCCCTATACAAATATAGAGGATAGGCAACTTGGTGTTCATATAGATCACCTAGCAAGTGGGGGTGAGGTCTCAGTCATGGACTTTGTTACCTGTTAGTAGGATGCTTTACCTAGCTGAGCTGCCATGTTGGGTCCTAGAGCAAGGGAAAACCCTTAGCCTTCATGTGACTGATGAACAGAGGGGGCTGACATGTGGGGGGGGCACTCTGGAGGAGAAGGATAGGTGGGAGAAGGGGTAGAGGGTCGGAGGGTGGGGCCGGGATGGAAGGAAGATGGAGGCTGTGATAGAGATATAACGAATTAATAAATAAATGTTAGTAAAAAACTATTAGCTCAATCAATATATCCTATTATATAGTATAAATACTTCTGATTCTCAGTATAACACACACATTCATTGTAGTTGCAGTGGCAAATACTATCTGAGAAGAACACTTAAAATACCTATGTTTAAAAAATCATGTGTCTGGTCATGGTATTTCAGGTACTAATCCAAGTTCACAAACTCAGGTGTATGCAAAATTAATCTAGCCTTATTTTCTGAAATTCTAACTAACATCTATGATGAGACACTGCGCTGTGAAGGCACACACTTTATTTCAGGTAGTCCATAGGTTTGCTATGCACTACATGTTTGTCTCTGAGGTTTTCACTATTTCTTGGCCTGTATGGTATAGGGTCGGGGAATCAAAGTAATTTTTCACATTGCCACATGGGAATCAGGCTTCACCCTGGTTCTTAGTGTCTATTACTGACACATAAAATGTTATCTACGGAATTGTTTATGTCCCATTTTCCCACAATGAATTCATGTATCCCTGTGTTACATCCATAATGGACAGCTTGGAGAGACCTTTGAATTCTTTATTATTGTCATTTCTAGATCAAGAGAAACTATGTAGGGATAATCAGCTTCATTGCTGTCTTCAGGCTTTCTTAATCACCTACAATTTTACTTACGGAGGGTTGAACTTTTTCTCACTTCATTCCTTCAAACATGTCCTGGATATCCAACATCTCTGCTCCAAGCATTTGAACCCCAAATCTTACTGTTTTCTTCTCTTGGGAAGCACTCCATTCTCTGGTGTCTCTCTAATTGCCTTTCTTTGTTTAAGAGGTGCATGAGCTGATGAACTCTATTTTTATACAACTTATTTTCTCCCCAACTTATTTTATTTCTTGTGACATGGACATTTTCTCTTCTTCTGCACCTAGCCCTTTAAAACTCAAGCCTGAAAAACAGTTGGTGTTCTCTCCTTTTATCCTGTCTTATGTTCCTTGAAACAACGAACATAAATAAAACAGTCAGAATGGGGGCAAATGGAGGAAGCAGAACACAGGAGAGTGTAGCAAAAGTAAAACATGATTGCTGGGGTATTGGTAAATGTTTAACAACCTTCTGTCAAAGAGAAAAAAAAAAGCTTGCCGTATAAAGGTGCTGGTTTCTATAGTGTAAATAACTGCTACGGGCACGGTGGCTGGTTTGGCATTGTCAGGATGGCAACACTGAGCTCTAAGCTCAGCAAGGGTGGCAGCACTGAGCCCCGACATGTGTATTTCTACCACATAGTTACCAAAGTCATGGGGAATGCCAACAAATATAGATAGTGGCTGGAGCAATGCAATTACAAAATGATCAGCTGCAACTCCTTACTTTGCAAGATCTATGATGCTGGCATCAAGTGCTGCATAAATATTAAGCACATATATACTTCAACAGTAAGCAACATCTCCAGTCTAGTTCCACCATGTAATTTTTAAAGAATTATTGAATTGGTTCACAAAACCTCTGAGGATTTAACAATAGGCTCTGGGAACATCAGCTATTAATATTTTGAGCTCAGTTTTTATTTCTAATATCTTTTACTCTTTTCTTGACACAATGGAAAATGGACTTTTGTTCTTAGTATAGTAAGTAACATTATTAATATTTTTATATATAAGTCATTCACCATATCATCTCAGGTTTACCCTAAGAAGTATCTCATTGTATAAAGATCATTTGGGATTATTTAGTTTTCTTATGTTTCCATAAAATATTATCATTACATTTGCTCTCCCTCAGCTCCTACCAAATATTTCCTCATCCTTCCCTACTGAACTTCATGTTTTTCTCTCACAAAACTAACTACACACACACACCATGGAGTCTGTTATTTTATCTTTAAATTTTTATGCAATGCTGTTTCTAGTCTACCTTTGGAGTGTGGAGTTGTCTACATCCCCTGGTGTAGATCTCAGCTGATGAGGAAAAATGTAATAGATCTGGATTCTGCTCAGTCTCAGCTCCAGCAAGCTCCAGTTCCACACAGCTCTGGAGAAATCTACAGTGGGCAGTAGGATGGAGCCATGCCTCCATTCTTATTACATTCTCCATTGCCTTTACTCATGATCTCTGAGAGCCGTTCTTTGTAAATTACCTGGATCCCATGCTCACCTCAGGCTCTACTTTTAAGAGCCTCTTGAGTAAGATGTTGTATATCTTGAAATTTGTTCTTTGCCTAGTCCACCTTCAAAATATCAGTCTATACTTCAGCAAAATCACCTAAAAGCAGGCCAACTTTAAAAGAATGTGCTAAATATCTAGCATCAATAACTAAACGTTGTATGGAAAATGAAAAACAGAACAGATCTCTAGGAACAGAAAACACAAATGGGCATTCTGTTGATGTGCTGGGATGGGAAAACACAGAACAATAACTTCAAAAGACACTAACAGCCCAATATATTAATACTATAGAATATTGATTATTACTCCCATGATTATATGGCTGATCAGAAATTTACTCTACCCAGCATCTCAAGAGAATGTAACACATGAAAGACCAAAGATCAGGGTATGTTTTCTACTGAATGAATATCACTTTTGCATCACTATAAGACTAAGATACCAGTAAGACTTAACCATTATAAAAGACTGCCTGTATACTGTGTGTATCTCCCTCTCTCTCACTCTATGTGCATGTTCACTTTGGGTATATAAAGTTTATCCTCACTACATGCAGATTCCATTTTTTGAGAATTTACCTCCTCAGTAAAACCAACCTGTAACATCAAATTAACACTCGAAGCGCTTTCACAATCATTTGTGCGTGTGCACTGAGCAGCAAAATATTTAGATCAGATACATATTCAATGGGCCAGAGAGAGGTTATGTTTGCCTTCATGTTTCAGCTTTCCTATTGCAAACACATCCGTTCCACAGTCTGGTGAATGCTCTGTTTTTCACATATTTGTTTGTGGTTTCCTTGTTTAAGATGGATTCCAAGGATGATGTTTAAGGGTTCTGTAGTGTTCTGGGTGCAAGAAGACTCAAATATGCCTCTAGAAGAACATAATTGCAAGCTTTATGCATGTGAGTTACAATGCTGGAGCAACAACGGCTGGGTCAATGAATCAACAATATGTGGCAAGCAGTAAACACACACAAAACAAGGCTTTATTTTTGGTTGATTGGCTGATGCAAATGCTGTGACTTGTGAACTTAATGCTATACATATTTTACCTCAGAGGACTGGGTTTACATTCACTAATTAGGTTTTCATCAGAACTGTATAGACTATAGCTTCTGTGAGAAATCAAAATCACTTGATAATCAAGAAGGAAATGCAAAATAGAAAAACAGAACAGTTACTGAAACATCAAGTTCTGCTTCAAAAAGGCCTCAAAGTTGTAACAGCTTTGCATACTGCTTCAGATACTCCTGAAGGCCATGCAAGAATGCTGCAGCAACTGCATTACAGCCACGGGGATGCTCCCATGAATTCAGATGCTCTGCTTGTGACACATTTTTATCAAACAAAGATCTGGTCTAGAGACTGGAGGGTGCCTTTTCTCTGTCTGTATCTACATATATCTAACAGTTATAGCTGCAGCTACAGATAGAAATAGACAAATTGATGTTTGTTAGAAATACAGAAATAGATGTTTGCTAGAGGGATTTGACTTTTTTCATTTGTATAGCTTTATGTCTCATGCATTGTTTCTAAGCGTTTTCAAGTATGAAATCACCATGCTATTTAAGGAATAAATAATCCTGCCTGCACGTTTGGTTTCAAAGTATGTTTTCGTGATCTATAAGACTTCAATTATTTTGTTGAATGAATTGAATAATATCTTGTCATGTTGATTTTTATTTATCAATAAATACTAAGTTATACCATTATTGTGTACAAGATACTCAATTGATTTTTCTTTAAAAAGAGGCCCTTGTACACAAAGAGTTATTGACATTATTAAGTAGTTAATGAACTATACCCTTTAAATGAGTCACAATCAATATTACGTTTCTCAATTTCTTCATCAGAAAGTAGTATTCTTCTTAAGTTACAACATTAAATTCCATAGAAAAAAATGTAAAAGATTTTTTGACATATGGTTTAGTGTTAAACTTAGTAAATATATTCCAAAAATGCTTTAAAAAATAAGCTTACATTATAAAATGCCTTTAAATATTAAGAACACTGTTATGGTATAATAAAAGACCAAGGCATAAAATACAGATTTGAGCTCAGTTTCATGTAATGAGCACTGTCCTCACATACCCTCCAGAAGACAGATCTTGCATTGATGTCATATAGTTAAGAAAAACAATGCTTGCAAAACCCTGTGGAAGATATGATGAGCCAATACCTAAGGCTTCAACATTAAAGAGTCACTTTAAGCTATGTCCTGTGTCACAGAGCTAGTGACTCCAATTTCCTTTATGTCATTAAATAGAATTGGCCAATAATATTGGGTGAGATGTGAGAAAGGGGAGCTTGAATAACTCCTTCAAGAATCCTTAACAAGAACTGGAGAGTTGGCTCGGCAGTTCAGGGCACCTGCTGATCTTGTAGAGGACCTGGGTTCAATTCCCAGCACCCATACAGTGGCTCACACCAGCTTTAGCTTAGTGCCAGAGGATTCAACACTGTCTTCTGACCTCAGCAGGTATCAGGCATGTATGTGGTGTACATATATACAGGTATTCATATACATAAAATAATAAAATATCGTAAGGAAAAAAAGAAGCCTCAATACTCAGATGTTCTCTGGAAAGACCTGTAGATCTTCAGGCTCCATGGGAGGCATCAGCCTCTGTTGAACACAGAAGAAACTTCATTAGACCCTCAGAGTTTTAGTGTGGTGGTTGATCTTATGTTCTCATGAGAAAGGAAAATATTCTTAAGTAATCAAAATAAGCTATAAAATCTTATGGTTTGAAATTAGGAGGAGAAGGGGGGCTGCAATTGGGATGTAAAGTGAATAATAAACAAACAAACAAACAAATAAACAAATGGGGAAAATCATAATGCTTCAAGATTGAGTCCTAAAATTTCCTTGTGACATTTTCTAAAAATGCCCATTTCTACTTGTAATTCATACACATAAATCTCCCACTTTCTCTCATCTGTAGTTAGAAAGGTAATTATTTTTCCTTCAGATGCTCATAAAAATGTTTTTGAATCTTTATTTTAAACAGATAACAAGTTACAAGGTATACTATGACATGTGCATGCATAACTGAGTGAAAATACAGGCACCAAGTGTCATATGTTCCTGAAGCTGTTAGATAGAAACAAAACCGAATCATCAACATCCTTTTTTATTGAAGGCAATAATTCGCTACAAATCCTCCACCCCCCTACACTGCATTAAAAATGTGTTTGGAAAGTATCTTGAGTATTGTGTGCTTTTGTTTGTTTGTTTTGTTTTTGTTCAAAAGCATTCTCCCTACATAAGAAAGGGGCAACTCCATCTGAGGAAAGCAGGAATTAAATATGGAGAAGATAGGGATGTTCTTATGAAGCAGTGTTACACATATAATAGTCAGAACCATGGTAACAGTAATTATTACATGCTTTCAGGGTTGGAATCACAACTGTGAAATCATACCCATACTATTTGCTACTATTTTTCATTAAAATTTAGGAGATGTCTCAGTAATACAATAAATACACCCACATGGACGCAACCAATAGTCCTATAATGCCGACTTATTTTTGCCTCTGTTCCAGTTAAGGTACAGTAACAGAAAGTAGAACAAATATTGACGTTTTTCCTTTTCATTTTTAGAAAATATATTTCCTCTACTTGTTAAGCAATGGAAAAAAGTGGATTCTACCAGACTGTTTTTCTTCATTCTGTGCAAGATCATTTCTTTCTTTTAGAGTGGAATTTATTTATTTATTTATTTTTATTATTATGTTTATTTATTACATCAAGTTACATCTCCATCATAGTGCCCTCTTTCCACCCCTCCCGGTTCCACCCTCCCCCCTCTCCCTCTTCCACCCATCGCACTCCTCAGATGTGGAGTGTTCCTCCCTATCAGTCCCTCTCAGTTCAGCAGTCATATGAGGGCTAAGAGCTTCCTTTTGCACTGGGGGCGTACATGGTAGAACCCCTAGGGCAAATTGTACCCTTTATAGGTAACAAAGTCTATGTTCCTGTTCTTTTTGGTGTGTTGGTTGTAGGATAGTTATCTTGTACTATAAGGCTAAAATCCAATTATAAGTGAGTAGATGCCATGTGCATCTTTCTGAGTCTGGGTTAGCTCATTCAGGATGAGCTTTTCTAGTTCCATCCATTTGGCTTCGAATTGCATGATTTCCTTATTTCTAATGGCTGAGTAGTATTCCATTGTGTAAATGTACCACATTTCTAATGTAGTTCTGGTCAGCTATTTGATCTGATCCTGAGGGAAATTTAGTGCTAATTTGTCTATGGCTATAGTGTTTCCTTCTGCTTGCTTGGAGTCACCTTGTTTTAAAATACAAAGAAGGACAATTAGAGAAAATGCAAAGTTGAGAATCTAGACTTGTCACCTGCAGAGAACATGACACTCATTAACTATACATCAAGCACAGCAATTTCTCAATGTGACTAGTGTCCAAACTTATTTTTTGGGTAGTGGATGAAATGTATTATGGTCAAAGACTTTAAAAAGGGGTACAGGAAATGAAAGAGAAGCATCTGATTATTTTATACACAACACCATAGTGGGAATTTGAAAAATGACAGTCATGCTGTAAAGCTGACATTGTGGTCCTTGTTTTCAAGAGTTAAATATGAATATGTTTATTTATAGCATGAGTGCTTGAGAAGGGGAAGTGACTCATCAAAGATGTTTTGATTTTGACTAAAATTTAACTTGTAGCTTATCTCTGAGATGCACATCCATGACACTTGAGCACATACCTTAAGCACAGTTTCCGGTCATTCTTCATTCCTGTAAAGAAAATGCTCAAACAGGGGAGAGAGTTATAGTGATTTCCAAATATATATCTTATTTTGGGTAATAATAGAAAAGTCTTCAAACCCATCTGTCTATTCTGTTTCACCAATATTCATTTGTAACACAATATTCTGAAACACATAATTCTTTGTAAAATCTCTTCAGTGTATTGGAAGTGTTCATGGTTCAAAAATTTTATGCATGATTTTGATTTACATTTGCTCCAAGGGAAAGAATCTTCTTTGCTGGTTGACAATAATCTTCAGGACAATAATGGTCCTCTGAGAGTCTTTCATTTCAGTGAATTATGGGTGAAGTCCAGAAGCTGAAAGAGACTTCACCTGGATGTTTATAACCACTGTTCACTGGGTCAGATAAGGAAATGTTCTTTAGCCTTGATTTCTCTTTTAGAGATTATCTGCACACCCTCTTCTGTCAAACATCAGTCATATCTCAAAGAAGGTTTATTTGGATCTCAAACACACACATCCCAGGTGTGCTGGAAATGGAATCTTTTTAGGCAAGTGTCTTTGGTAATTAATTTCCTATCACTGAACTAAAATAACAAAAACAAAAACCAAAAAACAATAACTAACTTCACAAAGGGCTATTTCATAAACATTTCACTAATTTGAACTTATTTCAGAAACCCAGCTTCACAGACTTATTCTGTCCCTCATTCCTCAATGATTTGATGTCCCTTCCACCTTTCTTGACCTCATATTTGGTAAACACATAGCTAAAACTTTTTATGTGTTAAAAGTAGCAAATGGATTTTTATACTACTGAGTACAAATGGACCACTTATTACTCAATCTTGGACATTACTTTCTTCTTGAAGGTATGTGTTTAAAGGAAAGCATCAGATACTACCTAGAATCTATCTTGCTTGAACTGCTCATTTTGAGTCAATCTCTTCTGCAGTCACCATGCATTCTTGTAGCAAACAGGACTGAAACTATTCCCAAGCAACTGCCATCTTTGAAGAACAAATCATCTCCCAAAACAGGCATTTATCTAAGCTGAAACTTCATCCATGGTAACCTTAAGCAGATCATGTTATAGAATCAGTACTGAGACAATTATCAGCCAGAGTATACCGTGGCTAGGACAGCTTTATAGCACATAATTCTTCCTTTATTTAATCATAAAGTTAATATCAGCACCCACAAGAGAGATACTTGGCTACTGAACCTTTTTATTTATTCCTTTTCCTATTATACCATCTATTCAAGATCTTTCTTACATCTTTAGTTGGTATATTGGGGAAGCCTACTGTGCTAGAGCTTTCCAAATCAGGGACTTTCCTTTAAAACTCCAGTGGCAGGCTTAGGCTAAGAAAGAAAGTTCAGTTAGATGGAACCATGGAACAAGCTACATTGAAAAGAACAGGAGACAGCCTCAAACAACAAATTATTCATTTAAACAAGATCCATACCTGCTCTGCTGGATGGGAAGCTACTGATAACTCTTGTTGGGTTAGGATTTAGTGACAGAAAGGGTCAGTAAAATTCTTCTTCTGGCTCTGGGTGCTACTCAAATAGGGAATCTTTCTGATGCATCACACACTACTTCTCATGTGTATTTCTGAAAGCTGTGTAAGCAATTTTGAGAGTAGAAAATATATCCAAGCACTACTGTACACTTGAAACTGCTAGTAGCATTTAACTTTCTTTTTTTTTTTTAAAGTTTTTCTATTTTTGAAACAATTATACATTGGTGGAAAGTTGTAGAGATAGAACAGAGAGGCCAGACTACATGATTATACTAAAATAGCAACTTGGTGGTTATAGTTTGTGGGGACCCGGGAAATGGAGGCTTATGAGAAATGCCTCTTGGCTGGGAAAATGAAAGTAACTTGTGGGGGATATTTAAGATGGCGCCAAACAGAAGATACTGGGGTGGAGTTGAAGCCTGATCTTGGGAATAGCTGATTGGGTGAGCAAGACTTCCGTGCTCATGACCAGTGCATAATTACCATGTTACCAGGTTTATGCTATGTGATGTAATAGGATGACCTTTACTGTGAGTGGCCCATGTAGCCTCATGTGGAAACACCCATTTGGTTCTGTATATAAGCTGGGGGACGAAAGAGTAAAAATGAGAAATGCTTAGACATCACCCCTGTCGTGTCTGTTTGTCTTCAGAGTGAAGGCTGGAGAGTCAGGCGGGCAGTGCACTCATTCTTCTCTGAGAACCCCTTATGTGGTGATCACCCTATATGAGCCCCTTGACATAACTGGTTCCGGAACATGGAGTAGGAACAGAGACTTTCATTTGCATAAGGTACAGGAAGAGATGTTTCAGGGCCAATTGGTCACCAGGGTGAGTGATCCCCGAAAGGATGGAGCAAGCAACTTTAAAAACTGAAGAGCCTGAGCTTAATTTGCTGAAATATATGCTTAAAAGCAGGGATTTGGAGCTTTCTGAGATCCAAGATCCAAGGTCTGGGAGGCGGTTCTATGAACCACACCATGGGTAGATTCTTCAAACTGGTTTTGTTGGGAGACATGGGATCGAATTACGTGCCTTGCTGCAAGGCAAGAGATGGAACAGGACAAAGATTTCCCCATGGGATTTTTCCCAATACTATCAACAGGCTTTAGAGCCAGACTGAGACGAATTTACTGCAGAGAAGTCAAGGGATAAATGGAAACCGAAGGACTCTATCTCTTGGCTGGCAAATTACCCTGGAATGAATGAGGGAGAGGAACAAAACAGAGGAAATTAAAGATAAAAGGGAACAGGCCTCCAGGCGAGAAAGGCTTATACACCTGCCAGCCCTTCTGCTCTGTTTTTAATGAGGAGGCTCCACCCCCTTGGGAGAGGAAATTATTCCCTGTCCCCCAAGGGGCTTCCAAGGTCTGAGTCTCAGGCATTTCTGGTTAACTTAAACCCAGGAAGGGCTAAGCTTGTGTCTGGTATCCATGGGAAGCAGGTGATTTAAAGGAACTAGGGAAGGCAGTAGCAGAGGATGGGCCTGGTTCTCCTTGGGTTGAGACTGCCCTGCAGCCGTTGGCTCATCAGCCATGCACCCCACCTTTAACACCCAGCCATAGGAAAGCTAGCTAGGACTGGTGTCTATGGAAAGACGTGAATGAGTCCATGGGGAGGTTAAACCTTTGGTTTGGTTGTTTCAAGGCTCAGTGCAAACCTGTTAGGTCAGGATAACTTGGGCCAAGCAGATGCCTACATTACCACAGATCATAAAGCCTTTTATGATGACATTTTGGATGAGGAGGAATCACAGCAGCAGCTGATAGAGCGACAGGAAATTTGGGAAAGCCCTCCCCGCCCAATCCTAAAGGCCACTGCTCTCCATGTACCCCTTATTAAGTGGACCCCCAGACCCCCAATCTGGGTGGATTAATGGTCCCTCCCTTTGGTTAAGTTAAAGGCATTAAAAGAGCTTGTGGCCGAAGTTATGGCTGGGACATATTCAACCATCCATTAGTCCATGGAATACTCCCATGTTTGTAATTAGGAAGAAGTCTGGTAAATGGAGAATGTTACAGGATCTTAGAAATATTAATAATCGGATGGTCATACAAGGTACATCCTTGCAGGACCTCCCTTGGATACCTGCCATTCCAAAAGGTCTTCATTTACTGGTTATTGATATTAAGGACTGTTTCTTCTCTATTCCCCCACAACCTCAGGATTGTGAGAAATTCATCTCTGTGTCTTCCTTCAATTTTGGGGGACCTGATAAGTGGTATGAATGGAGGGTCATTCCCCAGGGAATAGCCAATAGCCAATAGCCAAGCCTTTTGCCAAAATTATTTTCAGGCCCTCCTTAAGCCTGTTGAAGAGCTAAAGGACATTACATTGTATGTTTATATGGATGATATCCTCCTTCGTTCCTCCTCCCCAGAAGCACGGGAGAGGGCATACAAAGTTTTACAAAGATGCTTGACTGAGGGAGGCTTACATATTTCCTCTGATAAGGTTCAAACTCTACCCCAATTTCAAATATAGGGGTCACAGTTTTCCTGGAAGGTGTGAGTCTCTTAAAGCCTCAACTCCATATTTTAGACTCTTATACCTTAAGAGACCTCCAGAGGGTTTTGAGGTAGCTGTGGTCATATTTCAGGATGGCAACTCAAAGACATATACACTACCCTGCAGGTGCTTATGGCTCTGGAATGACCAAACCACAGCCTACCCAAAGAGGTAATACAGGCCTAGCTCACAGAGATCTGGGAAACCTCTGTTTAATAACCTACACAACCTATATATGCACTATCCAGGGATGTCACACTTTGAGGACTGGTAGTCAATGACAGGTAAGAATCTGTTCTGCAGTTCAACCTAAGACAGGCACAATCCATTATACTGTGGGTCCCTGAGGTGGGGTCAACAAGATCAGAGCATAAGAACTTTGGTACCACTGAGTTGCAAAGAAATAATTTAAAAATAAAAACAAAAGGGTGAATATGTAGGAGGAACAATGTCTGCTATTGAGTATAAACAAGGCCTGCTGTTAAACAGCGCATGTGTGGCTGGGCTTCAATGTGCAGCTGACCTGAGAGACCTGCCTGGGCATGCCTGAACATGCCCAGCCTGAGACCTGCCTGAAGATTGATGATGCCATACCAGATAATGGGAGGGTAATGAGACACAAGCCAATGAGGAAGAACAGCAACAGCCATTTTTTACAATCTTTTGCCACATTAGGCCTACCTCATCAGGTAAAAACAGATAATGGACCATCCTTTGTTAGCAGGGCCCTTCAAAACTTCTTTCCCCAATGGCTGATTAAGCATACTACAGGAATTCCCCATAATTGTAGGGGACAGGCAATTGTTGAGAGACATCACCAAAACTTAAAAACCCAACCACAAAAGCAAAAAGGGGAATGAGCCCTCATCAACAGCTTGGGCTGGAACTGTTTATTTTAAATTTTTCAAAAAATGAGACTCTTTCACATTTCCAAAAACAATGGTCAATTCAAGATAAAAAACGAAACAAAACAAAACAAAAACATATGGGTAAAATTGAATGATCCTGACACAGGATTGTAGAGGGGACCTGACCGGCTTATAACCATGGGATGAGAATATGGATGTGTATTCCCAAAAGGAGAAAGAACCAAGCCCTATTTTGGTACCTGCAAGGAGCCTTAAATTTATCCCACAGTGTGGGAGATTCCTTGCACCCAATGACGCCACTACATCAACTGAAACAAATGACCAATAAGGAGAGAAAGGCTCTCTGGCAGCTTTAATACCGCATGGCCAGATTAGGCCAAAGTTTCCACAAGAGGAGAAACCTAATGCAAAAAGCTCCAGGACTAAAAATGAGCTCCTGAGAGGCTATTTTTCATCTTGTTTTCCAGATGCTGGTGTGCCTGGCTTGGCTGTTAGTTGGAGGGTTGCAGATCTCACAGGCAAGAATGGAAAGAGACAAGGCAGAACGATCATGAGTTCAAGGCCAGCCTGGACCATCCCTGTCAGCTAGATGTCACCAACTCTGCCTCCACTGCAACTGTAGCTGCTGTGACCCTGATGCAAACCACCATGGCTCAAACCCTCCAGACAGTCGTCCATGATATCTCTGAGATACAACCACAACTTGCCCTGGCCAATCATCTTGCTGGGGGAACAACAAGAGATTGTCTTGTTAATACTCAATATAAAGTAAATCCTACTGTTATGATTGCTAATTTGTCTACATATATGAAGGGGCCTTGAAATGATAAGTGTTTACAAATGTCAAGATTGCTATCTAATGATGTTATAAAATTTAATGATACTAGGGTTCTGATTATCCCTACTACCACCTTCTTTCAAGATGTCTGTAGTCAATTGACTTCATGGTTTGATTGTCTGATCTGACATTGATGGGGTTAATTCTGGTTTATGCGTTAATGGTTTGAGGGCTATATCGGTACTGGAGGTACTCCCAACAAAAGGTACAACTAAGCCACAAGTTGATAATACTTACTCAGGTGATTGAGGAGGTTTTCCCTAATGGGGTCCTCCACCCTTGGATTAACATGACCCTTAATGAGGACATGTGAGACCTTTGAAGGGTAACGAGAACTCATAAAGAATGATGAGCACAGCACCGGTCCCTATGAACAATGGACAAGAGGCTGGTCTCTCTCTCTCTCCCCAAGTTTCTTCTCTCGAGAGTTTCTCTCCATCTCTGTTTTTTAAATAAATAAAAGAGGGGGAGATGTGGAGACCCGGGAAATGGAAGCTTATGAGAAATGCCTCTTGGCTGGGAAAATGAAAGTAACTTGTGGGAGATATTTAAGATGGTGCCAGATGGAAGATACTGGGGTGGAGTTGAAGCCTGATCTTGGGTATAGCTGATTGGGTGAGCAAGACTTCTGTGCTCATTACCAGTGCATAATTACCATGTTACCAAGCTTGTGCTATGTGATGTAATAGGATAACCTTTAATGTGATTGGCCCTTGTAGCCTCATGTGGAAACACCCATTTGGTTCTGTATATAAGCTAGGGGACAAAAGAGTGAAAATGGGAAATGCTTAGACATTACCCCTGTTGTGCCTCAAGCAGGCAACAGCACACTTACTCTTCCCTGAGAATCCCCTTATGTGGTGATCACCCTATATGGGCCTTGAAACAATAGTTTACACAATTATATGATAATGCCAAAACCAGTAAACACACATTAGTATTTAATCACACAGATAGATTTTCTTGACCACCACCACCAGAAAGATGTTTGCTCTCTCTCACCTCCATAGTTTTTGCCTTTGAGGATGTTATATAAACAAAATCATACAGTATGTGATTAAATCAGATTGGCTTTATGTCCTTATCTTTTTATGCCCTTGAGCACCATCCAAGTTGCAACAAGATACACTGTAGTTTGTTCAATTACTTTTATACCTAGTAAGGGACATTAAAAAAAAATTATTGAGCCAAGGATGGCCTCCACCTACCTCTGCCTTCCAGTTGTTCTCTCTCTCTCTCTCTCTGCCTCCATCTTGTAGATAATATGTAAGCTCTCAGTTACTGCTCCAATACCATTCTTATCTCCTGCTGCCATGTTCCTTACCATGATGATCACAGACTAGTCCTCTGAAACTTTAAGCAAGGACTGAATTAAATGCTTTCTTCCATAAGCTGCCTTAGGTGTGGTGTCTATTCACAGCACTAGAACAGTAACTAAGACATCTTCTTATCTTTATTCCACAGGGAAAGTAATTTCTTATACTCTTTGACCCTGTGTGGTATTTGTCCCCACAATGGTATATCAGAGCATCATAAAGACTCAGACCTAATGCCACTGTTCTTCACTTGTCAAATATGTATAACCACTAGCTCTTTAAGTTGGTGTAATATTTTTAGAAATAGTTCTGAGAAACACCCTGGAATATGCTGTTTACAACATGCCCATAGGACAGTTTGCATTTCTTTGCAAAATGGCATAACTTTCAAGTTATATGCACCCCTGGAAACTTCTTTGTCCTCCTGAAGCTAGTCTTGGCTTCCTCTCTCGTCCTGAACAGCTATGTGCAGAAAGTTCCCAAGTAAGATAAAACTCTAGTTGACCATGAGTCACATTCTTAACCTACCTTTTATGGGCTGGGTTCCCTTACTTGCTTCACTTATCTACTTTCCTGTTGATATTTTCTGAGGTTCCTTCCCCCAAAATGCAAATTTTTCTAGACTTGGCTTTTTAATTGCCCCAAATTAGTTGGCAAATGTCCTCATCTACCACTATGAACAGCAAGCCGCATACTCATCATCTTTCATTCTAAACATGACTCTTTGCAGATAAAGAGCTAATACGAGAGAAAGAAACCAAGAGGGCTATGACCAAGAGCATAGAAAGACAAGGCATGGAGGCAATGGATTCTTGGCTAATTTGGTAGGCCTGGAAGACAGCCATAGGAAAAAAAGTGAGAGAATTGGAGGTGAGTTCACTCAGGAAAGTTAATGTATTTCTGCCTTTTCTATCAGGGAGGAAGGGTAGAGGTGAGAACAAATGTAATAGAATTGTTATTGTCTCGTTTTATAATTTTTATTAATGTTATCTATCAATTAATCTATCTATTTATACAATATGTGATATTCTATTGTTATTGATTGTTGGGGGAGAGTCTAATAGTATTGCTTCTGATAGGCTGATTTCAATGCTGAGATCTGTTTACCACCCCTTCTGAGGCATTCTCTTGATTGGTTAATAAAAGTCGCTGATGGCCAATTAGCTGGGCAGAAAGAGTATAGGAAGGCAGGACTTCCAGAGATTAGAACAGGAACCCTGTGTTTTACACAGAGGACTGCCCTTTCTGAGGTAGACACAGAAGCAGATTGGTGTCTTTGAGAAGGTAATAACAGGCACATGGCGGTTTGGGATTAGGTAATCCATGTTAATTTAGAGTAGCTAACTTAGACTCAGCACAGCTAAGAGCTAAGTGTAAAAATAAAATAACTAATTAAATTGTTTAACCAGTATTTATATTATCTTTAATTGGTTGACGGTGTTAATCCTTAATAATCCACCACTATAAATGAATACACGCAGACACTGGGTGCATCTTAACAAGCCTAGGCCTGGGTTGTGCAATCCTAGCCCATCTAAGCTAGCTCATAACTCTATTACCCAAATAGGACCCCATATATACATACGTCCCTTTGGACTATTATTCTCCACACGAAGCCGGTATTCCAGGCCATGTGGAAGGATCTTCTTTAATCTACCCCATGGCGTGTCTTCCTTGTTTACTCCTGGCTTCTCTCTCCAGCCTTCTTCTTCCCAAGATGCTCTCTGTCTCTAAAAAGCCCACAAACCTTAGTCCGGCCTACCTGTGACTTTGCCCAGTCTCCAGGCCTCAGCATTTATTTAACCAATCAGAGTCAATTAAGTAACAGACAGCAAACAGGACCAATCAACATTTAGAATGCTTAATACCACCCCATCATCTCCCTCCTTTTTTTTAATAAAAAGGCTAAAACTTATTTATGAAATAATCAAGAAAACCATATATAAAAAGTACATACATAATGTTTAGTCTATTTGCATCAGGCAATCTTGAGGAAGAAAAAAAATCATCTATCTATCTTGGTGTGTCTAAAGTTCTGAACCTAAATATTTTTTATCATATCCTATACTTTCTTTTAAATCCTAAATAACTCAAGCTTACTTGAAATTTTATAGCTATTATGTCTTCAACCCCATCAAAGACTTAAGAAGGGATAAAGTTATTACTTGAGTGAGTAGGAAGCACAGAAGAGCAGCTTCCAAAAAGAAAAAAAAAATGACAGTTTGTTGCTTAGACAGTCCCAAATATCTCTCCATACTGTTAGAGCATCATCTTCAGCCTTCTGGCCAAGCATATCTCACAGATATAATTGTGCAGCAGGAAATAAGGATTTTCTCATTCTGTCTCTGCAGAATTGAGACATCAACTTACCTGCACTTAAGCTCTGGTCCATCTTTGGACTGTTGAGAGAGCAGGGACATTTTGTCCAGTAGGAATTATCTCCTGATGGGAGATTTTTTTTTTGATGCTCATTGTTTTTTTCCAAGTCAAATGGAAAAAAATCAAACAATTCTTAAAATAATAATATCTTTAAATGCCATTTTCTGTACATCTCTGAGGGTTTTGAAGACATCTATTGATTTATAAATCTATCTATCATTGAATTATCAAACTGTAAAATTATATCAAAATTAATCTTATTTTTTTATCAATAGACAAAAATTATATATCAATGTGTCAAAAGATATCCTTATTTTAAGAATAACAATAGTTTTTAGTTTTAGAGCAGATTCAATAATCTATCCTTATATCTTATCGTTTCTATATCATATACATATATTCTGTCCCTTTTTTAAGTCCTTTCTCCCTATATAAGAGAGAAAGGAAAGAGAAAGAAAAAGAAATAGAAAAGTCTTTGAGTCTTACCTCCTATACCTTGCTAATAAGACCACTGAACAATTTGTAACCAATCCCCCTAAACAACATCTATAACATATCAAATGACCAAAATATTATCTCCTCACCTTTTGGGAATGGGACATCTCTCTTTTAAAATTGCTTCCTGCTGAACTGGGATGTAGAAAACCTGTTTGTGGGCCCAAATAAAATAGAAAAAATTGGTTAAGCAATTTAATAGTAATATTTGTTGTCCAGTCTCTATGTGCTCAGCAATTTGAATGTCCTGAGCAGTTTGTAGTCCGAAGTTGAAATTTGGATGGGAAAGTTCAGAGCTTCATTGAAGTCCTGGCTGGAACAGTCTGTGAGCTGGACCATCTGGGCTTGTCTTGTCTTCTTTGGTGTCTGATCTCTTTGCTCTGAAAATAAATAACCTCTCACAATCAATATATCTCTCTACAGGATTTTTTTGTGTATCCTTGTCTTGGATTTACTTTGTTGACCAAGCTGCCCTTGGCGAAAATCAGAGATACACCTGTCTTTGTCTTCCAAATTTTGGGATAAAGGCATGTACCATCACATCCAGTGATTAACAACATATCTCCCCTAGGGTCTAATATCTCTCTTGAAACCAGTTTTCCAGTGGGTGTCCCACATCTAAGGGGACTGGCTTGTGACCTCTTTCTTTTTATATCTTTAAAACTCTCTCATATCTTAGCATTGTCAAACAAACAAAAAAAAACAACCTTTTTACCTCCTGATATAGGAAAATCAAAGACATCTAAACAAAAATCAAGCAAAGAAACAAGAACATTCCAAAAGTTAATTAGCTATATTTTTTTTACAGCTAAACATTAAAACATTAAAAGGTCTTGGTGTATATAATTATTGGGGAAAGGACTGCAGCAGTTTATAGGCCCTCATTCCAAGCAGTCCTGGGCCATCAGACTCCCAGACTCCCAGACTTCCCTTGAATCCAGGTGAATTTCCTCCCAAGCTGCTGGTATTTCTACTCGCCTAATATAAAAACTTATATTAGTTAACAGAATTTAGGTTACAGGTGGTGTAGGCCACCCTTGGTCCCAGGGCTCTTTCCCCAGGACAAATCAGGCAACTGGTTAGGGTGGGCCAGGCCACCCACTGCTCTGCCAAGCCACCGGCTATTCCACCGGCCTAATCTTACAGTTTATATTTACTAATAAGTATAATTGATAATTAAATTGCAGTTTCAGGTGGTGCCCAAGGTTGGTAAGGCATTATGGGTAATTTAATTTTCAAAACTATAGAGAAAACTATAGATTTTGTAACTATGATGCCAGTTGTTGACAATATGGCAATGTTTGCTGTCATCTAGGATGAATGAATATATGTTATGTGTTATAAAAAAATAAAGGTTGGATTCAGGGATTTTCTTCTTTCCCTCACTATATTCTTTGTCTCTTTTATTATTAAAATCTTAAGATTATTTTGTTATATTAATAGATATTGATAGAAATTTAAGATTGTTTTGTTATAATAAATATTGACAGAAATTTAAGACTATTATGTTTTATATACACTTAAAGACAAATTTTAGTTTCAAATTTTCAAGATTTCCTTTGAAAGATAAAATTTTTTTCTTCTATTGACAAAAAACAATTTGCCCTAGGAAAGATATTACATGCCATCTTTTTAATGGCATAATTGGAGACTTACGAATGTCTGTCTTCTGTTCAAAGAACAGAAAATATTCCTTAATTGATTTGTTTTGTGCATCCTGCACATTCAAGACATTTTGGTAATTGCAGAACTACATATTATTTGTGAGAAATTATATATTTTCAGAACAAAGTGACAAGAGTCCAAAGAAGACAAGGCAAGTAACCCAAATGATCCAGCCTCATAGACTGCCTCAATAGCTGTTTCCTAAAAAATCTGCATCCAGAACAACTTCAAACAGCTTACTGAGATGACCCAGCCTCAAAGACTGTTCCAGACAGGACTTCAATAAAGCCCTGAACTTTCCTACCCAAAATCTAACTTCAAACTACAAACTTCTCAGGACATTCAAATTGTTGAGCATATAGAGACTGGACAACAAATGTACTAACATTTGTTGATTAATCTTTTTTTTTTTTCATTTTATTTGGCCCCCAAACAGGTTTTCTTCATCCCCATTCAGCAGAAAACAGTTTTAAGAGAGTGATGACTCATTCCCCAAAAAGTGGGGTGGATATTTCTTTGGTCATTTGATGGGTTATAGATACTATTTAGGGGATTGATTACAAATTGCTACATGGTCTTGTTAAGCAAAGTATAGGAGATTAGATTCAAGGACATTTTTCTTTTCCCTATCCTTCTTTCTCTTTTATATAGGGGAGAAAGACTTAAAAAGAAAAAGAGGGGGAATATATGTATATAATATAGAAATGATAAGATATGAGGATAGATTATTGAATCTGTTCTGAAACTTAGAGCTATTATTATTCTCAAAATAATGTTATCTTTTGACACATTGGTATAGAATTTTGTATATTGATAAAAATAAGATTAATTTTGATTCATTGGCATAGAATTTTATATTTTGACACATATTATGTATATTTCTAATCTTATATAAGGTATTGTACCTCTACAACTCATTTAAAAGTACAGGTTTACTTCCAATACTTTTATGGGTTGCTATTGCAATCTTTTTAGGAGTCTGGGTAATACAGGCTGATTGCTGGCCAGTCAAGCTCCTGGTAACCTTAAATACTAAGTTAAACAGATAATAAATGGTTAAAAATATACAGTTTTCTTGTTCAAAGGTAGGTAGGTAGATAGATTTATAAATCAATAAATGTCTTCAAAACTCTCAGAGACATACAGAAAATGGCATTTAAAGATGCTTTATTATTTTAAGAATTGTTTGACTTAAGACAGTCAGCTCCTGACAACTCCCATTTGACTTGGAAGAAGACAATGAGCATCAAAAAGAAATCTCCCATCAGGAGATATTTCCTATTGGGCAAAAATGCTCCTGCTCTCTCAACAGCCTCTACAGTCCAAAGATGGACCAGAGCTTAAGTGCAGGTAAGTCGATGTCCTGATTCTGCAGAGACAGAATGGGAAAATCCTTATTTCCTGCTGCACAATTATATCTGTGAGATATGCTTGGCCAGAGTCTGAAGAAGATGCTCCAATGATATCAAGAGATATTTGGGACTGTCTAATCAGCAAATTGTCATATTTCTTTTTGGAAGCTGGCCTCATATGCTTCCTACTCACTCAAATAATAACTTTATCCCTTCTTATGTCTTTGATGTGGTTGAAGGCATAATAGTTATAAAATTTCAATTGAATTTGAGTTGTTTAGGATTTAAAAGGATATTTTCAAGTCTAAATAAAATCTTAGGTTTATAAATATAGGATATGATATAAAATATTTGAGTTCAGAAATTTAGACACACTAAGAGAGATGATTTTTTCCTTCTTCAAGACTGCCTGATACAAATAGGCTGAACATTATATGTGTAACTTTGACATATGGTTTTCTTGATTGTTTCATATTTGTTTTTATTGTTTTTACTATATGAGTTAAAAAGTTTAGTCTTTTTATTAGACAAAAGGAGGGAATTGATGGGGTGGTGTTATGCATTCTAAATGTTAATTAATTGGTCTTGCTTGCTGTCTGTTACTTACATTGGTTACTCTGATTGGTTAAATAAATACTGAGGCCTGGAGATTGGGCAAAGACAGAGATAGGTGGGACTATGATGCACAGGCTCCTGAGACAGAGAGCATCTTGGAGGGGAGAATCCAGGAGCAGGAACAAGGAGGAACACATGCCATGGGGTAGATTAAAGAGGATCATTCCACATGGCCTGGAACATTAGCATAGCATGGAGAATAGCAGTCCAAAGGGACAAATGTATATATGGGGCCATATTTGGGTAGTAGAATTATGAGCTAGCTTAGATGGGCTAGTATTGTACAATTCAGACCAAAGCTTGTTAAAATCCATCCTATGTCTGTGTGCTCATTTATAATGGCGGGTTAAGGATTAACAGCTGCCAAACCAATTAAATATAACCTAAAAACTGGTTAAATAACTTAATTAGCCATTTTCTACAATTGATAGATATGATCAAACTAATTAGAAAACAAATATTTGGAGACAAGATCTCACCGTGCATTTCAGGCTGGCCAAATTCTTTGTCATCTAGGTTGACATCAATCCAGTGATCTCTCCAACTCAGCATTCTGAATGTTAGGATTACAGGTATATATCACTATGCCTGCCTAGAAAACAGGACCCTGGTACATGATAGGAAGTTAGAATGTGGGTAATATATTTTAATAAGTAAACATAAAGAAGGCAATGCATACTCTTGCATTAGGTGGCACAGTGGGGTCAAAATGAGAGTCTGTGGATAGGCAGAAATACGGGATACTCTCAGTCTGGAATGTACCTGTCATTGCATTCGGCTATCTCTCCAATGTGCTGTGTTCTCTTGTTAGTAATCTCTGAGATGAAGCAACTTAAAGCTTGACATAAATCCTTCTAAAGCCAGGGGATAAAGGAATTAACCCAAACCAGCTGTGTCTGTCACTAGAGGCCATGAATCCTTTCTACAGAGCTGAAAAATATATTTCATTTTTGACCTGAGATATCACTGTCTATCTCAGAATTGATCAAAATCTGTTAGGATCAGAGCTTTAAGGAGTAATATGTGTCCTGGAGGTCAAGTTGAAAGGTCTCAAACTCCACTTTATTTCTGACTGAGCATAGACTTAGGATCTAAGTTGTACTGTGAACAGGGGAAAATGTACAATCCAGTCAGCCCATCCACACATCTTCTTTACAGGTATTTTGGAGAGAAAATCATTTATGAAAGGGTCATTTACTCATTTCATGTTAGCTTGCTTCATGCTAAGAACCTTTAGTTTATACTCCTGTTATCATGTCTGCTTAGAGAATTTCTTTTTATGGTAACTTGAGCCAATAAAAGGTAGTTTTTGTTGTTGTTGTTGTTTGTTTTGTTTCTGTTTTTTCTTATTTTTTCTTAAAACATGATCATTGAGCGGGAATTGATAGGTATTAGCCTGACTGCTTTTACCCAGCTCCTGCTGGCTCAAATGGTCCAGAGCAGGTGCTATCTTAAGGGGGTGTCTCTGACTTCTCTGGAAGTTGGTGCTGAGAGAACTCTGCTGTCTGGGCTCACTAGGCTGAGGTTCCTCGATACAGTTTCTTTTCTCTGTGGGAGGCCTCTGCATGGCTACCCTCACAGTGAAGCTTCTGTCCAGCCAAATCTCTTGCCTTTTGGGTCAAGAACAGTGCCAGGCAAAATTATAATGGCCTGTACTACTTAGTCACAGAAATCAGGCTGCACTCAGTCAACCACATGTACTGACCAAGGGAGTTACAGAAATCCACCCAAGTGGAAGAGACACAAACCTGGAACTCTTGGTGGGGGGATTCATTGTGGATAATGACATAGACTGGTCATATGGGTTTTTTTTTTTGAGAAATGATTTTCTTCTATATTTTGGTTTTCCTAATGTGTGCTGAACTGCAGACCTATGGAATCTCTTTTACAGTCTAGTGGATAAGATAATACACAGCTTCCAAAGTCTGACTCTGGCTCTCAGGTGGGAGTGGAAATGACAAAATGACCAACAAAACACTCAGATCACATATCAATCCCAACACTTTTGCAAATGGACATCATATTGGCATTGGAAAGAATGGGGTTTGGATCTCAACTCTGCTATTTTCAACTAAGGTTTCTTTATGTGTAAAAGCTATTATTATTATTTTTTTTAATCTCAGGTAGCTATGGTGATTATGCAAGGTAACTCCTGGAAAGTCTATGCAGAGTACCTGGCCATGTGGCAATTGATTTCAGTAGGAAACCAACAGTGATGGGATTAGAAATTAATAGAAGGAACAACAATGAGCCATTTAAACTTATGTATTTTGAATCATGTCAATGGATCTTCTTCTCTGTGCCCCTAAATGACACAAAATGTAGGTTTTTCTTCATTTTATACCTGAGCTCATAAGCGTCAGTGCTGAGCAATTCATGTATATGTGTATATGTGATGAATATACATTGATTTGAGTTAAGTGAAATCAAATCAAGTCCTCTCTAAAAATAACCCCTCAGTTCCATATTCGGCTCCTCCTGTGAGTCATTGCAGAACTTAGAACAAGCAAGTGCTCTGCATTTTGCACTATAACCTCATTTTATGGTTGGATTCTTCTACTTCAGAGTATCACTTTTTAGGGGGGTTGAAGAAATTGCTTTCATTAATAGTTACTGTGTGGCACATGCTTTCCAACAGGAGACCACCAAACTTCAGTAAGCCTCCGTAGCCTCCTGATGCTCTCTGTACTCTCTCTTTACACGGAGGACCCTGCCAGTGCTAAGTCTCTGCTCATCAATTTCCATGTCTCCTCAAATTCTCCTCTGGCCTTTCTTGCACAGCTCTACTTAAGCAGTCAAACAGTCATCTATTATTTTTTTAACAATTTTATTTTTTCCTTATTTATTTATTTACTTATTTATTTGACATCCCAATTGCCTCCCTCATCTCCTCCTAGTTCCACCCTCCCACTCTCTTCTTCTATTTCCCCTTCCCCTTCTCAGAGGAGAAGGGAGCCTTCCCTCCACCCCAGGGTGGGAGACCAACCTCCCACATCAAGTTGGATCACGACTAAGTGGATAAACTTCCACTGAGGCCAGACAAGGCAGCCCAGCTAGGGGAAAGTGATCCAAAAGCAGACAACAGAGTCTATGTCAGAGATAGCCCCCTTCCATTCCAATTTCTAGGGGACACACATGAAGACCAAGCTGCCCTTCGGCTACCTTTAAGTTCTGCATTTCATTCCCATCTTGTCAAATCTTTGCGGACAAATGATGAATGGTCTACTTTCCTAATTCTTTCACCCAGAAGTGCTACATACATTTATCATTTCACCACTCAGGCACTGTTCTCAACTGTGGAAATACATATTGTGTTCCAAAAACTTTGCCTTGGGCCGAATTCTCCCAGAAGCAGATTTTTAGTTACAAACAAGTTGAGAGATAATGCTAGGGAACATCATTGGAGGTTGGAAAACAGAAAACCCAGAAGAAGATCTAGTGACTTGTATATTTTCTAATCAAGTTAACTGCTATGACAACTTGAGCTTAACATTACTGGGGACCTCTGAGAAACTACAGCAGTTACCTGTATATAGTTCGGATGTCAAATGCCCTTCAAAGCTGATGTGTTAAAAGTCTCATGTGTTACAAGCTTGGTCTTCAGTGTGGCACCACTGGAAGGTAGTATTTTGGGCTGTAGAGACCAAGTAGGTATGTCCTAAAGACATTTAGGGGGACATGCCCTCAGGAATGACAATAGGAACCTGGTCCCTTTTTCTCTTCTTTTCTCCACAGTTCATGATATGAACAATTTTGCCTCACCACATGCTTCCATCATGATGCACTGTCTTGACATATGATCTAAGCAATGGGGTCAATAAACCATGGAGTGTGAATTAACATAAATCCTTTCTTTATAAAGTTACATATCTCAGGCATTTCATTATAGTCATGGAAACTAATATACCAGCGAGTGGGAAGCACCTGGATGCTTGCATTTCTACCATTTCAGATTTGGACTGCTCATGAATTTCCAAGCTCCCTGCATACATGGGCTCTTCACTCAGAAAACATCAATACAATTCACAGTGCGTATGATAATGATAAATGCATTAGGGAAAATAAAAAAGGGTGGTAGAATGATTCTTGTTACTATCCTAAAATAACACAATCATATGTACAGAGGAGGGTTCAATAAGTACTTTTGATGGTGTAATTGTCCACTGAAACCATGAATGCAAGTTCTAACAACCATTAAGTATTTAATATTCATCAATAACTATCCAACCAGAGTTTTGGATCTGGGGGAGTATTTGTACCTTAAAAAAATCTTAATGATTTGTTTATTTTTTCTTTGTTTCTCTGTTATTTGTTTACTTTACATCCTGATCGAAGCTACTGATTCCCATACTTCCTCTCCTCCAAGTCCCTCCTTCACTCCTTCCCACTCCCCATTCCCCCCTTCTTTTCTCCACAGAGAAGGGGAGGCATCCCATGGATATCAACCTGTCTTGGCATATCAAGTTGCAGTAGGACTAGGCACATCTCCTACTTGATGCTGGAAAAGGCAGCCCAGTTAGATGAAAGGGATCCAAAGGCAGGCAACGGAATCAGAGATAGCCTCTGCTCCAGTTGTTAGCAGACCCACAGGAAGAGCAAGTTGTACAGCTGTTACATATGTGTAGGGAGCCTAGGTCCACCCCATGCATGCTCTTTGGTTAGTCGTTCAGTCTCTGTGAGCCCCGATGGGCCCAGATTAGTTGATTTTGTAGGTTTTCTTGAGGTGTCCTTGACCTCTCTGGTGCCTTCAATCCTTCCCTCCCACTTCCACTTACTATGGGCAACTAGGGTCGTTTAAGAAAGCTCAAAAAGTTAGATGCTGCACTCAGAAAAATGGATAGGTTATAATGTATACTTCCTCATGATCATATGCACAGTTGTCCCTTAGTAGCTACTGGAGACTGGTTCCATACTCCTTCCTGATCAGATACCTAACCTCATAGGTGTTATAGCCTTTACATAAAACAATAGTGTATTTGTATGTATCATATACAGGTTCTCCTGTATGCTTCAATGATCACTGGATGACTGTAATCCCTAGTACAAGATATGCTATATAATAGTTATACCACATTTCTTTGAGAACAATGATGAGAGAATCCTGTATACATTCAATAGTTATGCAAAATAATTATTTTACATTCTTTGTGAAGCAGGGTCACCTGCGACAACTCAGATTAGCTTCAAATTCACTATATAGCCTGTGCTGGCCTCAAACTTACCATTCTCCTATCTCAGCCATTGAGTGCTGGGATTGCAGGTGTGTATAAACATACTTGACTCAGACACAATTAAACAGTCTTTTCAGACTATGCCAGGTGAAATCCATAGGTATGAAATCCGTAGATACAAACTCATACATACATATATACACAAATACACACACACACACATATATATAGGTTTATGTATGTATATGTATGTATATATTTATTTATATATATACTTGTATATATATTTATGTATTTATTATGTATGTATTATGTATATATGTATTTATATTATACATATGTATATATACATGTATATATATAAACTGTGTATATTATATAAACATGTATATATACATACACATATATACACACAAATATAGATAACATAAGTATGTATATGAGTACTTTTGTATACCCCCAGTATATTGCTTCTATAAAAAGTGATTTCATGAAATAGTAGCCAGAAAACAGAAAGTAAAAACAGAAAAATGTTCCCAGTTTACTCTTTGTAGACAGAGTTGCCACTTTCTATCCTTTACATATAATTCTTATTTAGTCCCTTTAATTTTATATATTAATGCATAATATCCCTTTACCAATTCAGAAGTGGGCATTTTAAACACTGTAGATATAATTATACAAAATGTTCTGGCTTCATTTCAGTTTCACTGAGGTATAAATTATAGCAATAAATACTGTCTCATTCTGTGTATTATGGGAAGAAAAATGACATTAATCCCAAACAATGGGAAATAATAGAGAGGTGTTGTCAAGCAGTGCAGTGACAGAAAAATCCATGTGCTAATCCCCTTTGTTTATTTGAATAATTACTAAAAAAAAAAAAAAAAGCAGTTCCGTGATATAATCCCTTTTTGTTATTAGTTAGGAGAGACTATTTTAATCTTATTTTGACAGTTCTTTAAACTGTTAGCAATTGCTTTCCTGTGTATTATTAGGCTAAATCATCAGTTGTGGTCACCAATGACTGGATATCTCAGCTCTTTCAACTCTTGCTCCCTGGGCTCTGTGCCCTGAGAGTCATGGGGTTCCACTCAGTAATGGCCTTAAACAGAGAGAGCTTTTCTTCCTTAAAGCTACTAAGCACAGTTTGAATGCTAGTGCTTTCAATTAAACCTTCTAGGTTTTGTGATGGTGTTAAATAGGCCACCAATGGGGTTGGTGGCTTCTAATAAATGTAGAACTGAGGAAACTGTACGGTAGAGAGAGACAGCCCTTTCAACCAATAAAAAAGAGATAAAAGATGGAACAGATTGCTCTTTTCTTTGCCTGACTTAGAATGGAAACATCGTAAATGATACCTTCAAACAAGAGTCACAGTAAAAATACCTATCACAAAGGAAAAAGAAAAGGACTTTAGCTGTGTTAGTTTCTGTATTGACAACACATATGTTAAGACAGACAAGGCAGACAGTCTTATTCTTCAGGGTTAATTTTACACTAAAGAGTTCAGACAGGAGTCACAGGAGACATTTAGACAATTATCCTTTATCTTCTTTCCTTCTAGCAATTTCTCTTTGACCTGTGTGGAGGTCCAAAACTCTTTTAATTGTTATGTATGCTGAGAGACAGAAAGGACATTGGCAAAGATGGTGGCCCTCACCATCCCCCACAAGCTCTTGAGTGCTTTTTTGGAGAGCTGTCTGGCTGTGGGATCCAGACTGACCATAAGCACACAGCAAGTGAGAGCTGCGGTGATGTAGGGAAGAAGTCACGTACGCACTGGTCCTCAGTCTTCTGAGTCTGCACATAAAGACACATCTGAATGGGGCATGTTCTCCTGCTGCTCCAGGGATTCTCAGTGGGCTGGGCTCTAGATGCTCCTGTGATAGCAAGTACTCATGGTTGTTTCCTTCTTTGCAGTGTCTCCCCGCAGATATTTCCTGGGAGACCCCTAAATATCTGAGCCCAATTATTACACTTATTAGTGTTATATTCACTATAAAGATGTTTTATTAAAAATTTATACAGTATATTTCATCATATTCTCCTTCCTCCCTACCTCTTTTTCATCTCACTATGAAGATTTCAATGTTTTAGATCAATAGAGAGCTTTGTATTTCATAATTATACTTTTCATTTTTGCCTAAAGCAATATTTATACACAATCCTGACTTTTTTCTGAAAATATATTAATATTGCTTGAAAGACCTGGAACAGTATGCAAACTGATCTTTTTTAATTTAAGAAATGAGTATTCATGTGGCTTCCTAAACTGTAGAGGTGAAGATGTGACAATTACCATAATTTGATTACATTTTCTATGATCTAAAGCAGCCATATATTGTTGACACATAAATACTTTGGTTAAGAATGCATAAACAAATCTAAAAGAAATTTTCTGAGAGTTACAGAAAATATAATATAGCAGAAAATGTCCAAATCTAGAAAAAGAGATGCCAGTCCATGTACAAGAGTCATTTTACATATCCATCAGAAAAGAGCAGAAAAGAAAATCCCTATATCACATTCTAGTTAAAACACTGAATTACTCAGCATTCTTTAAGAGGACCAAACAGATAGAACACACAAACACAGACACACAGACACATGAACACACACACACACACACACACACACACACACACACACACACATACAAAGAAAGAGTTATTAAATTGTTTTAAAGGAAATGGTCATGCTATATCCTAGCAATGGCTTGTGGTAGTTGTTCACAAGGATGAATGTCTCAGCAGCCTCATTGTGCCACCCAAGGCCTGGGGGATTCCTGAAGAACTGCTGTTCCTCAGTCTACATTAAAATCCTGATGAAGGTGGTTATAATAACCAGGAAGGAATGACACAGCAATAACATATACGAAATTGCCAGTGAGAGTGAGGAGAAGCAGGTGAAACAAAATTTTCTCATTTCATGTCCTCTTTTTCTGGGCTGCCATCAAAAGATGTAGCCCACATTTAGGAAGAAACTCCTCCTGGGCGTGAGCAGAGGCTTGTGTATTCGTTAACTTCAGATGTATTCAAACTGTCAATCATGATTTGTCACTGCAAACACTAAACACAGTCCAAAGAAAGTATATTGAAAGATGAAAGAGAGAAGCATCAAGTCCCACAAAAGACAGGAATATAGAAAGAACAGTATATTTCTCCACCAGAAGTCTGCAAGCAAGGAGGGCTTGAGTTGAAGTAATTCAAGCTGTGAAAGAAAACAAGTACCAACCCAGGCTAATAAACATAGCAAAGGTATTGATCACAAATGAAGGAGAAAGAAAAACGCTGCATGACAAAAATGACCAAAAGAATTCATACCACTAAGTCAGTTCTTGAAAAAAATCCTTCAGACTGAAAAGAAAGACAAATACATTTATTTATAAGGCTGTAGGAAAGAGTGAACAATACTCAAACAATAGTCAAGCAAATGAGGTATAAGACAACATTAAATGTTATAAAATCAACAGAATGACAGAAGTTGGCACACAAGTTTCAATATTAACTCTGAATACTAGTGTTTTTAATTTTCAAGTAAAATACACAGACTAGAACATTGCATTGAAAACAGTATCCACATCTTTACTGCCTCCTAGAAATATACCTCTTCATCAAAGATAGATGTACAGTAAGGAAAAAGAACTGAAAACAATACTACATGCCACTGCAAGTGGGAAACAAGCCAGTGTCACTGTTCTAAGATCTGACAAAATGAATTTGAGACCAAATTAATCAGAAGAGATAAAGGTCATTTCACATGGAGTAAAGAACAATCATCCAAGAGGACATTAGTTTTAAATATATATGTACTGAACACAATATTCCAGAATTTCATAAAATAAATGCTACTAGCTATAAGTACACAGATTACCTTCAAACAATGATGGTGGGTGACTTTCCGATGATACACAGGTTGTCCCAACAAAACTGAGATATATCTGAGTTAAATGACATGAGAAATCGAAAGGGCTGACATTAAAAGGATACTCCTTCAAACAATGTAGAATACACTCTCTTCCCCTCTTCTCATTAGTCCACAGAACATTTGCTAAAATGATAACATTTTAGGACAGAATGCAAATATTAGCAAATATAGGTAACTTGAAGAAATTTCTCCCATTTTGATTGACCACAGTGGAATATAACCACAAATTAACAGCAAGAAAAACATAAATAAATGCATGGAGGCTAAACCATATACTATTGAATGAAAATTGAATAATTAAAGAAATCATAAAACAAAAATTTCTGGAATTGAATAGAAGTAAAAGCAAACATATAAGAAAAAACTATTGGATAGAGTGAAATCAATCCCAATGGGGAAGTTTATAGATACAGGCATTTATATTAAACAATCAGAGAGAACTCAAATAGATAACTTAATAGTGCATCTTAGGTCCTTAAAGTTAGAACAAAACAAAACCAAGATGAATAGATAGGAAAAATTAAGATAAAGGCAAAAATTAATCAAATGAAAAACAACACAAATAATGAATGAAGCAAATGTTTTTTTGAAAGAATAGACAAAATTGAAAAGCTATCAGCAAAGTTAATCAAAAGAAAGAGACAAACCAAATTACTACAATTAGTGTTGAAGAGGAAACATAACCTCAATGGCCAAAGATACCAATGAATTTTTTTAAAGTATTAGAATAAACCTTAAAAATTTACATTTCTGTTACCCATCGAATAATCAAAGGGGGTGGGGGAACACCCTCCCCACCTTCTGGGCCTGGGAAGTCACTCTCATAAATGACTTCCTGCTGATTTGGGACGTAGTAAATGTGTTTGGGGCCCAAATAGGGATGGAAAAATGGTTAAAAATGTTAATAGAATCATTTGATGTTCAGTCCTTTTGTGCTCAGCTATTTAGATGTCCTAAGAAGTTTGTAGACAGAAGCTGATCTTCAGACCTTTACTGAAGTTCTGGCTGGAGCAGTCTGTGGAGCTGAACGATCTTAGTGATTTTGAGTTGTGGTTGTAGACTTTTGAGGAAACAACTATTGAGGGAGTCTGCAAGGCTGGATCATCTGGGCCTCTTGTCTTCTTCAGTGTCTGATCTGTTTTCTGCTGAGGTTTCCCTTGTCCAGTTTTCCCTGGATTCCTTGAATGGATGCTTTAAGTCTCCTGGAAAGATCAGAACAGAGCCCTGCCCTAATCTTAACTCTGGGGTAATTACCTTTTTTTGGGTGGGGGTGGGGGGTGGTCAGGTAATATTTTTCCTGGAGCAAATTTGGTTTTTTGACAATATATGTAAAATTAAGATTGTATTGGACTACATCGGTATTGATCTTAGTATATTGATACGAAATTAAGAGTATGTTTGGCCACATTGGTATTGATCTTTGTATATTGTTACAAAATTAAGGGTAACACTTCTTAAAGGTATTGTACCTAGTAATGCTTAAAAAGGAAATGTGAAGTTTTGGCCTTTTGCTACCAACCATCATAAACTGTTTAGGATAATTAAGAAATTGAAACTAACAGTCATGCAAGCATGTCATTTTGTTAGTTACTATGACAGTCTATCACAGTTATTTTCTAAGCTACTCAGAAATCAAGTTGTTAAGAGACAGCAGCATTTGCTTATCTAAACCTAAAAGATAGATAGGGCGTCTTCAAAAACCCCAAGAGATCTGCAGAGTATGGCATTCAAAGATGTTTTATTAAATTAAGATTTGTTTGATATCGAGACATGCCAGCTCCTGACAGCATCCCCTATTCCACTCCAAGTAGAAGATGAGCATCGAAGAATCTCCAGTGTGAGATGGTTGAATTAGTGGCAAGTCTATCTCTTGGCAAAACAAAACAAAACAAAACAACCCTTGCTTCAACTGTAGACAGACTGCTGTCCAAAAAGGACAAAACTAGGAAGCAGGTAAGTCGACAGCCTAGCTCTGCCAAGACAGGGTAGGTAAGTCCTTCATAATTCCTGCTCTACAATCAATGTCTGTCCGAGAAATGGGGCCAAACAGCTGAAGATTGATGCTGTAATGTATGGAGAGAAAATGAGAACTGTCCAGGCAGCCACGGGTATGTCATTTCTTAGTTTTGGAAACAGTGGGCCCTGCACTTCCCATATAATCAGATATATTTGTTCCTCTCAGGTCTCTGAGGTGGTTGAAGAATAGATAGCTAGAGTCTCATAGTTAAATTTTGCGTTGTTTAGGAATCAAGAGGGTGTTCTGGATCTAAGAAGATGTTTTTAAAATTGTGAGGCAAGTTAGTATGAAAGCTGAGTTAGATATAGAACTTTAAACTCATGGAGATGGTTAGATAGTAGAATGTTAAAGTCAGGTGTCAAATACATATGGACTGGACATTGAGAATGTATGCTAAGTCATATAACTGTCATAATTGTGGCCTATTTATTTCTGTTGTTTTGTACTGTATTTATTGTTATAAGAGAAAAAACCATTTGTTGGACTGAAAGGGGGAGCTGTTGGGGGGAAAAAGATCTACCTTAAACTAAAAAAAAAAAAAAAAAAAAGAGAGTAGAGGAGGGGGGAGTTGAGGGGAAAGAGAGTTGAAGGGTGGGACAGGAGGGGGGAGTAGGGAAGGGATTGTGATTGAGATGTAACTGGAAGAAATAAAAATAAATAAACAAGCAACATTTGCTTATCTAAATACAAGAGTTGGATAAGGCATCTTCAAAAACCCCAAGAGATCTGCAGAATATGGCATTCAAAGATGTTATCTTAAATCAAGATTTTCTTTTTTTTTTTTGATATCAAGACATACCAGCGCCTGACAGCACCCCCTATTCTACTCCAAGTAGAAGATAAGCATCGAAGAACCTCCACTGTAAGATGGTTGAATTAGTGGCAAGCCTATCTCTTGGCATGAAAAAACCCCTTGCACCAACTGCAGACAGACTGCTGTCCAAAAAGGACAAAACTTGGTAGCAGGGAAGTCGACAGCCTAACTCTGCCAAGACAGGGTAGGTAAGTCCTTCATAATCCCTGCTCTACAACAAATGTCTGTCATAGAAACAGGACCCAAAGGCTGAAGACTGATGCAGGAATGTATGGAGAGAAAATGGGAACTGTCCAGGCAGTCATTGGTATGTCCTTTCTTAGTTTTGGAAGCTGCAGGCCCTGCACTTCCTATATAAGCAAATATATTTATCCCTCTCAGGTGTCTGAGGTGGTTGAAGAATAGACAGCTGGAGTCTCATAGCTAAATTTTGAGTTGTTTAGGAATCAAGAGGGTGTTATAGATCTAAGAAGATACTCTTAAAAGTGTGTTGCAAGTTAGTATGAATGTTGAGTCAGATATAGACCTTTAAACACATGGAGATGGTTAGATAGTAGAATCTTAAAGTCAGGGGACAAATATGTATAAACTGGACATTGGGAAGGTGTACTGGGCCATTTAACTCTCATAAATGTGGCATATTTATATCTGTTGTTTTGTATAATACTTACTGTTATAAGAGAAGGAACCATCTGTTGGACTGAAAGGGGAAACTTCTGGGGGGAAGAGGGTGGAAGGGTAGGATAGGAAGGGGGAATAGGGAGGGGTTTGTGACTGATATGTAACTTGAAGAAAAAAATAAAGTATTTATAAATAAATAAATAAATAAATAAACGTAAAAAATTTTACAATTCATTAAATTGCAAAATCTACAAGAAATGGCTAGATGTATGTGACAGAGTAAGTTAAACTATGAAGACAGAAACATTTTAAACTGACCTAATCCAAACATTGAGCTTGAAGCAGTAATAAAATATTCTCTAACTATAAACATCCCAGGACCACACAGATTCAGTGCTGAGTCTACCAGA